>JAHZTW010000006.1:33857769-33945938 GCA_020283515.1 Alliaria petiolata
ATATAAAAAAAAAAAAAAAGAGGAGGCTCGATCATGCTCAGTGTCGATCGACACCCTATGTGTCGATCGACACCCACCACGGGACCAGGTAAGTCTTTAAAACCCGACACTTTCTCTTCTTCCTCATATATTTCAAACACTCGAGCCTTAGAACCAATTCTCCCCCAAATCCCAACTTTCTCAATTCTTCACCAAATTGAGTGATTCTTTGCTCTAATCCGTGCGGATTTTATCCTTCTTTCATAATCCATTGTCTATTCATTCGATCTGCCAAGGTATGTTCTTCAAATCTCCCAATTTCATTTTCGACCCTAAGGTAAAAAAATTCGAATTCGGCCTATTTAGCTTGATTTCTTGTTTAAATGATGCTCATTTAGGTTGTTTATCATGATTTAGATCATTGCCCAACTGATTTTCATACTCTAATTTGCACAATTTGAAATTTTCGAAAATTTGGAGATTGATGATGCATGTTGCAAATTTTGGAGTTTTTCTTGGGTTTCATGGTTTAGACTAGGTCGTTTAATGATATTGAGATTGTTTGCAAAGCTATTTGTTGTACCATTGAGTTTCGGGTCATGATTTGATGTCGATCTGCGATTACATGCATGGTGTCGATCGACACCCGACCTGTATTGACGACTTGTGTTTCGTTTGACAGGATTTGGTTTGATTTTGGGTTTTCTTTTTGCTTGCAGATGCAACCACGAACCAAGAGGCCACAGGAAGCTGAAACATCCGCCTCAGGAACTGCTAAAGATGCAGCAATCCCCTCTCTTCCTCCTTGGCCAAAACAACAAGGTGCAAGGATTCGGATTGAGCGAGATTGGGAGGATTCACCGGCTAAAGAGGTCGCCAAGGACCTCTGTACTCTTCGAGGCATTGACGAAGCTTGGGATGGTTATGACACGCAATTCTACAATGCGTGGCTGAAGGTGGAAATTACTCCGACTAGGTTTGCATGTGAGAAGACGATGCGGGAGTTGGGCATCAAAGACGATATTCTGCAGTTGATGAGCAGAGTTGGGATGGGCACTATAGCGACGCGGCAGTATGACTTTTATCCAGACCTTGTCCGGAAGGACAGGCTGGCCGCGCCACGGCCGACCCAGACGACCAGTGGCCGCGCCACGGTCTTTCGCTTGTGCGGCCAGGCCATTTGCGTTTCCTGAGCCCATTTGAAGCCCAACTCAAACCCGAAGCCGTCTTATGCAAGCCAAGACCTAATCCACGACCTAGAGCACTTGAAGACCTATATATACTCGTTGTTTATGGTTTTTTAGAGGGGAGACGAAAAACACAAAGTGATAGATTTCTTTCGGTGGCCGCGAGTCTCTGGTTCGCGGTTTGCCTTTGTTCTTTGAGGGAGATTGATTTGTTCTTGAACCCTCTTTTATTGCAATCGATTAATACAAGTTATGCATTCATCAATCACGTTTTCTACTTCTTCTATTATGTCTGAGTAGTTTACTTTCGTTGGGTGTTCTTTAAGGGGATCTATGGGGAATTTCATTAACTGTTGTTGAACCGATTGTTTAGGCCGAAGATTAGTATTTTCTGTCTCATCTTATTTGTTCTTATTGCATGAGTCTAGCGTCATGAACTATATTCTGATCGCAGGGTCTTGAGAACGGCTAACGTCCTGAATCTCAGATCCAGACCAAAATAGGGTAGAGAGCATCCTTTAAAAGATGTCTGAATGTTTATCGTCCTGATCTTATTGCGTGTTCGTCTAGTACAAAGGATACGAAAGTATACCTATGGAATAGATGTTCACAGATCGACCTAGTTTGATAAAATAGGTTGTTAAAACCAGTGAATCAGTTTGGGGAAAATTGCCTAGTCTCGCTTGCTTAACTTTTGTATGCTTTGATTTCTAGTTAGAACCCCATAGATTTCCCGAGAAGATTCCCAACGTGTTCGCCCACTTGCTTTTAAATCGAGATTTACGCACTTCCATACTTTACTTTTCCTGCACTGCTTGCCTGATTTCCTTTTTACAAATCCTTTAGTTTATTTTCCTTTTCCCGTTGGTTATAGAAAAGGCTGACAACCTTCTCTATATAAGGCGTGGTACTGCTTTATTTATTTTCTGCAAGATTCGTGACACTCATTCCTAAACCCCCAATTCTCTGTGTCTTTGGTTGCTCTGATTTTCTGTTTTGCAGTTGACCTCCTCCCTGTGGTTCGACACCCTAAGTACTACAACGCACGCTGTGCATTTGCAGTTTAAGGTCCTACAAATTCAAAAGCTCGACGAGTCCCCAAAGAAATCCTCCAAACTCGGACGATTATTTAGACCCCATCAAGCTTTTTGGCGCCGTTGCCGGAGAGGCTGCGTTTCGCTGTCCAAGACAAAAGGTCAGGATCACAACTCAAAGACATTCTTTTCTCTAACTTCTAGATTTCTTTCTATGAGTTTCAGAGACTACCATATCATGGAACATACGAGTAACAACCCCTACATGCCTCCGAACTCACGCCCACCTGCAGAATTTCTGCACCATCTTCGGAGACCGCCGCCGGCGCCCCAACCACACGAACGCTTCACGCCTCAAGGAGGATTCCCACCTCCTATTATTCACGGAAGCGAGAGTCTCCACCTCTAGACGCCGCCCCATGCTCAGAATAATCAGAAAGCCACACCTGCTCCCTTGTACCAGTGAGTGGAGAACCTTATCGAGGCAATAACGGTAATGACTGATTATCAAGCAAAATCTGAAAGATCTTTGCACGCTCGGATGGACTCTATCCAAGATGAAGTCTTCCACAAGCTCCAGGAAGTCGCCAACAACGTAAAAGTATTGGAGAACCACACTTTTGGCAGCATCAACAAACTATCCAGGACTTCCGAGGACTTGGCAGATCATAGGAGGGTCCTGAACCGCGGACTAGGCGATGTCCGCGCCCTGAAATACGAGTTCGAGGAAACTCGTGGGACCACCTACAGCATCATGGGCCAGATGGAGAAAGAAATCCAGGAAAGGGAGCGCGCCCAGCGTAAGATTGAGTCACAAGTCGAAGACTTGAGAGACGAAGTCGAGAACATGGGAAAGGGTCAAAAGAAGAACGAAGCCATCTTGGCTAGACTATCCAAGGAACAGAGGAGGCTCGACGGGATAATCAATAAGCTTATAGGAGGACACGAAGCCCTAGCCTCTGGAGCCGAGAAAGCACCCTGTTTTTTCGCCCAACCCCATCTGATACACGAACCGACCCTTCAGGAAGAGTCACCCGAACTGACTGAGGACGGACCTGCCGCAGGCATCACCATCCACACAGAGAGACCTCCTACGCTGCATATCAAGAGGGAAAGATTGATAGAATTCCACAAGAAAGTGGAGGGAATCCCGGAGATCATAGGATTCGGTGAAGCATGGGAAGGCTATGGCTTAAAAGAATACTTTGAAGACAGTTTGGAGAGCTTGAGTGAGATCAAGGTTCACTTTGGTCAAGCAAGACGCTCGATCCCCTCTGCCAGAGCCGCCTACTTCTCCCGCGCTGAGAAATACGAAAGCTACACCAATAGGATCTCCCGAGAGAACCTCGACGAGTTCAACGAGGTAGTCTGAAGCCTTCCGCGAGGTATCACGTTCACTGAAGCATGGATGGAACACCTCATTGGGCACTGTTTCTGTGAAAGCAATGAGACCATGCTGGAGATACAAGACCTTTTCGCGCGAGCAAGGTCAGGAAGGGCATTTCGCACCCTGCACAAGTCAAGAAGCCTCGGTCGATTTCTCGTCTCATGCGAAATCAAAGGAGTCAAGGTCGAGGCACTATGCGACCCCGGCTCGACTATCAGCGTTCTGCCTACCTACGCGGTGCGAGAACTCGGGATCAGGCACGCCCACGCAACGGAAGTAGTGATTGGTCTGGCGGATCAATCTTTCGCTGCCCCGAAGGGAGTCATTTATGACCTCCCGGTCATCATTGGCGATTGTAGAATCCCGTTAGACTTCTACATAGTCAAGACACGCCAAGAAGAAGCTGCACCTCTCATCTTGTGATGGCCGTTTTTAGCCACTGCAGGAGCCATCATGGACTGGCCAAACAGGCGAGTCTCATTCGCCAATATCGACGGGAAAAAGTTCTATCCCGCGGTACCTTACACCATGGAGAAACACCTTCTTGAGAAGGATGAAGACGCCATTATGGAGAGACTCGAGGAGCCTTTAGCGGAAGAGGGCGCACAAAAGGCAAAAAGACCTTGCCTAAGGTCGAACTCCCCCTCCAACTAAGCTCCCAAACTACCAAAGTCTAGCTAAAAGACTTTAAACAAGAGCGGCTCAATGGGAGGCAACCCATTTTAGGTATTCTCTTTCTCATCTCTTTAACCATACTAATTTTTAGTTTTGGTTTCTTCTTAGTTTACAGCATTTTCATAAACCCCAAAAGCACAAAAAAATCAGAAAAACCCAAAAAGACCAAAAATATGAAGAAGGAGTTTCGAAGAACACTCACCGGGCGACGAACCGCCCGTGGGCCGGCCAGAAGGAGCCTGGCCGCGCCACGAGCCACGATGGCGCGGAGGCGAGACGCTTGGCCGCGGCCGCGACAACCCGTCGCGCGGCCGGCCTTCGTCTGAAGACGTTTCCGTCCCGACCTCACCAAACCGGACCTCCTTCAACCTGTTTCAAGCCTTTCAAGTATCCTCCTTGATTCAATGGCCTGAACACGACCTAAAGACCGCAAAGATCACTTCCACAACCGCGGCACATTGCTGTTGCATCAAAGATGGCGAGACAAGACAAGACTCCATCCAAGTCAAGTCAAGTTAATGATCCATCTCTCTACTTACTTCGTCCAGCACGTTCAACGGACCTGTATCCACGAAAACGAAGAAGAACACCACGGTTCCAGAGGATGAAAACCGTAGTGCAAGCTCCAGAAGGAAGAAGATGCAACTTCCTTCACCAAACCGCGAAGAGGAAAGTTCCCGAAGACTAGCTTCTCTCTTCCGCGACCAAGACCTTTACCGAAGCCAAGTAAGGATTTCATATGGCATTGAAGTTCATACTAGCAACACCTGTCTTCCGGGATCCCGAACAGATCACTGGATAGGCCAGCATAGACCCAAACTTCAAGTCAAGTTTCTGAGGTGACGCAATCTTCAAGACGCAAGGACGGAAGATTTTCCATCTCTCATTCACGGTGTTATCAAAGGTCAAGGAACCAAGACGAGTACTCAACAACCGGAGTACCTGTTCTTCTCAACAAAGGCGAGCCAATCATCACCACCAAACGCCTATCACCATCCTCATCCATCACCCACACACGCCCACCACCACCATCCGAAGCAAGGAAGCTCAACCGCGCAACACATTTCCTTTCGAGCTAAGTTTTCGATTTCTTTTGTTCAATCAAATCGATTCTAAGCAGGGACATAAGGATAATGATCAAGTCCTTAGCTCAATCATACCACACGCCCATCCACCCATACCAAACCCAACGCCACTTTCAAGTAAGTCTTCACAAGCTTGTACTTGAATTTACCTATCTTTTTCACCTCAACTCGATTTAAACAAACTGGGGACAGTTTGATTTAAGTCTGGGGGGGTTTCTTATATTACTAATTATGCTTTTATTTGATGAGTCTTATGCATACTTACATCATTTATCGAGTCGTTTTATAGAGTCAAAACTTTTTTTTTTTTAGTCGGAAACTATGAACTTTGCTAGGTACAAGTCACTTTGAACAAGGAACCTTAATGTCCATTCTCACGGATTTAGAAGCAAGGTTTACTAAGTTGAACACGGCGAGTGGATCATTCCAGCGGAGAAAGTTCTAATCTCTAGAGTACTCGAAGGATCTTGCGTTGACTCCGCACCTAATGAATCAAATCTTCTCGTCAAGGGGCTTGAGGTACTTCGAACTTTGCTCCTCTTTTAGACTCTAGCATGACTAAGTAGATGCAATGCAACCTCTCCTTGATCTTCCCTTGTTATAGAAAAGAAAAAAAAATATAGAAAGAAAGGTTTTAGTTTGGGAATGGCAACCAGAGTTCCTTAAAGGACAATGACGGTTCGCAGCAATCATGTAAACTTCAAAGAAGTGATCATTCTCAAGCTAAGAAGAAAGAAAAAAAAATGGAATAAGAAAGTCGATAGAAAAAATAAAATGATACCCTAGAAAAGTAGGGAGAAATCGACTAAGGGAAGAGAAAATAGGAGAGTTGTGTCTGAAATGTCTATGTCTAGATGTTTGGAAGAGAAAGTATAATGTCTCGTCGACCAATACTCCCTCGATAGAGACCGCACGCCTAAATGAATAAAGGAGTCAACAAGAGGGAGCTCGAAATACTCAAAGGGACCATGAAGCGTATCCGGGAAGGGTGAAAAGCTCAAGGTAACTAGACCCAAACGCCTTGAAGCTGAATTCCGAGTTATGTGGCTCAACAGGTCGATTGCTAGACTTGATGAGTTCCCAAGTATTGGTGAGTTTCCACGTTTTCAAACCTCTTTTCCTTACTTAGATTTCTGTTTTGTTTGAGGACAAACAAAGGTTTAAGTCTGGGGGAGTTGATAACATGCATATTTTACCCATTTTTACTATCATAAGTGAGTGCTTTAATAAGCATTTCACTAAGGTTTTGATGCATAAACACTAGATTTCGATTATTTGGTTGTTCAAGACTCTTTTCAGGAAATCTTAGCAAAATACGCATATTTTGGAGCAAAATGGACAATTCCTGAAACAGTGCCCGAGGACAGAAGTTCAACACCAAACGAAGGCCTTCCCACCACGAGATCAAGCTCATATTTTGAGACAAGGAAGCCTTATCAGCTGTCTTTCACCACGAAGTGATTTGAGAGCAATCCCACGGTTGGATCTCAAGTTATGAAGTAAGCAAGAAGGTCCGTCATGCATCTGGAAGGACAGGCTGGCCGCGCCACGGCCGACCCATACGACCAGTGGCCGCGCCACGGCCGGTCGCTCGTTCGGCCAGGCCATTTGCGTTTCCTGAGCCCATTTGAAGCCCAACTCAAACCTGAAGCCGTCTTATGCAAGCCAAGACCTAATCCACGACCTAGAGCACTTGAAGACCTATATATACTCGTTGTTTAGGGTTTTTTAGAGGGGAGACGAAAAACACAAAGTGATAGATTTCTTTCGGTGGCCACGAGTCTCTGGTTCGCGGTTTGCCTTTGTTCTTTGAGGGAGATTGATCTCATGGTCACTAGAAGATTTCCTTGAGCCGGATAATCATAAGGCTCTTCTTCATCAAAGATGGGTCCTGTATCTTCATGCTCATCGTTTTCAGCTTCAGACTCTATTTCTCCATTCTCAAGTAGAATCATCACCTTTTGGTTAGGACATTTTTTTGCATAATGTCCTAATCCCTGACACTCGAAGCACCTGATATCTCTGGCTCTACTCGTGGATTCCACGGTTTTGCCCTTGTTAAAACGAGAAGGTTGGTTAGTTTTAAACTCAGAAGTAAAAGATTTACCTTTATCCTGAAAACTAGGCTTAGGTGGATAAGCGGGTTTTGGAGTATAGGCTGGTTTTGAAAAACGCCTCCTCTTGACTTGTTGTTCTATCAAGATGGCTTTGTGGAGCATGTCCTCAACACTTTCAAATTCTTGAAGCTCCAGCCGGTCTTGAATTTCCCGGTTCAACCCTGCAAGAAAACGAGCCAAGGTTGCATCCATGTCCTCCTCTACATCCGCCTTAAGCATAAGCATCTCTATCTCTTGGAAATAGTCCTCCACGTTCTTGGTGCCCTGAATCAAACGTCTCAACCTTTGGTGAAGATCCCTGTTATAATGACTTGGAACAAAACGCTTTCTCATTAATTCGGTTAGTTCTTGCCAAGTAGTTGTTGGTCTTTCACCTTTTCTTCTTCTAAGAGAGACAACCTGATCATACCAACTAATTGCATAACCATTAAATTCGGATGCAGCAAGTTTAACTTTCTTAAGTTCTGAAAAATTCGGACAATCAAATACCAACTCAGTTTTTCTTTCCCATTCCAAATACGTATCAGGTTCATTCTTACCTGCAAAGGATGAGATTTTGAGTTTGAGACCACCAAGTCCATCATCCGGCCTTCTAGCGAATGGATTCTCTTCTTCTCGGTTTCTATGACCTCTCCTTGCCCGGAAGGTGGAACGGTTGTCATCGTATTGGTCTTCATCTTCATGACCGTCAATGGAACGGCTATGTCTCTTTTCCCGGTTCCTCTTTTGGGCTGGCCGCGTTTGGCCTTGTTGATCCTCCTGAATTTTATCAAGCCGAACATGAACCTCTTCAAGATCTGCGTTCATAGATCTCATCAAATGTTCGGTTAGTGCCTTCATTTGTAAACCAGACAATCCGGATCCAGGATTGTTATTTTCTTTTCCTCTACTATCTTCCATTGCTTTCCTGAAAAATCACTTAACAAATGATTATGAAAAACTCCCTTTCTCTCAAGTGTTTATTGCCTCACCCACACACGTGTTTTGCTCACTGGTTTTATGGTGATCACACTGAGTTATTTTCTCGATGTTCTTATCAAACAATTCAAGCCAAATCCAGCAAGTACTCCCACACCACAAATGAGAAATAAAATACAGAAATTTCGAAGGGAAATCCGTTTAGCCACCTCTTGATTGGATTTCTCCTCAGCCAGCAGGATTTCTCTTCCACCACCCTCACAAACTGGATTTCTCCTCAGTTTGTTTTAAACCTTTTCGGTTTTATATATATATATTTTTTTTTTTTTATTGAGGGTAGAGAATGGCCCGGATTTACAATGTAAAAGAGGAAGAAGAGGACAGATTATATAGATATTTTTTTTTGATTGAAAGAAAAGAAGATGAACAACTTTACCAACAAAGAGTGACACTGATACCACGTAATGGAACCCTTGGATGAATTATGCTCTTTGTCGGCGAAATGGATAGATTGGATAGAAGGTGGATCGATTAGATCGTCAAGAGATGTGGAAGTCTCTTGGTATTCTCCACTCCACGGAACCGAGGAAGTTACCCTTAACCTCGGATCTTAGGAGGTTTGTTGCGTTTGGAAGTAGCCCTTGCCAAACTCAACGAAATGTTCAAAATAAACAAAGAGATTTCTCTCAAAAGAAGATGATAAAAACTTGGATATCCTATTAGAATGAAGTTTACAAATACTTATAGAATTCGTACCAAAGGAAAAAAAAAAAAAGTTTTGTGGATTTTCAAAAACATAGAAAATGAAAATAGAAGGCTAGAAATTATTCCTAGGTCAATGAACCTTAAATTCACGCGGCTTGCTTAATTAACCCTTCGGCTGCCATGTACCTGAACGCGTCCTTGTTCCGTTCGATCATGCCTCGTACCGGATGGAACAAACATAAGCGTTCTCGGCTATAATGCAGTCAGCTTGGTCAAACCGAGTTATCTCACGTTCGATCTCTTCCTTTAGTCCTTTAGGTCGAGTAGAAAGCTTTTAACAGGAGGAAAAGTCGAATGGGTCGGAAAAATAATTATCGTATGAACTTGACGCGATGATCAGATGCTTGGCTTGAACTAAAACTGAAATATCCCGATCATCGGATGAATTAGTTCGGACCATCTGATTTTTAGCAAGTCCTCCGGTTTCTTCGTGATGTCTAATCCGAGAGCGGACACGATATGGTCGAGGGACTTGGTCATTAGGACGGAGTTCCCTTCGTAGGTTATTTCCGGAAAGTGTTGGATCAAAGCGGAAAACGGTTGTGTCGGTATCCCATTCGCGGCCAATGCTGGTCTCTCCTCGATGAATCTCACTTGTACCGTTCGTTACCTGCTCTGGTACATGCTGCTCGTCATCCTCCGAATAATCAGTGGATGTTTGGCTCGGTGCTTTGCCACGGAATCTATCACATACGAATCACCAATCCCTAAGGCATCTCAAGGGACAATAAAAGCTTAACAAGAGACACGCTAGGTGGGTTGAGTTCATTGAAACATTCCCATACGTCATTAAGTACAAACAAGGTAAAGAGAACATAGTTGCTGATGCTCTCTCTCGAAGGTATGTACTTCTTTCTTCTCTTGGAACCAATCTTTTGGGATTCCAATTCATAAAAGACTTGTATGAGGCTGATTCAGATTTTAGGGAACCTTATCTGGCATGTTTGAGACACGCACATGGCAAGTACTTTGTCTCTGAAGGTTTCTTATTATTTGATAATCGATTGTGCGTGCCTCACTGTTCTTTGAGAGAGTTGTTCATCAGGGAAGCTCATGGAGGAGGACTAATGGGTCACTATGGACCGACAAAAACTTTTAAAGTGCTCCAGAAATGCTTTTACTGGCCGGGCCTGAAGAAGGATGTTGAAAGGATCTGTAGCAGATGTGTGACATGCAAGGAGACTAAATCCAAGAACACATCCCAAGGTTTGTATTCTCCCTTACCGATTCCTTCTCACCCGTGGACCGAACTTTCTATGGACTTTGTTTTAGGATTGCCTAAGTCTAGGACAGGTAGAGATTCCATCTTTGTGGTTGTAGATAGGTTTTCTAAAATGGCTCATTTTATTCCATGTTTGAAAACCAATGATGCAACTCACATAGCTGAACTGTTCTTTAAAGAAATCGTTAGACTTTCATGGCATGCCTAGGACTATAGTTTCTGACCGTGATGCTAAGTTCTTAAGTTATCTCTGGAAAACTTTGTGGACTAAGTTAGGCACTAAATTGTTGTTTTCTACTACTTGTCATCCTCAAACCGATGGACAAACGAATGTAGTTAATAGGACGCTCTCCGCCTTGCTTAGAACATTGGTTAAAAAGAACCTTAGAACATGGGAAGAAAACCTGCCTCATGTAGAGTTTGCGTATAATCACTATGTGCATTCAGCTACAAAGCATTCACCTTTTCAAATTGTCTATGGTTTTAATCCGTTGTCTCCTCTTGATCTAATCCCTCTGGCTTTGATTGAAAGAATCAGTTTAGATGGCGAAAAGAAAGCCAAACTTGTCAAACAGATTCATGAGAAGGTCTGACCCAACATTGAAGCCAAGATAAAGCAATATGAGAAGTACGTCAACATAGGTAGGCATAAGGTGGTGTTTCAACCAGGAGACCTCGTGTGGATTCACCTTAGGAAGGAACGGTTTCCTGAGGAACGGAAGTCCAAGCTCATGCCCAGAAAAGACGGACCATTCACGGTGGTCAAGAAGATTCATGACAATGCTTACCAGATGGATCTTCAAGGTAAGTATGACATTTCCACAAGCTTTAATGTTTCTAATTTATCTCCTTTTGTTTCAGATGATCCAGATTTGTGGACAAATCCTTTTCAAGAGGAGGGGAATGATAGATTTCGTGGCAAAGCACCGATCCAAACATCCACGGATTGTTCGGAGGATGACGAGCATCACGTACCAGAGCAGGACACGAATGGTGCAAGTTAGGTGCATCAAGGAAAACCCAGCATTGGCCGCGAACGAGATATGACCGACACAGCCGTGTTCCGCATCGACTCGACACGGTCCGGAAATAACCTACAAAGGGAACATCGTCCTGATGACCGAATCTCTCGACCAACTCGTGCCCACTCTCGGATCAAACATCATGAAGAAGCCAACAGACTTGCCAGAAACCAGATTGTTCGAGCCAATTCATCCGATGATCGGGACGTCTCAGTTTTAGTCCGAACCAAGCATCCGATCACCAAGCCAAATTCATACGATAAATATTGTCTCGACCCATTCGACTTTTCCTCCGGTCAAAAGCTTTCTACTCGAGTTAAAGGACTAAAGGAAGAGATCGAACGCGAGCTAACTCGATTTGACCAAGCCGACTGCATTATGACCGAGAACGCTTATGTTTGTTCCATCCGGTATGAAGCATGATCAAGCGGATCAAGGACGCGTTCAGGTTCATAGCAGCTGAAGGGTCCATCTAAGCAAAACACGTGAACCCAAGGGTCATTGACCAAGGAATAAATTATAGTCTTCTATTTTTGTTTTCTATGTTTTGAAAACCCACAAACTTTATTTCTGTTTTCTTTCTTCCTTGGTACGAATTCTATATGTATTTGTAAACCTCATTCTAATAAAAATAACCAAGTTTTTATCATCTTCTTTTGAGAGCAATCTTTTTGTTTTTCTTGAACATTTCGTTGAGTTTGGCAAGGGCTACTACCAAACGCAGCAAACCTCCTAAGATCCGTGGTCAAAGGATACTTCCTCGGTTCAGTGGAGTGGAGAATATCAAGAGACTCCCACATCTCTTGACGGTCTCATCGATCCACCTTCTATCCAATCTTTCCAATTCGCCGACAAAGTGCATAATCCATCCAAGGGTTCCATTACACTCTCTTTCACAACGCCGAAAAACCTAACACGAATGACACAGAGATTAAGTCAAGCTAGGTGATGTTTTTGTTTTTTTTAAATACCCCATCCCGAAATTTTTTTTTAAATATTTCTAAATCGCGGAAACTTTGAAATTCGTTTAAAAGTTCTAACCATTTTATCTACTAACCACCTCCCAGATCAGAACCGGGATGACAACCTCGCTCTTATACCAAAATGTAACACCCGTCTCATCCTTTCTCGAGAACGGCGTGCCACGAACACTACAAGAATTTTTTTATATAGCCACCAAATAGCCATAGAAAAACCGTGACTATTTTTAATAAGCCAGGAAGAAAAAGCCACAATTAGTCACCGATTCAAAAATCTAAATTTCATAGCACTTTTGTGGCCTTTCGGTGACTATAATAGCAACAAATCAAGTCTATTGCTAAATAGTGACTATTTAACCACGAAAATGTCACAAATTGAATCAATGGCTAAGTTGAGACTAATTAGCTAAAAAAAACCACAAAAAATTAGTGACTTTTTAAAATTTAAAGAGATAGCCATAAATTTGCCACCAACTTATCCGTGGCTATACTGAAATTTAAACCCTAAACTCTATACCCTATACCCTAAACTTTTAAAATTTAATTATACTCTAAATGTTAAATCATAACTTTTAAACATAAACATCAAATAATATACAAAACAAATCCATCACTTATAACAAATTTCATAATTTTCAAATATTATCATATTCTATCTCATTACTAACCCTAAACATAATGTATGATCATCATACATATAACCAAAATCCAACATTTTATCATTTAAAAAAAAAATCTAAATATAATATTTATAAAATTATAAACTCTAAATCATAAATCCTAAAACTTAAATCCTAAACTTTAAATAATGAACTCTAACTCTTAACTAAATTTTACACTCAATTAAATAAAAAACTCTAAACCCTAAACATAATGTATACTAATTATATATATCTAAAAACCAAAATACAACACTTTTAGAAGATTTTTAGTTTTTTAACAATTTTCTAAATCCTAATCCCCTAATTCCAAATCCAAAAACTTAAATCGTAAATCTAAAATTATGAACTCTAAACTCTTTAAATGTAAATAAAACAAAATTGATGACAAAAGCAAACAAAACTCGAAGGTAGAGGAAAAAAGAAAATAAAAGAAAACTATTTTCTCATTGGTTAATTTAAAGAGACGAGGATCACAGTTCTTTTATTATCTACCGTTGATAAGATCAAATCTAACGAACACAAACATTCCCCCTTTTTCTCCTTCTTCTGTGTTCTCTTTTCTTTCTTCTCCGTGAGTTTCAATCGCTGCATCAGAGGAACTCGAGATCCCGAGTAAATTCTTCTACGGATAAGTTTCCTCCTCTATGGTGGTGTTCAATCGCTGGGAGAGAGATGAAGGCACACAAACGACGAAGGTTACACAGCCATGATTGACGACGATTGGGCAACGATGACGGTGAATAGAACAAGACAAGAAAAATTGGTGATTGTGGCGGCCCTAGAGTTTAGAGTGAGCAAGTAATTTTGTGCATGATTTCAATTCAATTTAAGGTTAAGATTAATTACAGTTAGTCTCATTTGATTTTGCTTCTGGTTTTAGGGCTTGATCTGGAATTTGTTTAAGTGACTTTCTTTAAAAAGATGAACGGCAAAGAGTTTGATTGCCGTGGCATCACCGTTAATGAGGCTCAGTCAAGAGACAGCAGCGGTGGTGGTGGTTAACGCAGCGACGACAATGGTGGTGGTGGTTACCGCAGCGGCAGTGGTGGTGGTTACCACCGCGGCGGTAATGGTGGTGGTTACTGCAGCGGCGGTGGTGGTAGTGGTTACCGCACTGATGGTGTTGGTGGTGGTTACCGCCTCGGCAGTGGTTGTAGATACGGCGAAGGCGGTGGCGTGGGAGAAATAATTTATTTTCAGTGTTTTTAAATTTAATATTTTAGGTTTATTGTATATTATAAAATATTAATATCAATAAAAAAAATTAATTTATTTTTTTTTTTAAAAAAAGCCAGCGATTAACCATAGATTATGTTGTGGCTAATTAGCCATGAATCTTTAGTAGCTTTCTGTGGCTAATGAGCTACGTATTAGCAAGTGGCTAAATGGTGGCTTATTTTTGCTAAATAGCCACCAAAAGGCACCGATGAAAATAGCCACGACGCTATAGCCACCGTTTTTTTTTTAGCTTTTGGTGGCTATTTGACGTTATAGCCACTAATATTAAGCTTTAGCCATTATATTTTCTGTGGCTATATCGTTTTTTTCTAGTAGTGGAACCCTATCTTTGTATTCAAGTTACTCAAATTAATATATAACACTCCATTTATTATTTAAATCGATAAAATCCACATTTCCAAATCGAATCAAATTATCTTATAAATACCATTTTTAACTTAAAATTCAAATCCGAATTAAAATAACAACATTCTTAAAATAAATACGATTATTAAAATAAAACATATGTCTTCCCAAAAGCATCACCAAGCCCAAATACTACTCGTGTAAACCAGCGCGATCACCTCTAAAGAAGAGGGATGAGCATTTCGACAAAAGCTTAGTGAGTGCAGGCCCTAGGGACCCGCGATATACATCTCGCACATGCATAACCATTACAGACAAAAGTTCTAAGGTAATGCACACATCAATCACGTCTGAAGACTCTCATAGATCAAGAAATGACATCATAGACCTAACCGGTGCTTCCACGCCCATTACTAGCGCACACCCGTGTTATATAGCGGCACACACGCTGTCCGTCCTCAGGACACAGGGCTCGTCAAGCCGCCAACAATGGAAATATGGTGTGCCACGCGCCAACCATATCCAGCACACAGACATAACGTAAGAGAATCGAACATCAATTACTTATGTCGACACACAGGCCAAACCGCCTCAATAGCCTACAGCTAATCCCAATCCGCACAAGTGATTTCCCTCACACAATGCAAACACACGCAAACACTATTCATAATTCATTCAATTATTAATAGAGAAAGGGAGGTGAGGGGGTGAGTGGAGTGGGTGAGAAACGAATAGGCCTTGGGCTGATTTAAAAGATTTTGGGCCTTGCCCTTTCTTCTTGGGCTTGGGTGAGAAACGAATAATCCAAGGACTCAAGATTAGTAACAACAGCCATGCAGTGTATCATTTACTTTTTGCAGATGATTCCTTATTTTTTACTTTGACAAATGGCAAAAATGGCAAGGCAATCAAGAGAGTTCTACATGCTTATGAAGCTGCCTCTGGACAAGCGGTGAATCTACGGAAATCTTTAATTACTTTTGGAAGCAGAGTAAAACCTGCAGTGAAAACAAGGATGTGACGTTTGTTAGGAATTCATAATGAAGGAGGATATTTGGGGCTTCCAGAACAGTTTGGAAGTAAGAAAACTATAATGTTTCAGTATTTCATTGGGAAAGTCAAAGACAGAACACAGTCTTGGGATAAGAAATTCTTGTCTCCTGAAGGAAAATAAATTCTTCTGAGAATAATAGCTACAGTTGTGCCTGTCTACAGTATGCAAGTGTTTAAAATACCAAAGACGGTCTGTGAAGAAATTAACAACATCTTAGCCCGTTTTTGGTGGAGTTCGGGTGATAATAAGAAAGGAATGCATTGGTTTGCTTGGGAAAGACTCAGTTTACCAACGAAAGAAGGAGGGTTAGGATTCAAAGAGCTGGAAAGCTTCAATTTGGCTATACTTGGGAAACAAGTATGGAGAATAATGCATAATCCTAACCCTCCTTCTTTCATGGACCGTAATAACATGCCTCCGGAGGTCAAACATCTTGTAATCTGGATTTTGTGGCATTTATGGAAGAGAATGTCTTAATACATCAACAGAGGCAAATTTCTTGGTACAGAACACTGCAATTAGCCAAAGAGGATACAAAGGAATGGCTTGATGCGAACAATCATTTCACTCAAGTTGAGCAAAGATCAATTGCCATTCCTAGAGTCGGCATGAATACACAAGAAGGATGGCTACGACCACCAATTGATTGGGGGGGGGGGGGGTAGTGGGTATAGTTTGTAATGGCTTTGGTTATTCTATATACGTAATAACGTTGGCCTATATTTTTCCCCAATTCTCATATGTTAGCAGGTTTATACTATTTTCAAAGATAAAATAGTATAGAACTTTTATCTTCAGTACAGATAGTATAGAATTGGGTAATGATAAAATAGTGCATGATTTCTCACTCTCTCTCTTTCCATTAATTTGTTGATCAGGAAGAATGTTGATAAGAAAAACCTGATATGTGACATGTTCGTTATAAAAATTATGTTGTTCTATTTGTTAATACTATTCAATTTATATGAAATAGTATTGTCCTATAATTATGTTGTTTTATAGTATGTAAACTACGAGGTGTTTGTAACATAGATCTGATCTAATTCTTCCCACCAACTTTAAGTAAGAGCATTTTCGTCTATGTACAAATAAGAATGGTTACATTTGAGTTTGAAAATGGATATGGCTATTTTCTTCATTATTGTGTTCAATAGTGTTATACACCAAATTGACCATAAGTTATATAACTATATTTTATGCTGTAAATAATTTAAAGAAACTATCAATGCAAATATGTTAAATATTTTGATTTCAAAAAAAAAAAATTTTAAATAAATTTTATTAAAATATATGGTTGATAGTTTTATATCTTCAAGAAAAACAATTAACAATAGAAAAAATAAATATATATATATATATATATATATATATATATATATATATATATATATACGATAGTTTAATATAAACAAAATCAAAAACTTATATTAGAATGTTTAGGATTCATAAGATTTTTATAAAATTTGAAAATTAAGTTTGATTATAAGAATATATAATACAACAAATAAAAGGTATATGATGAATGTTTTAAAATTATTTTATGTATTAGTTTATAATAATCTTAATTTTCAAATAATTTTTGTTAAGATTTTAGTTGTAAGATTTAAAATTAAATGTTTTTAAATCATTATTTTTGACAAGATTAAAATTATTTAAATGTGTTGGAAAACTGAAATTAAATAATTCAAATAAGTAATATTTAAAAATAAAGGTGTTTGATAATAAGTATATGAAAATTAAATAATAAAATATTAAAAATTAAAATTAATTGCATAAGCTAATGATACAATTATTCTTAATGAATCTCTCGAAGTTTAATAAATGTCCAATAGCATATTGTGTAATATAACACATAAAATTTATTTTTTGAATAGAATAAAAAGTGGTCTTCTTTTAATAGAATAGATTTATTTAAAAATGTAAATTATTAAATTAATTAAGATAAACCTAACAAGATTAATTTAATTATTTAGATAAATTTTCTTAAGTGTTAACCAAGGACATTTCATGTAATGTTTCCAAAATCAATGTTGTGTATATATTTTTTTCGGAAACAATTTTATTGATATTAAACAAAGATTACAAAGTCAATATATACAAAATTTCCGAAAAACAAATTATTGCATAAACAATATATGCGTCATAAATTAAAACGATACAACATTATATGAAGTGAATTTGGCAATATTTTCCGAAGGAAAGTCTTACTCGCTAACGGAAAAATAAATTCGTTATTTTCTTTCTCCGTATGCGATCTTCCTCTGATGTGAATTGTATGTTTGGCTAGCAATTCTTGGCTAAAACACGTAATTACACACATCATGATAAAATCCAATGATTCCGTTTGATGAAGTTTTGTTTCTATAATTATATACCAATGATTTCGTATCCAATACCTTCTATCAGGGTTTGGTTTTGACTTTGTACTCTTTGAATTCAACGATTGATATCGTCTTTGTTTATTAGCGATGATTTCCCCTGTAATTTCAGCAATTCTGCAGAACCGTACCGGCAAAAATCCAAGATGCCCTCTCCTCCATAGTTTTTTCCATAGTAAATATTTCCAAAACCAACAACCAAACACTATAGGCAGAGTCCAGCGAAGTGAAGTCACAGGAGAATCAAAAGCATACCTTTGGTGTTGATTAGAGGAAAGAGTTGGTGGCGTCTCCTCAATATCACAACATGTAGTTTGTGGAAAGAATTTCAATGTCCTATTGATGGAATCAACTATGCGCTTCAGATCTGTCGTTGTAGTAACATATCGATTTTGGATCAGATCGATGTTGGCCAGATTTGAAAGCAATCTTAGTTTAATCTTATGATTCCTCAGAAACTCATCATCTACATCGATAATGGATATGACGGGATCCCAAATCTGAACGATTACAAAGATGAACCGAAATAAGCTGTATGGAGGGATCTCTAACGGAATGAAGCCAACACAGAAACTCATGGGTAGACGTTGGATTATGGTCGTAAAAGTGATAACTAGTGTTTTGGGATTACTTTGCATCAATGACCCACTACTTATAACCGAATATAGTATAGGTTATGGGTCTCATTAATCCGATGGGTCGAGATTCAAGATATTGAGTCTAAAGGATTTCCGGGCAAGCTAAGAATGATCTAGAAGTTTTGATATGAGAATCTATCAACCTAAGTGTCACAAAAATAAATAAATCAAAAGCATAATAAGATCTATTAAAGGGTGGAATGAACAAGACAAGTACTCACGAAGGATGCAATAAATACTAAAGATCGGTCCAAGAGAAGAGGTATTTAGAGACAAAGTGAATAAAGATTGATCTTTGATGCATAAATTAACTACCTTTAAGGCTAATCTTTTAGCATAGAGTTCTAAGAAATCTAACCTACCTCTCGCATAGTGATCCATATGAATAGAAAGCATGAATAAACAACTCTATCAATGCCAAAACGCTCCCTAGACAATTAATGTCTTAGGCTAGGAAAAGCGAATCTCTTCTGAGATGGGTTCTTGCATTTCACCAAACATGGTATTTGTTTGGGAAATCTTGAAGGCATAAATCAAATAGCGAAGATGATTAAGCAATAAGAGCATCTAATAAGAGGATTAAGATGATTAAGCATAAACAACATCAAAGATCGAACCTTTAACATTCTACCCTAACCTCCTCTCTAAACCGTGAGTAACTACTCACCAATCATGTAGTTAACCACCAATCCCATGAAGGGAAGAATGATGAACATGATCAGAGAAGAAGAACACTAAAGATTAAAATGCGATATTATATATCTTAGAAACGAAAATTATCAAACTACAAAATGGTTCTTTTTCTCTTGGAGAAGATGACCGAAATAGATAGAAAAAGATAACTATAAATATTATGGCTGTCGATCGATTGCCAAAAGGGTGTAAAGAGACATTATATAGTTGGTCCCCAAAAACCCTAGGTGGCGACCTCATCATTTGGCATAAAGTTGATCCAAGGCAAAAAGCAAAGTATGTTATCCTTTTCTGCACCATGGTTGCGTGCCGATGTGGCTGCCCGATATCATCTTGGGTAACCTTGTATTGGCCATGCATATGACCTAAGCCGTTGGGAGAAATCGGTATGGTGATCATCTTGATTTCTTTGAGTGACTTCATATCAGCTTTGGATATCGGGTTCATCCTGCGGTGAACTCCTTGCGTGCTGTCTCGTGTCGAGGCCATCGCGTTGCGAGTGTTTGATATTAGTTGAAGAAACATCTTTGTGGGACTTCGAATTCGGGGTATCTTTGTCGGGATCAAGTCGTGATCTTCGTTGAGGTTCAGATGTGCTTCCTATATTGGAATGGACACTGTTGTGGATGCCCGCTTGTGCGAGAGGAAATTTCTTTTTCTTTTCTCTTTCGGCTGAATGACTCATGGGTTACTTCTCTATATCCTCCGTTGATGAGGACATCGATCCAGCCGAGAATACCGAGCACGTACCGGTGGTCAAGTCTACACCAATGACACGTTCCAAGACCAGGAGACTTATAGAAGGGTTCAATGCAGCTGTGGAGGCCCTCCTGAACACCATGGAGATCGGAGCCACGTTCACAACTCCAACACCTCAAGCCAGCCTCAAAGATAGCTCCAAAGCACCCGATATAGACATCTTGGAGGATTTTGCAAGGCTGAGCCTCAAAGACAACAAGCCTCGTGCAGCCCCAGGTAAGTCTGTTTACTTGGCAGAAATTGAAGTCCAGAACAACAAGAATCTCACGGAGATCACATCCGAGCCTCAAGATACCGCGGAAACATGTCTTGAAGCCGAGAGAGGACTAATGGAGGAAGGAGACGTTTTGGGAGCTAACCACAGGAAGACACTTGAAGATTGCTATCAGCTTGACTTCACTGGACATCAAGAAGATGAAATCATCAATAAGCCAGCATGGAACGGACCAGGACCAGACATGACCGCCAAAGAAGCATTTCCGGCCATCGCGCGCCAAAACCAGGTATACTCAGTTTATACAATTTGTGCAACTAATCTGACTTGCCCCAGCGGTTCTTAGCACATCCAAGAGCCCCAGGTTCGAGCCCCAGAAGAAGGTCACGAAGATTAGGCCTAGTTCTTTTTATTTCTTTTCGTTAATGAACTTTCCATTTTTGATGTATTTTGCCTTTTCGCGTTTTGTTAGTTTTCTAGGCTTTATGTTGTCGTTTTGCATTATGATTTCGGCCTTAGGTCTAGCTGACGAGCTGTTTATAAAGCTCCCCTACAGCGTTGTATCTTTGGTTATCCGACATTATCAATAAAATAACGCAGTTCTCCTAAAAGCTACAAGCCGCCGCTTGTTCTTGTCTTTGTTCTTGCCTTTGCGTGTGCGATTCATCAAGGCTGAGCATTCGTGCAGTATCAGAGGTCCTTCATCCCTCTGTTGTGCCATTCGATCCACCATCACTTCCCCTCAAATCGTCCAACAAGAGAGAGCGTGAAAGCCAGCTTGTTTGACACCGTTCGGCTCAAAGACTTGTGGATTCAAGCCTTTGTTCTATCACCGCCATCCACTGATCTAGAAGAGAGAGGGTGAAAGCCAGCCTCTAGATCCCATCTTCCGCCTGCCTTAAGACTCACCACCAAGTCTTATATGATTTTGGTATCGGAGCCAAAGGTTATGCCTTTGGTTTTCTACCCCTATCCCTTTTGATTCGTTGTTTTCTGTTTCCGTTTTGTTTCGTGTTTTTGCTTTATTGCACCAAAAGAAAACCCATAAAAATTGTATTGCTTTTCTCGTTTAGGTTGTCTAGTTTATGTTTAGTTATAAAAGAAAAACCCCAAAAGAATCGCACCTATGTTGTTTGCTTGTTTTGATTATTCGCTTTCATTAAAAAAAACCTAAAACCCAAAACCGCTTGTTTAAGTTGCTAGCTTCTTTGTTTCTTTTGTTTTAGATCCGTTTTATAAACCATAAAATCATAAAAAGTTTGTTTTCCAGTGTTGCTGTTTTGGATTAGTTTTGTTTAAGCAATTGTTGCATCCACTTGATTGTTTAAATAGGCTAGTTGTTCCTGTCTTGTTTGAATTTTGTTTGCCGTGGTGCTTTGATCTGTTTGCCAAGTCTTGCAAGGTCTAGCAACACCGAGGACAACATGACAGATGGAGAAGGAGTTCCCCAAGATGCTGTGCTACAGATGATGGCAGCAATGAGGGAGGAGCTGAGATACATGGGCCAGCAAATGGGCACAATGCGGCAGGAGTTTTGCGATAGGATTGGCCGAATAGAAGCCCCACCAAGGAGAGCTCCGGTCAGAGGAGAACCCGTGCATCAAAACGGCCAGGAAGAGGAGATGCCGGACTTAGAGGATGACGTCCATGACCCTCTCATGCACCGCCACCAGAGGAGACAAGATCCTCTAAGGAGAAATCCTGCAAGAGAAGTAGATTTCCTTGAACAGAACCATGAGCTTAAACTAACATCGCCTACTTTTGCAGGGAAATCAAATCCAGAGGTCTATCTGGATTGGGAGAGATGTCTAGAGCACATCTTTGAGTGCTATAGATACGTGGAGCGTAAGAAAGTGGCTGTAGCTGCAGCAAACCTCACGGAGAACGCGCTTGCGTGGTGGGACAGAAGCGTAGCCGAAAGGAGAAGGCAGCGTTTTGGTCCTGTAGCTAACTGGAGTGACATGAAGTTCCTCCTAAGGCAAAGGTATGTCCCTGAACATTATCATAGAGACTTACAAAAACGTTTTTGTAAGTTATCTCAGGGAACCAGGAGCGTAGATGAGTACTTTGAGGAGTTTGAGAAGCTGATGAACTCACTAGAGTTAGAAGAATCCGAGGAGGCTTTGATGGCTCAATTCATAGACGGCTTGCAAGAACGGATTGCAAGAAAGGTGGAGAGACTTCAGTATAGTGGGATGCATGAGCTATTGCATCTTTCTGTGCAAGTGGAGCAGCAGATCAAGCGCAAGACTTCTCTCACCAGCCGCAACAAATCATCTCAACCGTGGGCCACAAGTAGTTCTAGACCGCTAGACAAAGGCAAGGCCGTGGAGATTGATTCGCGTTTTAAAGGGAAAAACACCGAGCCCCCTAAGTTCAATCGACCAGAGCAAGGTAAGTTCCCTAGTACTAATCAAAGAACTCGTGACATAACTTGTTTTAAGTGTCAAGGCAGAGGGCACATGGCCAGAGAATGTCCAAACCAGCGTGTGATGATCCTCACACCGAGTGGAGACTACGAGTCTCAAGACGAGGAGGATGATGATGCTAGTGTCCACAGTGACGACATTCAGTACCCTGACACCGGCGAGATGCTCGTGACCAGGAGAGTACTCAGCGTCCTCATCAACCCCGAGGAGAAAGTACAAAGAGAAAACATCTTTCATACAAGATGTACCATCCAAGGCAAGGTATGTAACTTGATTATAGATGGTGGTTCTTGTACTAACGTGGCTAGCAAGTATATGGTGGATAAGCTAGGGCTTGAGAAGACTAAGCATCCGAGACCATACAAGCTAAGGTGGCTAAACGATCAAACGGAGTTAAAGATCGTTGAGCAAGTTTATGTGCCATTCAGCGTGGGCAAGTATCAAGACCAAGTCACTTGTGACGTGGTACCAATGCAAGCTGGGCACATCCAGCTGGGAAGGCCGTGGCAATTTGACCGAGCCTCCCATCACCATGGCCGCACCAACCACTACTCATTCACGTACAAGAACAAGAAGTATAACCTTGCACCTCTCACTCCATCCGAGGTACATGAGTTATAAGTCCGAATGAGCAAGGAGGCCGAGGTAAGTAAGTCTAACCTTTACTTATCCACACCTATGATTCATAAGACCATATATACAAAGGGCGCCGTGCTACTAATGCTGTTTAAAGAATGTCCAAGCTCAGGACACGTCAAGTTAGAGCTTCCTGCCGAGGTACTAGCTGTTCTAAACCGATTCAAAGACGTGTTTCCAGAAGAGATACCATCCGGACTGCCACGAATCCGAGGCATAGAGCACCAGATCGATCTTGTTCCCGGCTCGGCTTTGCCTAACAAACCGGCGTACAGGATGAATCCGGAGGAGACAAAGGAGCTAGAGAAGCAAGTGAGAGACTTAATGGACAAGGGCTATATTCGAGAGAGCCTCAACCCATGTGCCGTTCCTGTGCTTCTAGTTCCAAAGAAAGACGGTACATGGAGGATGTGCGTCGACTGTCGAGCTATAAACAACATCACTATCAAGTACCGACATCCCGCGGCTAGACGACATGCTGGACGAGCTAAGTGGTTCTACCATTTTCTCAAAGGTCGATCTAAAGAGCGGATACCATCAGGTCAGAATGCGTGAGGGAGACGAGTGGAAAACCGCATTCAAGACCAAGCAAGGCTTGTACGAATGGCTTGTCATGCCGAATGCCCCAAGTACATTCATGCGCCTCATGAACCAGGTTCTACGTGCTTATATAAGTAAATTTGTAGTTGTTTATTTCGATGATATACTTATTTACAGCAAGAACCTATCTGATCATCTCAAGCATCTCGAACTTGTGCTTAAATCACTTCGCAAGGAAGGCCTTTATGCTAATCTTAAGAAGTGCACCTTTTGTACTAACAAGCTTGTGTTCTTAGGCTTTATAGTGAGTGAACAGGGACTACAAGTAGACGAGGAGAAGATCAAGGCTATAAGAGAATGGCCAACGCCGACTACCATCGGCCATGTAAGGAGCTTTCACGGCTTGGCTAGCTTCTACAGACGGTTCGTGAAGGATTTCAGCACAGTAGCTGCGTCTCTCACAGCTGTGATCAAGAAGAACACCCCATTCTCGTGGGGATCAGCTCAAGAGACAGCCTTCAGTGCCCTGAAGGAGAGACTCACGCAAGCCATGGTGTTAGCTTTACCGGACTTTGATGAGATGTTCGAAGTAGAGTGTGGCGCGTCCGGCTTAGGGATTGGAGCTGTGCTACATCAAAGGAAGAGGCCAGTGGCGTTCTTTAGTGAAAAGCTTAGTTGAGCTACACTAAATTATCCCACCTACGACAAGGAACTCTATGCCTTGGTCCGGGCATTAGAAACATGGCAGCATTACTTGCTGTCCAAGGAGTTCATCATTCATACCGATCACGAGACACTTAAGCATCTGAGAGGCCAGCAGACTTCACTCAAGAGAAGACATGCTAAGTGGCTAGAGTTCGTGGAGACCTTTCCGTATGTAATCAAGTACAAGAAAGGGAAGGAGAACGTAGTGGCCGATGCACTTTCAAGGAGGCACACGCTGATCTCTACCATGGAGGCAAAGGTGCTCGGCTTTGAGCATCTAAAAGAGCTGTACAAAGATGATCCGGAGCTAGGAGAAGCCTATCAGTCATGCGGTAAAGGAGCTTTCAGTTCATTCTACCTACATGATGGATTCCTTTTCAAAGATAAGCGCCTGTGTATACCTCAAAGTTCGATGAGAGATCTAATACTTAAGGAGGCACACAGTGGAGGTCTTATGGGTCACTTTGGCGTGGACAAGACGTTAGCAGTGGTGTTTGATCACTTCTATTGGCCGCATCTCAAGAAAGACGTGGAGAGACACTGCTCTAGATGTGTCACTTGCCACAAAGCTAAATCCAGGTTACATCCTCATGGTCTCTATCTACCTTTACCTATTCCGAACGCACCATGGGTGGATATTTCTATGGATTTCGTGCTGGGTTTGCCTAAGATCAGACACAAGGATTCTATATTTGTTGTTGTGGATCGGTTTTCGAAGATGGCTCACTTCATACCATGTGACAAAACTAATGATGCCACGCAAACAGCCGATCTGTTCTTTAAAGAGGTTGTACGCTTGCATGGAGTACCGAGGACAATTGTCTCAGACCGAGACACAAAGTTCCTAAGCCACTTTTGGAGAACCTTGTGGAGAAAGCTTGGTACCAAGCTTCTGTTTTCCACAACTTGTCATCCACAAACAGATAGACAAACCGAAGTGGTAAACCGTACACTTTCTGCTTTACTTAGAGTTACACTTGGTAGAAACTTAAAAACTTGGTTATATTGTTTGCCATTCATTGAATTCGCTTATAATCACGCCACTCATTCTGCTACTAAGATGTCACCATTCGAAGTAGTTTATGGTTTTAATCCGCTAACCCCTCTTGATCTCTCGCCAATTCTCCAAGTTGAGCAAGTTAACTTAGATGGCCTTAGGAAAGGAGAATTCGTTAAGAAACTACATGAGAAGGCAAAGAAAAACATTTTAAAGAAGACCGAGGGATATAAGAGACAAGCTGATAAGGGACGCAAGGCCTTGACGTTTGAACCAGGAGAGTGGGTGTGGCTGCACATGAGACCCGAGAGGTTTCCCCACAAACAGAGTTCAAAGCTCACGCCTAGAGGAGACGGCCCATTCAAAGTGCTAGAGAAGATCAATGACAATGCATACCGCTTGGAGCTGCCTGGTGAGTTTAACATTTCCCATAGCTTTAATGTTGCTGATCTTTCTCCTTACGATGCAGATGAGTCAGTTTTGAGGGCAAAACCTTCGGAAGAGGGAGGGAATGATGAGGACATCGATCCAGCCGAGAATACCGAGCGCGTACCGGTGGTCAAGTCTACACCAGTGACACGTTCCAAGACCAGGAGACTTAGAGAAGGGTTCAATGCAGCTGTGGAGACCCTCCTGAACACCATGGAGATCGGAGCCGCGTTCACAACTCCACCACCTCAAGCCAGCCTCAAAGATAGCTCCAAAGCACCCGATATGGATATCTTAGAGGATTTTGCAAGGCTGAGCCTCAAAGACAACCAGCCTCGTGCAGCCCCAGGTAAGTCTATTTACTTGGCAGAAATTGAAGTCCAGAATAACAAGAATCTCACGGAGATCACATCCGAGCCTCAAGATACCGCGGAAACATGTCTTGAAGCCGAGAGAGGACTAATGGAGGAAGGAGACGTTTTGGGAGCTAACCACGGGAAGACACTTGAAGATTACTATCAGCTTGACTTCACTGGACATCAAGAAGATGAAATCATCAATAAGCCAGCATGGAACGGACCAGGACCAGACATGACCGCCAAAGAAGCATTTCCGGCCATCGCGCGCCAAAACCAGGTATACTCAGTTTATACAATTTGTGCAACTAATCTGACTTGCCCCAGCGGTTCTTAGCACATCCAAGAGCCCCAGGTTCGAGCCCCAGAAGAAGGTCACGAAGATTAGGCCTAGTTCTTTTTATTTCTTTTCGTTAATGAACTTTCCATTTTTGATGTATTTTGCCTTTTCGCGTTTTGTTAGTTTTCTAGGCTTTATGTTGTCGTTTTGCATTATGATTTCGGCCTTAGGTCTAGCTGACGAGCTGTTTATAAAGCTCCCCTACAGCGTTGTATCTTTGGTTATCCGACATTATCAATAAAATAACGCAGTTCTCCTAAAAGCTACAAGCCGCCGCTTGTTCTTGTCTTTGTTCTTGCCTTTGCGTGTGCGATTCATCAAGGCTGAGCATTCGTGCAGTATCAGAGGTCCTTCATCCCTCTGTTGTGCCATTCGATCCACCATCACTTCCCCTCAAATCGTCCAACAAGAGAGAGCGTGAAAGCCAGCTTGTTTGACACCGTTCGGCTCAAAGACTTGTGGATTCAAGCCTTTGTTCTATCACCGCCATCCACTGATCTAGAAGAGAGAGGGTGAAAGCCAGCCTCTAGATCCCATCTTCCGCCTGCCTTAAGACTCACCACCAAGTCTTATATGATTTTGGTATCGGAGCCAAAGGTTATGCCTTTGGTTTTCTACCCCTATCCCTTTTGATTCGTTGTTTTCTGTTTCCGTTTTGTTTCGTGTTTTTGCTTTATTGCACCAAAAGAAAACCCATAAAAATTGTATTGCTTTTCTCGTTTAGGTTGTCTAGTTTATGTTTAGTTATAAAAGAAAAACCCCAAAAGAATCGCACCTATGTTGTTTGCTTGTTTTGATTATTCGCTTTCATTAAAAAAAACCTAAAACCCAAAACCGCTTGTTTAAGTTGCTAGCTTCTTTGTTTCTTTTGTTTTAGATCCGTTTTATAAACCATAAAATCATAAAAAGTTTGTTTTCCAGTGTTGCTGTTTTGGATTAGTTTTGTTTAAGCAATTGTTGCATCCACTTGATTGTTTAAATAGGCTAGTTGTTCCTGTCTTGTTTGAATTTTGTTTGCCGTGGTGCTTTGATCTGTTTGCCAAGTCTTGCAAGGTCTAGCAACACCGAGGACAACATGACAGATGGAGAAGGAGTTCCCCAAGATGCTGTGCTACAGATGATGGCAGCAATGAGGGAGGAGCTGAGATACATGGGCCAGCAAATGGGCACAATGCGGCAGGAGTTTTGCGATAGGATTGGCCGAATAGAAGCCCCACCAAGGAGAGCTCCGGTCAGAGGAGAACCCGTGCATCAAAACGGCCAGGAAGAGGAGATGCCGGACTTAGAGGATGACGTCCATGACCCTCTCATGCACCGCCACCAGAGGAGACAAGATCCTCTAAGGAGAAATCCTGCAAGAGAAGTAGATTTCCTTGAACAGAACCATGAGCTTAAACTAACATCGCCTACTTTTGCAGGGAAATCAAATCCAGAGGTCTATCTGGATTGGGAGAGATGTCTAGAGCACATCTTTGAGTGCTATAGATACGTGGAGCGTAAGAAAGTGGCTGTAGCTGCAGCAAACCTCACGGAGAACGCGCTTGCGTGGTGGGACAGAAGCGTAGCCGAAAGGAGAAGGCAGCGTTTTGGTCCTGTAGCTAACTGGAGTGACATGAAGTTCCTCCTAAGGCAAAGGTATGTCCCTGAACATTATCATAGAGACTTACAAAAACGTTTTTGTAAGTTATCTCAGGGAACCAGGAGCGTAGATGAGTACTTTGAGGAGTTTGAGAAGCTGATGAACTCACTAGAGTTAGAAGAATCCGAGGAGGCTTTGATGGCTCAATTCATAGACGGCTTGCAAGAACGGATTGCAAGAAAGGTGGAGAGACTTCAGTATAGTGGGATGCATGAGCTATTGCATCTTTCTGTGCAAGTGGAGCAGCAGATCAAGCGCAAGACTTCTCTCACCAGCCGCAACAAATCATCTCAACCGTGGGCCACAAGTAGTTCTAGACCGCTAGACAAAGGCAAGGCCGTGGAGATTGATTCGCGTTTTAAAGGGAAAAACACCGAGCCCCCTAAGTTCAATCGACCAGAGCAAGGTAAGTTCCCTAGTACTAATCAAAGAACTCGTGACATAACTTGTTTTAAGTGTCAAGGCAGAGGGCACATGGCCAGAGAATGTCCAAACCAGCGTGTGATGATCCTCACACCGAGTGGAGACTACGAGTCTCAAGACGAGGAGGATGATGATGCTAGTGTCCACAGTGACGGCATTCAGTACCCTGACACCGGCGAGATGCTCGTGACCAGGAGAGTACTCAGCGTCCTCATCAACCCCGAGGAGAAAGTACAAAGAGAAAACATCTTTCATACAAGNAATGGAGGAAGAAGACGTTTTGGGAGCTAACCACGGGAAGACACTTGAAGATTACTATCAGCTTGACTTCACTGGACATCAAGAAGATGAAATCATCAAGAAGCCAGCATGGAACGGACCAGGACCAGACATGACCGCCAAGGAAGCATTTCCGGCCATCGCGCGCCAAAATCAGGTATACTCTGTTTATACAATTTGTGCAACTAATCTGACTTGTCACAGCGGTTCTTAGCACATCCAAGAGCCTCAGGTTCGAGCCCCAGAAGAAGGCAATGAAGATTAGGCCTAGTTCTTTTTATTTCTTTTCGTTAATGAACTTTCCATTTTTAATGTATTTTGCCTTTTCGCGTTTTGTTAGTTTTCTAGGCTTTATGTTGTCGTTTTGCTTTATGATTTCAGCCTTAGGGCTAGCTGACGAGCTGTTTATAAAGCTCCCCTGCAGCGTTGTATCTTTGGTTACCCGACATTATCAATAAAATAACGCAGTTCTGCTAAAAGCTACAAGCCGCCGCTTGTTCTTGTCTTTGTTCTTGCCTTTGCGTGTGCGATTCACCAAGGCTGAGCATTCGCGCAGTATCAGAGGTCATTCATCCCTCTGTGGTTCCATTTGATCCACCGTCACTTCCCCTCAAATCGTCCAACAAGAGAGAGCGTGAAAGCCAGCTTGTTTGATACCGTTCGGCTCAAAGACTTGTGGATTCAAGGCTTTGTTCTATCACCGCCATCCACTGATCTAGAAGAGAGAGAGGGTGAAAGCCAACCTCTAGATTCCATCTTCCGCCTGCCTTAATACTCACCACCGAGTCTTATATCATCCGTGTAACTTCAACTCATAAACACATGATAAGGACTCTAAATATGCATAAATGACTCGAAACATATTCTAATGCATGCTAGTTTAAAGATGAATGCAAATGAGGGTATAACAAAGGGAAATATACACAAATGGGTCCTAAACTATTATGAATGTATGTGTGGAATCATGAAATATGAAGAGGTATCAAAAAGCAATGTCCCTGAAAAAGAGAAAAAAACAGAGGATTTGAAGATGTATCACCAAAGAGATCTCTTTGTTAATCAACATCGGAGACTTTATTTGAAAGAGAAAAACTTAATAAACTAGCAAGCAAGAAAAAAGAAGAGTAGCCGGCACCGCATAAAAGGTTGTGTGAAGGTCTTTAGTGTAGCGGATTCGCAGAAAGAAGACAATAATGTTTTGTATATAATTCTATTTTAATGAAAAAATTATTTATACAACTATTCTCTGTAGTAATTTCTTCTACATTTACCAATAATATATATATATATATTTTTTTTTAACACAATTATACTTATTTCACAATATTAATCTATTAAATATGACAATATTTGGGATAAGATTGTTACTCACATTTGAACTTATCACTTAGCACCATATGTAATTTAGATCGAAGCTAGTTCTCGGTGAACCAGACATGTAGTGTAGCGAATCAGTTGTGACACCAACAAGATTATGGTGATGAATGTTTGTAGTTTTTGAAAGAGTTTTTGGCTTTTGTTTTTCAAAAACCATTTTATTTGCCAATCAAGTTTTTTGATAAATAGATTCCCTAAAATTTAGGGAAACTAGTTTTTAAAAATAACTTCCAATTTGTAAGCAAAAACCAAAATCTATATTTTTGGAGTTTTTCTCCCAAGTATTATCAAAAAACCAAAATCTAAAAACTAAAATCTAAAAACAAAAACCAAAATCCAAAAACCAAAAACCAAAATCTAAAAACAACACAAACATTCATCACCTATGATTAGTTATGTTGAATTATCCACAACTATTAGATATACATTCTTCTCATATGCATATAACATATAAAAAATGCAGCAAACTAGTCATTTTCGAAAAGATAAACATTAATAAAGCATGCGAGTACGCAAGGTCGATTCCATGGGTGTGCCAGTCTGCGAGAGTAGTGCATTAACACAAAACTTCGATATTTTTCATTAATTGTTTATAGTATTTAATGGCTTTAATATTTAAAACTTATACTAGTACATAAGAACGCCCAATTATTTTTTAATTTGTCAAATATAGTGGAATAATTGTGTTCACCTTGGCTCACCTCTAAATTCACTTTTCAACCGGCATGAACCAAACTAAAATTAGATGACAATATTCTCTTTACATCTCGTATTTAGTTTCTCAAAAGAGTCCTCATATATTACATCTTTGATATCTTTGTTGCTGATAATCTGTAACGCCCCGACCGTTTCTATCGGCGAGTCACCCATCCCTCCATCATGTTCGTGGACCCCGCCCCTGTCCGACGGCCGGTGCATTTTTTTTTGGACCCGACCGACTGACTTACTTGTCTCTGCAATCACCACGTGACCTTTTTCCGTGTTTTGACCTCACTCACACGGTTCCGCAGAGGACTTCCCGGAAGGTCACCCATCCTAATCCTACTCCAGCATAAGCACGCTTAACTGTGGAGTTCTCTCAGGGTAAGTAACCGGAAAAGATAAGTGCACTTTGATGACTGATGGGGCTCAGGTTTTACCTAAAGTAAAACTATTGTAAGTGCACAGCAAATGCAATTGTAGTATAAGGGGTATCGAAATCCCAAGAGAAGTAGATGCTACACTAAGATTTCTAAGTTCGAATTATGCTAGGTCGAATAATGTAAAAGTAAATAAAACAGCTAGACGAGATTAATGCGGTGTAAGTTCAGGAGACGAAGACGCTAGGCAAGGATGATTATCAGGATGAATCAGAGAATGCAGATATTATTTTGTCAGAAAATAATTAAGAACCGTCTAGAACTCGAAACGCTAATTTAAAACCAATCAACTCTCGTTGCAGAAGTTATCTATGCCTAAATTCCAGAAAACCAAATCTCTTTGCGAGTTCAAACAATTCAAACAAGCATTAATGTTCAAGTTCGATTTGTTCACAAAATACCTAAACCAAATCTCTTTGCGAATAGTTATTTTGCTCATCTATGATTAGATCAGATTATCAATAATGCTCTCGCATCTATTAAACAACCTAAGGTTTGATTTCTAAGTGATCAATTTCAGAAATCAATATAAGCACAAATCAAGATGAAGATCCAAGTGATTTTCCTAATAAGATAATAATTCTACAAACTCGTCATCAACCCTAGATCACCCTAACCTAACTAGCAAACTACTCAGACATAGAGATGAAAAAAAACAAATCATGACTGAAATAAATTGCATAAAAAGAATAGGGAATGATACAGGGGTTTGAAATCTGGCTCAGATGAGTTAGAATTGTGTCCCCAAAAGCTCAGGATCAATCTCTCTCTAAGTCTCAAAAACAGAAAATAATGATAAGATCTCTGGCTAAACAATGCCTGACAACTATTTATAGAAGAGGTATTTTCGTCGGGGGCAGTCTTGTAATTTCTTCAAACTTGAGACAATTTCCTTTTTCTGATGGAAATCCGAACAAAGTGCCGGTCTTCATTGGTGTCGATCGACACTAAGTGATGATGTCGATCGACACCTTACGTGTAAATCCAGTCCGACTTCATCACTTTGGCTGCTTCTCAAAAATGCTCCAAAAAGCTTCAGAATCCCTCATTAAGCTCCATTCGCACTCCATCCTGTAAAGACTTAAATAGGACTTGAAAAGTACCAAAAGACTCTATAAAAACACCTATATCATGGTCCAAAAACGGGTAAAAACCATGATATATCAACTCCCCCAGACTTAGAACGCCGCAAATCATAAACACTCTTGAATCCACATGCAGTAGATCCAACCTTAAGAAAGTTCAGTGTACTTACTACAAGCTTAGCAATCTCCCAGTTTGAATCCAGATCCTTTCCTTAGATGAATTTCGAACTCTAACAGTGGTATGACCAACGAACTTTCCTGATTCTTTCCCTTCCTTAATGCTTTGAACAAGACATTCTTTGTACAGCTCTCCTATTTTCTCTTCCCTTAGTCAACTGCTGCCCATTTTCAGGGTGTTCTAAGATCTTTTCATTGACCCATTCTTATTCTTCTGAAGCCTTGGAATAGTGCTGCTCTTTACTTGTGTTCCTTGTGAGGAGACATGTTCATGAGCTCTCATTAATATTTTTCCTTGTGAGGAGACAGGCTCATGAGGATCTTTGCACTATTCCTTGATCAGACTTCTTATTTCTTTCTTTTCTCAAGGGAAGATCAAGGGGAGACTGCAGATTTCTTATCTTGTCAAAGCTGAAAGAGGAATCAAGTTCAATGCATACCTAGTTCTATAAAGGAATCTGAACTCTATCTGTTAGATTGATCCACTTGCAGCTTTCTACTTAGCAAGACCTGCAATTAACTACTACAGCAATGGTCCTTCAAGTGCCAACATTCTGCGGTTAGTTACAAGAAAAACTGAAAGTTTCAACTGATTTTGACTCAATAAAAACAATTTTTTGACTCAAGACAGACTCTCAAAACAAAACAAAATGTTAGTAACTACCTCCCCCAGACTTGAACAACACTGTCCCCAGTGTTATTTAGTATGAGTTTGGGAAGAAAAATTGTTTTTGAAACTGTTACAGCGTCGATCGACACCTGGTTGGGTGTCGATCGTTGATGGCTAGCTTTTTAACAAGTTTAATCAAACCTAAAGCATAGTTTTTGTTGTTGTAGTACTTTAGGAATCAATCCAAATTGGGGTGGTGAAAGGTACCAAGAATACAAGAGTTTAAGTAAAGCTAAGTGGAATTCTGGTTATTTGGGAAACAATCCTATGAAAATTACTTGCGGTGATTATACAGACACGAAAACTATTTTAAAATCCCTACAAAAGGGTTATAAAACTAGTAGATGACTTCTAAACAATTAAACAACCGATCTAATAATTTTATAAAATCAAAGTCTAAAACCGGATAAACTAGACAATTTTTAGGTAAGTAACAAGATTTTCAAAAACTACTTCTAAAAATCAAACGACTATCAACTCAGTACCAGACAGTAAAATAAGACTCTAAGCAATTTTTAAAATACTAAAAATAACAAAAACACAATTTTACAAATTTAGAAAACTCTATTGCATAATTAAGCTATCTAAGAGGATTTTAGGGAAAATAACTAAACTTTAAACAAGAGAAAAATGGTTTTAAGTTTTCAAAGATTAAAAACAGATTCAAGTTTGGGATTCATTCTTAGGGAGGTTGAAAATTCGAGCTTGGGGTTTTGAAAACATATTTTTACACACTTTAGTGCTATCTCTAAGCCTTAAGAAACCATATTAGATTTACCCATGATGTGTGGTATAAATCATTTCCTCACCCTTTCCTCCTAACCCATGATGTTTGGTGGAAAGATAGGGTGAAGAACATTAAGCTTGGATCTTAAAAGATGGCTTAACTAGCTCCCTAAGCATCCATGATGTTTGGGAAAGGATGAGTGATAGGGGTCTAGTTTTAACCTAATAAAACTACTGCAAGTGCACATCAAACGCAGTTGAAGTATAAGGGGTATCGAATCCCAAGGGAAGTATGCTACACTAGAGTTTCTAATTTCAAATTATGCTAAGTCAAATAGGTATTTAAATTAAATTAAACTAGGCGAATTAAGTAACAAAATTAATGAGGATTAAAGTTCAGGAGACGAAGGCGTTAGGCAAGGGTTAATTATCAGGTTGAATCCAAGAATGCAGATATTATTTTTATTAGGGATTTATTAAGAACCGTCTAGAACTCGAAACACAAAGTTAAAACCAATCAACTCTCGTTGCAGAAGTTATCTATGCCTAAATTCCAGAAAACCAAATCTCTTTGCGAATTCAAACAATTTAGACAAGCATTAATGATCAGGTTCGATTTGTTCACAAAATACCTAAACCAAATCTCTTTGCGAATAGTTATTTTGCTCACCTATGATTAGTTCAAGTTATTAATAATGCTCTCGCATCTATTAAACAACCTAAGGTTTGATTCCTAAGTGATCAATTCAGAAATCAAGTTAAGTTCAAATCAAGGTGAAGATCTAAGTGATTTCCCTAACAAAGATAATAATTCTACAGACTTTTCATCAACCCTAAATCACCCTAACCTAACTAGCAAACTACTCAGACATAATCAATGAAACACAAATCATGACTGAAATAAATTGCATAAATAAATAGAAGAGAATGATACTAGGGTTCGAAATCTGGCTCTGATGAGTTAGACTTGTCTCCCTAAAAGCTCTGGAACAATCTCTCTCTAGGTCTCAAAATCTCTAAATTATGAAAGTGTAATTGGCTAAACAATGCCAGAAAACTATATATAGGAAGGGATTTTTCGTCCAGGGACAATCTTGTCATTCTTCAAAACTTGGCCTCTTTCCTTTTTCTGATTGGAAACCGTCACTTTTGGCCGACTTTCTTTGGTGTCGATCGACACTGAGTGTGTCGATCGACACTCAGCTCGAGAATTCACCCTTCTGACTTCATAACTTCAGCAGCTTCTCCAAAATACTCCAAAACGTTCCAGATTCTCCTATTTAGCTCCAAGTGTTCTCCATCCTGCAAAGACTCATATAGGACTCGAAATCTAACAAAAGACTCTATAAAAATACCTATATCATGGTCTAAAAATGGGTAAAAACCATGATATATCAACTCCCCCAGACTTAGCTTTTGCTTGCCCTCAAGCAAAACAGAAACTAAATATAGAGTCGAGGTTTGAAAACAGGAGCTTTCAAGTACTTTTTCAGAACGCCTCAGATGTTAACACTCTTGAATCCACATGCTATAGAACCAACTTCAGGTAGTGTTCAATGTACTTACCACAAGCTTAGCAATCTCCCGGTTCAAATCCAGACCCTTTCCTTGGTAAAAATTCGAACTCTAACAGTGGTAATGCTACATAACTTTTCTAATTCTTTCCCTTCCTTAACGCCTAGACAAGACATACTTTCTATAGCTCTCCTATTTTCTCTTCCCTTAGTCAACTGCTGCCCATTTTCTGGGTGTTCTACATATATTTTCATTGACTTTTTTCTTATTCTTTTAAGTCTTGGAATAGTGCTGCTCCTACTTGTGTTCCTTGTGAGGAGACAGGTTCATGAGCTCTCACTAATATTGTTCCTTGTGAGGAGACATGCTCATGAGGTTCTTTGCACTATTCCTTGATCAGACTTCTTTATTTCTTTTCTTTTCTCAAGGGAAGATCAAGGAGAGACTGCAGATTTCTAATCTTATCAAAGCTGAAAGAGGAATCAAGTTTTGCGCATACCTAGTTCTTGTAAAGGGGTCTGAATTCGCCCTGTTAGATTGATCCACTTGCAGCTTTCTACTTAGTAAGACCCAAAATCAATTACTATAGCAATGGTCCCTCAAATGTCAACAATCTGTGGTTAAGTTCCTAGAAAAACTGAAAGTTCCAACTGGTTTTGACTCAATAAAATATATTTTTGACTCAAAAACAAACTCTCAAAACAAAACACAATGTTAGCAACCACCTCCCCCAGACTTGAACAACACTGTCCCCAATGTTATTTAAGAATGAGTTTGGATAGAAAAAATTAGTGCTAAACTGTTAGAAAATAAAGAGAAAAATTGGATTACCTAACTCTGCGTGCAGCGTCGATCGACACGGATAGTGTCGATCGATGCTGTGTATGAAGTTGGTGTCGATCGACACTCTGTCCGTAGACAGAGTTCTGCCACTCGAACATGAATGTTGCTAAGTCAGATTGTTGTTAGAATTTTCCTAGCTGTTAGAAAACTCAAACAAACATTAAAAGCACAAGATAATCAAATAGACTCAATGAGTTCAACAAGTTATGAAGCAAAGTACTGAGGCAAATGAAACAAAGTGCAGACTCAAGAGAAAAAAGAAAAACTGACTCAAAGTACTAAAGAGGAAGAGAAATCACTCATCATCGTCTGAATGTGGTGGAGAAGAACGTGGTAGTGTAGGTGGGCGAACGCAGCTGCAGCTAGACATAGTAGCAATGGCGCTCCAAATCGCCTGGAAGCTCTGCACTACATATCTCTGGAAAACATCTGGCTCCATAGGGATCTCGGGAGCATCAGGAAGGTGATGAGTACCGATAGGCAATGGTGCTCTGCTGCGCCTGGAATAAGAAGGGCGTGTGGTGTCCTCAGCTGGTTTAGAGGATGTGCCTCTGCGTCTGGCAATGGGGATAATCCTGAGCTTGCTTGGACTAGGCTGAAATGTGAGGCGGTCTGGATCTGAGGTGATACGAGTAAGGTCGCGGTAAGGTAGAAGCACCGCACGCTGCACCCTCTGATCATCAGTGAAAACCCAAAGCCTCTCTGGCTTTACCCAATGAGCCTTCTTCAAGTACTCCATGTTAACCAAAGCTCGCGATGTATCGATGGTACAGCTGGAAGTATCTATCCCAAAGTGCAGAAAGATGGGAGTAAGAAGACTTCCTATAGTCTCGGACTTGGTCTTTGTACCAATGAAAGGTTTCGTCTTCAAGGAAGCCAAGTGGTGAGCAAACACTGCGCCGAATTTCGCGCTTTGTGATGCGGCAGAGTCCTCATAGAGGACTGACCAAAGACCGCGATATAGCAGTACTAACTCAGCCACCGCATCTTCCCTATCTCATGCTTACACAGAAGCGTAGTAGAAAACAAGCGTACCAGATAGCGCAGGGTAGGATGGCGAATGTCTGTATGCGTGGAGGCCTTAGAGTCATACCTCCCATTCCCGAAATGAGACCAGAAATCCTGGTTGTCTGGAAGCTGCGTCTGAAGAGAGACTCCTGTGGCAAGCTCATCTGCGAACCCGTAGATGCCACAAAGATCTGGAAGGGAGATGCGGTAGCGGATTCTGCGAATGAGAAATGTAAGTGTCCCCTCCAAGGCATTCCAGACTATCTCGTTCCGGTAGTAGACGCGGGCTGTAGCGATGAACTGGCGGACTAGATCGGGATACAAATCATACTGTCGTGTCGCCATGGTGCCCATCCCAATCTCGTTCACCAACTGCAAGGTATCATCTTTGATGCCCAACTCTTGCATCGTTTTCTCATAGGCAAACCGAGTCGGAGCAATCTCCACCTTTTGCCACGCATTGTAGAATAGCGTGTCATAGTCATCCCAAACTTCATCAATGCCTCGAAGAGTTGAAACAAGACTTTTTAGTCTTGCTAGCAATTCCTCAATTGCTGATGTCATTGCAATATTTGAGGTATCAATCCATCTTGGGAATTTGATTCACTAAGAATACAGAATTTTGTTTAAGCTAAGCTAAATTAAAAGGTTTAAGGTGACAAGCAACAATTAAAAAGCAACCACAACCTAAGAGGGACACTACAAGTTCAATAATATGAAACTAAGCTTTAATTACTACTAATCAAGTACTAATGACGCAATTAACTACTAATCAAGATTGACAAAATACTAAAAACGAAACCTAGGGATGGAATCATTGATTTGGGAAACTAAATGGACAATCTTGCAATCATTTAAGCAACTAATCAAGCCATCTCTATGCCTAGAACACTAATTAAAGACTAATCCATGATATGTGGCAATAATCCCTTTACTAATCACCCTAATGAAGTAATGATGTTTTAGCATTAAAATGATTAGCAAGCATTAATCACAAGTCTAAATAGCATGACAAACACCCTAGACAACTAATGATGTTTTAGGCTAGGTATGTAAATCTCTTATTAAGTTGGTTCAAGCATTTCACCAAACACTTGGTGGGTGTGTGAAATGCTTATGATCCAAATAGCAAAAGATTAGCTATTTAGCATTAAGAGCACCTAATAAGAAGAGAGATGAAAGAATCTATCCTAGATTGCAAGATTGAACCATTAGAAAACCCTAAATCTAACCCATCCCCAAGTTCCTAAAGAACTACTCACTAATCATAGTGAAACCCATCAAATCAAAGATAAGAAAAAGGTTAAACATGATTAGAAAAAAGATTAATAGAAGTTCAAGATAGATATTGCATAAAACTTAAAGATTCAAAGCAAATACAAGGTTTTCTCTCAAAGAGGATAAAAGTTTATGACAAGACAAGAGAGAATAAAAGTTATTCTAAAAATTAGGTCTAAAGAGTATTTATAGGAGGGACCCATAAAAGTGACAAGGAGGATTCGTCTGTGTTCGGATCGACCAGGTTCGTCGATCCAACTCATCGATCCGAACATCTGGAAATTTGGATCGACGACTTACGTCGATCCGTGTCGTCGATCCGAGCTCTGGTCGTCCGGCTTCTTCTTGACGTCTTGGTTCGGTTCGACGAGCTACGTCGATCGGTGTCATCGATCCGAACCCCTGGACTTGTGGTTCGACGAGCTACGTCGATCCGTTTCATCGATCCGAACCCCTGGACTTGCGGTTCGACGAGCTACGTCGATCCGTTTCATCGATCCGAACCCCTGGAAGTTTGGATCGGCGTACTCGTCGATCCAACACGTCGAACCAGCGCGAGAAATCTTCTCCTTCATCTTCTTGGTGACTCCTTTCTCCTCCAAGTGCTATGCAATCCTTCTCCAGCTCCATCCACGCCTCCATAGTGTCCTTTTCACCTGATCAAGACTCCAAATGCACCAAAACATGCAAAAGAACATGCAAAGAGATCCTAGACTCTAAATGATCGAAATGCAATACAATGATGCTAAATAAGGATCCTAAATGATGACAAACTTACACTAAATGGAGAGAAATATGATGCAAAATATAGACATATCAACTCCCCCAAACTTGCCTTTTGCTTGTCCACAAGCAAATGAAACACAAGCTAAGGAGAGAGGTTTGAAAGTGGGAGCTCAATATCCAAGATAGTTAACAATAATAATCAACTCAATATCCTAGTTCTTAATTCTAGAATGCATGTGAATACTTCCTACTCCAAAAGAGTTAGCCATGCCCATCTCAACATTCAAGTGTACTAAGAATTTAATCAAAACAAGTCTCCCTATCAAACCAACTCTTTAACATTCATTAAGATCAAAACCATGAATCATGACATTGCAAGGCTAGTGAATTCATTTGGTTTAAGGACTGGGTTTTGAGATAAAAATGATCCCAATTCATCCGGTTTTGCATTTAAGTAAGGGTAACACTCAAAAGGATTGAACCACATGCATAATGCTAAAGGTAAGAAACAAGTGATGCATACAAGGATAGACTATCATCTACCCGAAATACTATCAATGATCCTACACTCCTCTCATTCATTTTTTTTTTTTAGCTCACTCAACCCTCTAGAATCTACCCTTTCATCAAGGCTTTTGTGCCTTGCTAAACCCTTTGAATTTGGAACATTTTTCTCTTTTTAAAGCCTTAAGGGGGAACTTCTTCAACTTAGCAATTTTGGTGAATGGAGTAGTCTACACTTATTAATTTAGCTCTTCTTTTGATTTCTAGGTGGCCTTGCATATATATATTTTTCATTACTTGGCCTTTTGGCTCTTTTGATTTCTTAAGACCACCTAGCACTTTTTATTTACTTAGAGCTATTCCTTTTTAAAACCCAAGACTCTCCATTTCAAACCATTCTTCCCCTTATCTTCCTCCAACCCTTTTAACCATCATCTCTTTCTTCCCAACTTTTCCACAACTCATCAAGCATAATCACAACCAATTAAACCCCCAAATCCTAAGCCTAAAGCTAACCTCAAAATGCAAGGTTAGAATCTACATGAAAGTCTATACTTGTCGTTTCAAACCTAACACTTTATGCTAAGTTCAATCGAAATAAAGGCCTCACAAGTAGTCACACAAAAACAATTGGCTTCAAAGGAGGTAAGGTTTGGTAGGAGTTCTACTTGAGCTAGCAAGAGGGTGGCAAAGTGAGTAAGAAAGCTCAAGTATTTTCAATCCATGAATTCACTTTCAATGCAAGCATGATAATTAAATGTCCAAATTCGGTTTAAGTAAGTAGAGTTGGCTTTCAAATTCAAGACCATATTTTAACCAAAAACTAGTGACAAATGAGGTGGTCCAAGCATGGTTCTTCCTTACTTTCAAATTCATTCACAAGCATTAAAGAACTACTAACTAGGGTATTGAATTGATTACAAGAGTTAAAAATCTACAAGGATAGGCTCATCATTGCTCCCAATGCATATGCAAACAACCTAAATGAGAAAAATTCTAGACTCAATCCTAAAATGTTAACAAGTGCAAATGCAAACTGAATGATATTTTTTTTTGAAATTTTCGAAATTTTTTCATTTTTTTGGTTTTTCTATGCCTTAGATGAGACTCAAATATGCATGCTAAAGAAAAATAAGATCACAAAACACAAAGTCAAATACCATACTCCCCCAAACTTAAATTACACAGTCTCTTGTGTAATCCAAGCTTGGAGAAGATTTCAAAAAACAAAAATAAAAATAAAAACTAAGTGGTATTTACAATGGTTTTAGAGTGGTACCTTGATCAAAAAGGTATGGAGGAGGAGGAGTATGAATCCATGGAGTATGATGGATTGCTTGATTGAGGAGTGGGGGATCGCATGACTCTCTTCCCACGCCTCCTTGTCTCATAGGAGGAGGGGCGTGGCTCATCCTCATGGCTTTGTGCACTTGGGGTTCCTTGAAAAGAGTGGCGTCTCTCCACCATATGGCTGTCCCCTTCTTGATCCTCATTCTGCTCTTCTTGATGTCTTGAGAAGGGAGCCTTGTTTTCCTTGGTCATGAGGTCCTTGATTTGCCTCTTCATCTCCTTGATAGTCTTCACCAGCTTTCTAATGGTCTTATCTTGCCATCTGTTCCATCTTTGGAGAAGCTTGATGTGTTGGTGAGCTTGTCTAGAGGGATCTCCTTGGTTAGCTCCTTCATAAGGTTCAAAGTTGTACCTATCACTACCATAGACTGGAGGAGCTTGATAAGGCTCATGATCAGTGTCCCATGGAGCTATCGGGAAGGTCTCTATGTCGCCTAGATGTTCGTCGGATGGAGTGAAGGCAGCGTTTGATTTTCCTCTAAGGCTTGTGAGGTGAATGCAAGGAAGTCCGATTGTAGCCTCCCTGAGCCTTTCCACATTGAATTTGTACCTGTAGCCATTTCCCGACTTCACCAAGAACTGACCCTTAAGGAGGTAGGAGGAGTCTATGTACTGCTTTTCGGCAGAGGGATGTCCTAAGTTGATGCCAACTTCCTCAAGAATAGGAGTGATCATGCCTCCAATGGCTAGTTGATGTGAGCGATCCTTCTTCTTGGTTGTAGCTCTACCATAGTAACTTGCCGCATGAGCCACCCAAATCTGCACCATATCATTTCCCGTAGCATCACCTCGCATCTCGTAGTTATCGAGGTAACGTATGATGCTCTTGAGGCCAACATCTAGCATCACCCACTCTTCAGCAGTTATGATCACGATCTCCTTCTTAGCAAAGAAAGTGTGAGCTAGCACCTTTTGAGCATAGCGAATCGCGGGGTGACGGATCATCTTGCTCCTCATTCTCCCGGTCATGTAACTCCCATTACCAAGCAACTGCCAAAGCCTTTCCAACTCAGTCTTTCTAACGTCCAAACGCGAACCAGCACCTTCCCCCTCATCAAATCCAAGTACCTCACTAAGCTTCTTGAAGCCCATCTTGTAAGATTTGTTGCGAACCCGGAATTGGATGAATCCGAAACCATCTTTTTCTGTATCAACGCCCCTGAACTCGAAGTTACCACCTTCAAAGAGGAGAGGAATTGGCAAGTTTCCTCTTGGTAGCTTGGGTATGATTGGTTGAACCATCTCTCACACCCCAAATTCTGGAAAATTGCAGTTACATCCTCCAAGAGACCCAACTCATCAAGCAACTCATGATCCGGGTACTTAGTTCCCTTGAAAGGCATCTCCATAAGGGACTTGTACACTGCTGAGGGTGTTGGAGTTGTGGCCGCAGCTCTCTCGGCTCTCCTCTCCTTGGCTTTCTCTCTACTAATGTCTCTCTTTTGAGACAACTTCCTTATAACAGGGGGACTCTCCTCAGGATTTTCTTCTTCCACCTCCACAGGCCTCTTGCCTTGTCTCTTGCTAGCCTCACTCCTTGATCTCCCCATATCACCTATAAATTCAAAAATCTTTGAAAAGAATGAGTACATTGTGAATTAAAAANAGGCTAGAATCCTATTGAATTTTAACTCTTGATCACCTAGAGGAAGCTTAATTTTGAAATTCCTTGTTAAAATCCTTGTTTGCTAAGAGAGAATTTGAGTTGGGATTGTTTCTTGCTCCACCTCAATTGACATAGAGTTTTAAAATTCTTGTAGCCTCCATGTAATTTCTAGGCTTACATGTTTGTTGCTTGCAAGAATTTCAAATTTCTATGATGCTCACTCTTCTCCAAGATTTTTGGTTTTATAGGTGATACATGGGGAGAACAAGAGGTGATGCTAGCAAGATGGAAGGCAAGAGGCCTGTGGTGGAAGAAGAAGCTCCTGAAGAGAGTCCTCCGGTTGTGAGAAAGCTGTCTAGCAAGGGAGATGTTAGCAAGGAGAAGGCCAAGCAAAAGAATGCTGAGAAATCCGTGGCATCAAATCCTACTCCTTCATCCATCTACAAGTCCCTCATGGAGATGCCTTTCAAGGGGACTAAATATCCGGATCATGAGTTGCTTGAGGAGCTGGGTCTCTTGGAGGATGTAACAGAAATTTTTAGAAACTTGGGGTGTGAAAGATGGTTCAACCGCTCTTACCCAAGCCACCAAGAGGAGACATGCCAATTCCTCTCAACTTTAAAGGTGATAACATCAAGCTCAGCTGGAATAGATCCCGAAAAGGATGGGTTCGGATTCATCAAGTTCCGAGTTCACAACAAGTCATACAAAATGGGCTTCAAGAAGCTTGGTGAGGTGCTTGGTTTTGATGATGGGACAGGGATTGGTTCGCGGTTGAATGTTCAGAAGTCTGAGTTGGATAGGCTTTGTGGTTTGCTTGGTAGCGGGACTTACAAGTCCGGGAAAGTTAAGAGCAAACTCATCCGACACCCAGCAATTCGCTATGCACACAAGGTACTAGCTCACACTTTCTTTGCCAAGAAGGAGACTGTGACAGTAGCAGCTGAAGAGTGGGAGATGTTGGATGTTGGGCTTAAGGGAATAATCCGCTACCTCTATGACTATGAGATGCGAGGTGACTCTACCGGGAATGGCTTGGTTCAGATTTGGGTTGCCCATGCAGAGAGTTATCACAGCAAGGCTATAGCTAAGAAGAAGGATAGCCACCATCTAGCCATTGGGGGCATGATCACTCCCATCCTTGAAGAAGTGGGCATCAAACTAGGAGAACCCACAGCTGATGAGCAATACATAGACTCTTCCTACCTCATCAAGGGTCAATTTTTGGTGAAAGAGGGAAAGAGCTTCAGGTACAAGTTCAATGTGGAGTTGCTAAAGCAAGCTACGATCAAGCTACCATGCATTCATCTCACCACACTAAGGGAGAGGGCAAATGCAGCTTTCACTCCAACTGATGATCAGCTTGAGGACATTGAGACTTTCCCTATGGCCTATTGGGACACTACCCATGAGCCATACCAAGCGCCTCTCATCTATGGTAGTGAGAGGTACTTCTTTGACCCCTATGAGAGCACAAACCAAGGAGAGCCTTCAAGAAAGGCTCATGAGCACATCAAGCTTCTTCAAAGGTGGAACAAGTGGCAAGACAAAACCATAAGGAAGCTTGTGAAAACTGTCAAGGACATGGGGAAGCAAATCAAGTTCCTCACAGCCAAGAGTGAAGGAGTCCCATCTTCAAGGCATCAAGGAGATCAAGGTGACGATCAAGAGGGAGATAGCCATATGGAAGAAAGGCGCCACTCCTTCCAAGGAGTTCCTAGTGAGCCAAGAGGTGAAGATGCGCCACGCCCCTCCTCCCATGAGACTAGAAGGCGCAGGAAGAGAGTCATGAGATCCCCCACTCTACAATCAAGCAATCCATCCTACTCCATGGAGTCATCCTCCTCCTCCTCCTCCATGCGTTTTTAAACAAGGTACCCATTCTAACCATTATATATACCATCTAGCTTTTATTTTTCTTTGTGTTTTGCATTGTTGAAATCTTCTCCAAGCTTGGATTACACAAGAGACTGTGTAATTTATGTTTGGGGGAGTATGGTATTTAACTTTGTGTTTTGTGATCTTATTTTTCTTTTTACATGCATTTTTGAGTCTCATGCATACATCTACGGCATATAAAAAAAAAATCGGAAAATTTTTCGAAAATTTCAAAAATTAGCATGTAGTTGCATTTGCATTTGTTACATAAGTAGGATTGAGTCTAGCTTTCATATAGGATTGCATTCTTGCATAGGGGACAATGATGATTTTTCCTTGTAAGGTGTTTAACTCATGAATTTGTTCAAGGCCCTAGTTATTAGTTGTTTGATGCTTTGTGTGTAAACTTTGAAAGTTAAAGTTGAACCCTACTTGGACCTCACCATTTGCAACTTAAGTTTTAATTGAAGCAAGCTTTGAATAGCAACCAACTCTAATGAACTTGTACCTAATACTGACAAGTAATTATCATGGTTATGCATTGCTAGAGAATTTGTGGATACCATATACATATTTGGGTTATCTTCTTTCCTTTTACCACTCTTGTTAACCCAAATAGCCGACTCTCATCTTTAGAGCGGTTGAAAACGAATTTCCCAAGCTAAGCTTCCTTTGAAACCTCTTCCTTATTGAGTGCATTAGGCCTTTTTCATCTTGTGAACTTAGCAAAAAGTGTTGAGTTTAGAGCGACAAGGATAGGCTTTCATGTAGCTAGCTCGAAAATAATGAGCTAGGTGATAGGATAGGATTCTTGGGTGGGATTTTGATTTGATATTTGATATGGAACAAGAGATTTGGGTGTAGTTGTGGTGGTGAAAGGGGGAAAACGAAAATATTTGGAACAAGTGTTGGCAATGTATAATATGCTCTAAGTATTAAGAAGAGAAAAAAATCCTCTAGAAAAGTTAAGTAAGAGAGCCAAGAAAAAGAAAAAAATATGGCTAAGTTGTTATGAAAAGAGGATAGCAAGTTGTAATTGAAAAGAGAAAGAGCTTGAAGTAAAAGTGTGCCAACACTTGAGGTTGTAGAAGATGTTTTCCCCAAGTATTTGAAAGAAGGAAAGGGAGAAAGTGGTTTGAGCTTATGGGTTTGGCAAATTGCCTTGTAGTGGGTAGCTTAGGGTGGATTTGGTGAGTGAGCTTAAAAGAGAAAATGAGAGTAAGAACAATTGTGTTACAAGGGGTAGATGGAAGTTTGTCCTTGTATGCATAGGTTGCTTTTTACTCTTAGCATTTTGCCAAAGTTCACATGTTCATAGAGAGATCCCTTGCAATGGAACCCCAAGAAGTTGAGATCATTTTTATCTCAAAACCATACCCCAAAAACCCAACAAGTTTTCTAGCAATGTATGATTCATGATCCATGGTTACAACTTAATGAATGTTAAAGAGTTGGTGAAAATGAATGCTTGTGTAGGTTAAGGCTTGGGTTCATTTGAATGAGTATGGGTATGGCTAGACCTTTTGGAGTAGAAGTTTGCATAGAGAGCATCCTAGAACTAGTAACTAGGACCATTGAATTGATTCATTTGCTAAACACCTTTGGATATGAGTCCCCACTTTCAAACCTCTCTCCTAGCTTGTGTTTTATTTGCTTGTGGACAAGCAAAAGGCAAGTTTGGGGGAGTTGATAAGTGTATATTTTGCATCATTTTAGCATCCATATAGTGTAGACTTATCATCATTTTAGAGTCTAATATAGCATTATAGTGTTGCATTTGATCATTTAGAGTCCTAGAGTGTTCTTGCATGGTTCTTGCATGTTTTGCATGTTCTTTGCATGTTTTGGGACCTTATTAGGTGAAAAGGACGCTTGGGAGTTGAGGATGCACTTGGAGAATGATGCATGTCACTTGGAGGGACAAGAAGCAACAAAAGGATGAAGAAGAAGGCTTCTGGCAGCAGATCGACGAGATGGATCGGTGAAGCTCGTCGATCCATAATTCCAGGGGCACAGATCGGTGAGCCAGATCGACGTTGCCTCGTCGATCCATAATGTCAGGAGCACGGATCGACGAGATGGATCGGTGAAGCTCGTCGATCCATAATTCCAGGAGCACAGATCGGTGAGCCAGATCGACGTACCACTCCGAACCAGAAGCCACGACCAAGAGCACGGATCGACGAAGAAGATCGACGAGTCGTCGATCCGTTTTATTTTGGGCGTTGGATCGACGAAACAGATCGACGAGCACGTCGATCCAACCCCAGACGAACTCTTTTTCTTCATTTTCATGAGTCCCCCTATAAATACTCTTTAGACCTAATTTTTGAAAAAAAGTCCTTTTCTCTTTGTTCTTAGCAAAAACTTCTAGCCACTTTTGGCAAATTCAATGTTTATGCTTTGGATTTGATCTTAATGCAATATCCCTTTTAGATTTTTTGTTTATTTCTTCTCTAATCATGTTTTGCTTATCTTCTCTCTTTGATTTGATGGGCTTAATCATGATTAGTGAGTAGTTTCCATAGGAACTTAGGGATGGGTTAGATTTAGGGAATTTTATTGGTTCAATCTTGCAATCTAGGATAGATTCTTCCTAATCTCTTCTTATTAAGTAGTTCTTAATGCCAAATGGCTAATCTTTGCCATTTTGGGATCTTAGGCATTTCATCCACCCACCAAGTGTTTGATGGAATGCTTGAACCAACTTAATAAGAGATCTACATATTCTAGCCTAAGATATTAGATGTTTAGAGTGTTTATCATACCATTTAGACTTGTTATTAATGCTTGTTGATTATCCTAATGCTAACACATCATTAGTTCATTAGGGTAATTAACAAAGGGATTTTAGCCACACATCATGGTCTTATCTTGATTAAGAGTTCTAGGTATAGAGTTTGCTTGATTAGTAGCTTAAATGATTGCAAGAATGTTCCCTTAAATTCCCAAATCAATGATTCCATCCCTAGGTTTCGATTTAGTATAATTGATAATCTTGCTTAGTAGTAATCCTTGCTTAGTTTCTTGATTAGCTTCAATTAAGGTTTATTTTCTTAGCTATTGCTTAAGTAGTGTCCTTTCAAGTTGTAGCTTGCTCTTTTTACTTGTTTGTGACTTGAATTTATCCATTTTAGCTTAGCTTAGACAAGACTTTGTATTCTTAGTGCAACCAATCTCCCAAGATGGATTGATAACCTCAAGTATTGCAATGACATGAGCAATTGAGGAATTGCTTACAAGGCTAAAGAGTCTTGTATCAGCCCTTCGAGCTTGTCTTCACGTGACGGGTATGGCGCGTTTGCTTTGGCTTGTGGCGCTCCTTGTTGATTGGTATAGGGTGCAGCCTGAGCGTTATAAGGCGGCTTTGGTTGATAGCCCACGTTACTCCCGTAGTTAACGTTTTGGAACTTATTTTGGAAAGGTCTTCCTTTAGATGGATAAACTTGGTCTCGCAGGTTCTCCCTGTTCGGGTTTCGGTAAGAGAGGTTGTTGTTATTCCAAAAGTTGTTGTTGAATCCGTTGTTGAAGTTCCGATTCGGATACGAGTTATGGCCTCCCGTAAAGTTAACTTCTTCTTCTCGCGAGTAAGATTCATCTCCTTCATCTCCAGGGTTAAGTTCTTCTCTTTCTCCAGCGGCTTCACACGCATTGATGATGTGTTGCTGTCCTTTGAGTAGTTGGTTCATCATGTTTTCCAGCTCGGCCATCTGCATGGAATCGGAGTCTCTAGTTCGCAGATTTCCTTCATAATCCGGACAGTTGTTGCTGTTCCTTACAGCGAGGTTCTCGATGAGTGCGCGTCCTTGTCGCTCCGTCTTCATGGTGAAATCTCCATTGCTGGCCGTGTCGAGCGAGAGTTGGTACCTAGCTTGCAGTTCACGGTAGAATGTGTTTAGCAATCTTGCTCCAGAGAAACCATGCTGAGGGCAATCGCGTTCGTAGTGTTTGAATCGCTCCCATGCTTCAAAGAATGACTCGACCCGTCCTTGTTGAAAACCTTGGATCTAGTTTCTCAGCAGATTGGATGGTGACTTCGTGTAGAAGTGATTGAGGAAGGCGGATTTGCATTCCACCCAGTTAGTTATCGATCCTGGTGGTAAAGTCTTCAACTATCTATGAGCTTTGTCGCTCAAAGAGAATGGAAATAGCTTACACTTCAGATAGTCGGGAGGGATTCGGCTAGTCTTTTTAGTGCTGCAAATCTCTTCAAAAAGTTCGATGTGCTCCATCGGATGCTCGTTTGATTTGCGGTTGGATCTCTAGCTCGTCCTCATGAGGGACGTTCACTTGAATCGCAGCTCGATTCTGAAAGTGCTGATCAAGAGTGTCGTGATCAACTATGGTGTGGTTCCTTGCTAGCCTTGGTTGGTTGGCGGGTGGAATAGGTCGGTTTGCGTCTCGGCCTCCGGGTTGAACGATAGGGTCTGCTTGGTTTGCGCCATTTCCGATGATCGTATTTTGTCCTCCTTGCTGCAAGGCATGATCGAGTTCTTCTCCATCTGAGTCAGCCTCGGGAATTTGGTTAATTGGGTTTCCATTGTTGTCGAGTTGTGGCTCTCCGTCTTGAAAAACGTGAGCTGCTCGACCAGCGTTGCGATGAGCTTCTTCGCGGTTTCGTTGAACTCCAAGAGCGGCCTCGTTTTCGGCCATGCTTATCTGTCTTCTTAACCTTTGGATTTCTTTTTCGTGCATGTCGATCTCGATGTAGCGGGGTAAAACGTTAGAAGTGTTCCTTCTAGTGGTCATACACTTGAAACATGAGAAGAAGATACAAGAGAATAGTGAGTAATGAACGGAAAAGCTTGAAATTCAACGCGGTTTAAAAGAAGAATTAGAAACTGAAAATTCGTAAAAGCAAACAATCCCCGGCAACGGCGCCAAAAATTTTATGCGGCAGGGTTTTGTTACTCCAAGTTTTACCCCTAAGATAGCTGCAAGTGCACAACAATCACAATAGTATATTAAGGGATCGAATCTACCGAGATTGTTGTTTCGCGAAGGTTCTAGGATTTCTAACTTCTTTAAACCAAAAATGAAAGGTTGAGGGTTTGTATGTCACAGTTTGCAGTATCGTTTTCAACCAGCGAAAGAGAATTAAACGGTTGTAAATCAATAGGTAAAAGGCTTTGGGTTCAGGGGTGTTCTCTGGGGTTCATGGATCGGATCTAACGAGCAATAGATTAGGTTTTAATCGACTTAGTTGGTTAGGTTCTTAAGCTGAAACGGTCGACTATGATTACCCCACACTCGCGGATCAAACCACCTACGTTTACTTCATTCTGCGGATATGAGTTATCATCCCACGTTGCGAATCAAACGCGCAAACATAACATTCACCTATTTGTAAACACTCGCGGTGCGGTCCGTTGATATGCCTAAGCATCCTACGGTGCAATCCGCTCGTTAACCTCTAGATCCAAACAATAGACCACACGTTTGTGTATCTAATCGTCCTGGAATCAGTTGCAAATTGATCAGAAAAACAAACATGCAATAAGAGCAAGACATAAACGAAGATACCTAATAGAAACTTTATCTCTATCAACCTAACAAAATCGATCCATGATTAAACCCCTTTAAAAAACCCCCTTTAAACCCAACTAGATGACTACTCGTTCATGGGAACGAGAGACATCCTTTAAGATATGAAAAGGTGCAATTGTATTAAATAAGAAACAGAGTTAAAGTATTGAAAAGCAAAGAACTAAGAAGAGTAGATGAAAAGAGAAGGGAAGAAAGATGGCGGCTGCAGAAGAAATCTCTCTCGAGGTCTTCGACTCCGGGCGCCGTCGATCTCTCTCTCTCTCCTCTCTCTCTCTCTCTCCGGCGGCATGAAAAGTGTTTCGGAAAAACTCTTGTGAAAAGTCATGTCCCTTGTAAAGCCCTAGAGGTCTTCTTATATAGGCCTTCAAGTCTTCATTAAGTGGGCTTGCGTTTTGACCTCGGAAAATATCGAATAAGTGCAAACGGGCTCGGGATGGGCCGAAGTGCCTTGGCCGCGCGAGCGACCAGGCGTGGGCCGGCCATTGGTCTTCTGAACATTCCTGGCGCGGCCAGCCTTCTTCTGAGGATGTGTCTGACGGACCTTCTTGCTTTCTTCATAACATGAGATCCAACCGTGGGATTGAACTCAAACCACCTCGAGGAGAAAGACAGCTGAAAAGGCTATCATGTCTCCAAATATGAGCTTGATCTTGTAGTGGGAAAGTCGTCGTTTGATGTTGAACTTATGTCCCCGAGCACTTGTCCTGCAAGTTCCTGTTTTGCTCCAAAATGTATGTTTTTTGTCCAATTTTCCTGAAATGACTCTTGAGACTATGAAACATGGAAATTACTTTAAAACCATTAAAAACCAGGTTTAAACACTTGTAAGAGATCTTGAAATGATAGATTTTAAGAGTCAAATATGAGTGTTATCAGTACGCTAGCAATTGACGCGACCAATATGCATTTCAGCTAGTCGCGTTGATGCATTTCAGCTTAAAAAGTCACCACCAATCTGGTTGAGGCTCAAGACAGCATCAAATATTTTGGTAGTGCAAGAATGAGCAGAAATGGGAAACATAGAAGTTGGCTATGGAAGATATAAAGGCACCAATGTGTGCTCATCACACGCAACACGCGCAAGCTATTAATTTTGAGAGGAATGGTGTTCATAGACCACGGCGAGTAATTAGAGCTGGTGATTCACCACAGACACATCAGAATCGTTATGGGATCCATCCACCACCAGTTACCAACAACCATTTTGAGATTAAGCCCAGTTTTATCTCCATGGTCCAAGGCGACAACTTTCACGGTCTGCCATTGGAGGATCCCCTAGATCATCTAGACAACTTCGACCGTGTTTGTGGGCTAATCAAGATCAATGGTGTGAGTGAAGACAACTTCAAGCTTAGGCTTTTTCCCTTCTTACTTGGGGACAAAGCAAAGCAATGGGAGAAGAACTTACCACACGGAACAATCACATCATGGGACAATTGTAAGAGAGCCTTCCTCACCAAGTTTTTCTCCACATCAAGAACCGCTCGCCTACGCAATGAAATCTCAAGTTTCACACAAAGGAATGGCGAGAGTTTTAGGGAGGCATGGGAACGTTATAAAGGATATACAATGAAGTGTCCTCATCATGGGTTTAGTGAAGAGTCCTTTGTTAGCACCATCTATCGAGGAGTCTTGCCCAAGATCAGAATGGTTCTAGACACAGCCAGCAATGGCAATTTCCTAGGGAAATAGGTTGATCAAGGCTTGGAGCTCATCGAGAACCTGGCACAAAGCGACAACAACTACACAGATGACTTTGACCGTGTCTCTCTTGCCCAAACCGATGCTGACCTGGCCAATAAAAAGGAACTAAAGGACCTAACCGAGAAGAGAGACAAGTTGTTACTTGCTTCTCAACAGCCAATCCACTTTTTCAGCAACACTACCGAGGAGTTTGCGGGTCAAGAAACAGTTTCACAAGCGATTGAGGAAGCTAATTGGGTTGGTGGACAAGACTACCCCAAACAACCATACATACCGTACAATCAACAAGGACCAGCTTACAATCCTCAAGGAATTTACCAAAAGCAATTCATTCCTTACAATCAACGAGGTGGGTACGTTAACAAAGTCACCTTTTCAAGCAACAACCAGGGACTTCTCCACAACAACTACCTGCCTAACAAGCCATTTGGTCAAGGTCCTAGTGTCCCTCAGGCCACAGCTACATCTACTTTGCCTCCAACTTCCATAGAAACTAAGTTTCAAAAGATTTTGCAAGGCCAAGCGAGTTTGGATGCAAGTGTGGGGAAGAAAATTGCTGAGGTGACTAGAAAGATGGAATACACCTTCCAATACCTTGCATCACAAATCCATTTGATGCACAACAAGATTACACAGCTTGAGAACAAGAATAAAGCCTCATCCTCCGGTCCACCTAGCAATGCACCGATAGCTCCAAAAGAATACATCAATTTCATAACACTGCGGAGGGGCAAAGAACAACCACCACGGGAAGGCACAAAGAGCAATGAGGACATTGCAGGCAAAGATGGGGAGGATAGCCTTGCAAAGGAGCAAGAAATCAACTTCGATGACGTCTACATTCAAAGGAAAGGCAAAGGAATAGCCAAAAAGGAAGTTAAAGGAGAACCCAAGAAGAAAGAAATTGTCTTTATACCACCACCTTTCAAGTCCAAGCTCCCTTTTCCAGGAAGGTTCAAGAAGCAATTGGTGGAGAAATACAAAGCAATGTTTGATAAGAAAATGACCGAAATCGAGATGAAGATGCCTCTCATGGACGTTTTCCATCTTGTCCCACAATATGCCAACTTCCTCAAGGATGCATTGGTAGCAAGGAAAAATGAAATGAAAGGCATAATGGTGCTTACCCACGAGTGTAGTGCTATAATTCAAAAGACCATAATGCCAAATAAACTTGGAGATCCGGGTTCATTCACCATACCGTGTTCGATAGGCCTGTTCTCATTCGACAAGTGCCTTTGTGACCTTGGAGCTAGCATCAACCTGATGCCACACTCGATAGCCACGAAGTTAAGCTTCACAAATTTCAAAGCATGCGGGATCTCTTTGGTATTAGCCGATAGGTCCGTGAGGCTACCGCTAGGGATGTTGGAAGACTTGCCGATTAGGCTAGGAAATCATGATTTTCCAATGGATTTTGTATTCTTGAAGATGGATGAAGAACCAAGAGACCCTCTGATAATTGGAAGACCCTTTCTTGCCACAGCTGGAGCGGTTATAGATGTCAAAAATGGGAAGATTTTGTTGCATTTGGGGAAAGATATCAAGCTCGACTTTGATATAACCGAGATCATGAAGAAACCGACCATTGAGGGTCAAGTCTTCTACATAGAGATGATGAATGAGCTTGCAGACGAGCTATTGGAAGAGTTGGCAGAAGAAGATCACTTGCAAGTTGCATTGATTCAAGAACATGGGGAATACGGCTACCTTAATGAGGAGACTCATGCTTATGCCCTATGGCTAGATATGCCTAAGGACCAAGTTGGGGAGGAGCCTTTTCAGAGCATGGAATATGAGGGCAAGGTTGCTGAGGTTGGGTACATTGAAAATATGGGGTCACCACAAGGGGAGTACGTAGAGAAAGAATCCAACGCGAGCATCTCACGAGAGCAACCAGATCACGTCAGTCTGAGCTTGAAAGAGTATATGGACAACCACGCAGTCAACACACGCGACCACCCTTGCCGCGTGGAACCCTGCGAGGAGAATGCTACTTTGGAGGACGATTGGTGTGAGCTCAAAGCACCTAAGGTGGAGCTCAAGGCACTCCCTCAAGGGCTAAGGTACGCCTTCCTAGGACCAAATTCGACTTACCCAGTAATTGTTAATGATGGTCTAAGTGATGCTGAGCTTGACTTGCGCTTAAAGGAGTTAAGAAAGTATATGAGAGCTATTGGATATTCACTAAGTGATATCAAGGTCATATCTCCTACACTTTGTACTCACATGATTCACTTAGAGGATGAATCTTTTACCTCAGTTGAACACCAATGTAGATTCAACCCAAACTTGAAAGAAGTTGTTAAGAAGGAAATCTTAAAACTCCTAGATGCCGGAGTGATATACCCGATTAGTGACAGCACGTGGGTCTCTCCAGTCCATGTGGTGCCTAAGAAGGGTAATAAAAACCAAAAATGATGAATTTCTCCCAACTAGAACGATCACCGGCCATAGGATGTGTATAGATTACCGAAAACATAACTCGGCCTCTAGGAAAGATCACTTCCATCTACCATTCATTGATCAAATGCTTGAAAGATTAGCAAACCACCCTTACTACTGTTTCTTGGATGGGTACAGTGGCTTTTTCCAAATACATATCCATCCAAACGATCAAGAGAAAACAATATTTACATGTCCATACGGCACCTTCGCATATAGAAGAATGCCGTTTGGACTTTGTAATGCACCAGCCACATTTCAAAGATGTATGATGTCAATTTTCTCTGAATTAATAGAAGAAATGGTAGAGGTGTTTATGGATGACTTCTTGGTATATGGTTCCTTCTTTTGTGCTTGTTTGTAAAATCTATGCAGGGTCTTAAAGAGATGCGAGGAGACAAACTTAGTTCTCAATTGGGAAAAATGCCACTTCATGGTCAAGGAGGGAATAGTACTTGGTCATAAAATCTCAGAGAAAGGGATAGAGGTGGACAAGGCCAACATTGAGGTTATGACGAGTTTGGCTCCACCAAGAAACGTCAAGGGGATAAGAAGCTTTCTTAGGCATGCGGGTTTCTACCAAAGGTTTATTAAGGACTTCTCTAAGATAGCAAGACCCCTCACAAGGTTGCTGTGCAAGGATACTGACTTTGAGTTCAATGGAGAGTGTTTGAAGGCTTTTGAGACTATAAAAGAAGCTCTTGTGAGCACACCTATAGTTCAAGCTCCGGATTGGGACTTGTCCTTTGAGATTATGTGCGACGCAAGTGACTATGCTTTGAGTGTTGTCTTAGTACAGAGGAAGGATAAGAAGCTCCATGTGATTTACTATGCCAGCCGCACCTTGGATGATGCACAAGTAATATATGCAACCACCGAGAAGGAGCTCCTAGTCGTTGTCTTCGCATTTGAGAAGTTTAGATCTTACTTGGTGGGTTCCAATGTTATTGTCTACACAGACCATGCTGCTCTGAGATATACATATGCTAAGAAGGACACCAAGCCGAGGCTCTTGAGATGGATCCTACTCTTGCAAGAATTTGACATGGAGATCGCTGATAAAAAGGGGATAGAGAATGGTGGAGAGAATTGAGAATGCTTTGCCAATATATGATTCTCTGCCCGAGGACCAACTCATGATGATCAAGACAGTGGTAAGTGCTGGAGAAATCAGCAAGAAACTCGAGAGATAAGGGAAGAGAAGCTCCCATGGTACGCAGATTTTGCAAATTACTTAGTGTGTGGAAACGAGCCGACTCATCTTGACAACTATCATAGGAATAAATTATTGAGAGACGTGGCACACTACTACTGGGATGAGCCCTTTCTATACAAGAGATGCCAAGATAGTCTTTTTAGAAGATGTTGCAAGCTACGGAGGTCATTTTGCTACATTTAAGACAGCTACTAAGGTGTTGCAAGCTGGGTTCTGGTGGCTTTCTCTCTTCAAGGACACCCGCGAGTACATCAAGATGTGTGAGTGATAAACAGGATTTTAACCAGTTTGATAATCAAAACCTAAAGGTCTTTTTACAGTTGTAGTACTTTAGGTGTCAAACCAACCTTGGGGTGAAAGCTACTAAGATTACAAGAGATATAAGAAGCTAAGCAAAATTTGAGTTAAATGGGTGAAGAATTCTAAATTAATTACTTGCGGTTTGTAAATAGACACTAAAACTATTTTACAATCCCTACAGAAGGGTTATATAAGTACTAGATGACTCTAGAATAATAAAACAACAGATCTGCTAATTTAATAAAATACAAATCTAAAACCGGATTTATTATACAGATTTGATGGTGAGTAGCAAAATAATAAGAAAAACTATTTCTAAAATTCAAACAATTACCAAATCAACAACAGGTAATAATACAAGACTCTAAGCAATTCCTAAAAATAATAGAATGATAAAAACACAATTTTATAAATTTATAAAACTATATTGCATAATTAAACTATTTAATGGAAATTTAATCAAGATAAACAAACATAAAACTAGAGGAAAATGGTTTTTTGGTTGTAAATTATTAAAAACAGATTCTAGGTTGGGAATCATGCTTAGGGAAGTTGAAGATTCGAACTTGGGGTTTAAAAACATAAATTCTTACTCTTTTAGTTATTTCTCTAAACCTTAAGAAACCAAATTAGATTTATCCATGATGTGTGGCATAAATCCTTTCTTCACCCTTTCCTCCTAACCCATGATGTTTGGTGGAAAGAAAAGGTGAAGAACATTAAGAATGGATCTTAAAAAAAATGGTTTAACTAGCTCCCTAAGCATCCATGATGTGTGGGAAAGGATGAGCTAGTCTCTTGGATTTGGTTTTAAGGGATTTCCTAAGTCTTGTTAGGATAAGGAAATCCCTAGATTAAAGAGATCTCGTTAGAGAGTCTCTAGACCTTAAAACCCCCAAATCCAAGAAGAGAATTAAAATGAAGTACATGATGAAAACAAACCAAGTTTTTAGTCTCCAACTTCCTTAATCATCCCAACCTTAAATCTTAGGCGGTTTACTCACAAATCATGTTCTTATCTCCTTTAAACTTAAGTTTAGAGTTAAGGAACATGACCAATGAGGTTTTTAAGAAAGATTGAAATTTAATTAAATACTTGTGGAAGATAATAAAATACAAGGATTTTCAAAAGATCTAAATAAAAACTAAGAAGAAGGATTTGACTTTAGAATAATTTAAACACTTGCTATCTATAAAATAAGAGTTCTTAACAAAAGATTTAAACAAGAATTAAGAAGAAAGACTTAACTTTAGAATATGTTGAATACGAAATCTATATAATAAAAATACAAGTTTTAAAGAACTAAAATAAGAAGAACTATAAAACTCAAGAACAAGGGAAAGCTTATAAGAACACTTAAGAAGACTTTGAAAGAGAGAATATAAAGACTTGATTGTTTACTTGATGAAAAACTGAATGAATATTACAAACACATAAACACTCCTTATATAGAGTTTTAAATATGGCTCTTGGCCTTAAAAGAGGGGTTAAGGGGCAAGAGACAAGGGGCAAGAGACAAGGGACCTATCTAATCCCACTTACTTAAAGCATAAAAACTTTTATGACTCAGCTTCCTTTTTGGTCCGCGTGGTTGGGTCGATCGGTCACTCGATCGTGTCGTCAGATCGGGTCACTTGGTCGATTGTCTAGTCGATCACTCTTTGATCGACTCATTTTGCACGATCGTCCAGTCGATCACACCTTGATCGAGTCATTTCGCTCGATCTTCCTCTCGATCTTGATTGAATCGACTGGCCTTAGTCGATCTACCAGTCGATCTCGGCTCCTTTTCTTTTGTCCGAGTTTTCTTTTTTTTTTTCCTGCCAACTCTTATGTTCTTCTTTCATCTTCTTGTTAATGCTCAACATCCATCACAGCTCCAAGTACTCAAAACAGCCTGAAAAAGATGCAAATATGCAAGAAACCATGCAAATGCTAATGCAAAGTTCTCTAGGACTTAAAATGGTACAAATGATGCAAAATAGTCTATTATGAATGATGTATGCATGAAAAACCTATTCTAAATGCAAGCTAAATATGCGAAATATATGAGTATATCAACTCCCCCAAACTTGCCTTTTGCTTGCCCTCAAGCAAACAAAAATCCAAGCTAGGAAGAGATGATAAAAAATGGGGGCTCAATTCCAAAAATGTTTTTCAAATGTATCAACTCAAAAGTCCTTGCTCTCAGTTCTAGGATGCAGAACACAAAATTTACTAAAAAGAACTTAGCCATAATCATCACAAATTGAAATTCAAATCAGGACTTGTTTATTCCAAGCAATCCAAGAATCAATACTTTTAACATTCATTAAGAGTTCCAAACCGTGAATCACACTTTTGCCTTTTAAAACCGAATACATTTGGTATGGGTTAAGGTTATGAGATAAAAATGATCTCATTCAAATGGGTACTCCAAGCAATGGTTTCTCTCAAAAATGTTTGAACTTATACATAATGCTAAAGGTAAAAGGCAATGCATGCATACATGACTAGACTCTCATCTACCCAAGTATACTAACAATGATCCTAATCCCTCTCTCATTCATTTTTATATTTTTCAAGCTCACTCTCCCTCTAGAAACTACCCTAATCAACAAGGCTATTCACGCCAAGCTTTTACCCATAAGAACTCCATCAAACACTTTCTTTTCTTAGGGAAACTCTTAAACTTTGATTAAGGCTAGTGGAAAGATCATAAATATTAGCTTTTTTCTTTCTTTTGATAGCTTTCTAAAAATATTTCTTTTATGCATTTGGCCTCTAGGGCTCTTTTCTTTACTAGAGCTTTTTCTTATCATAAATCAAGATCAACCACTAGAAATATGTATCTCTTTTTCATCTTTTTCCTTATTACTTTCCCATTCTCAAACCTGTGGACTCCCAATTCCCAACCAAGCCTAATACTAGCTTCAAAATGCAAAGCTAGCAATATCATGAGAGCCTAAACATGTCTCCCAAAACCTAACACTTTATGCCAAGTTCAAACAGAAAATAAGGCCTCACAATTTGCAATCACACACGAAATTTGGCTTGAAATAAGGCAATGTTCAATTTGTGGTATTCTATTTAGGCTTACAAAGAGTGGTGAAGTGAATAAGAAAGCCTAAATATTTTTTTGTAATCCATGTAATCCTTTTTTCAAAAGTACAAGCATGATAATTAGATGTTCATTTTAAGGTTCCGATTTTTAAGTATTGATTCAGTTCATGCTTTTTTTCAACTTTAAGCCAAGAAAATCAAATCAAATGATCCAAGCATGGTTAGAACTTAATTTCAAAGTTGTACAAGGCATCAAAGAACTACTAACAAGGGCCTTGAACCAATACATGAGCTTAAAACACTTTTAAAGGAAATTTTTCATCATTGTCCCCTATGCATATGAGTGATGCAACCTATATGATAAAAATCTAGACTCAATCCTACAATATTTGATAATGCAAATGCAAGCTATATGAATTTTTTTTCGAAATGTTTATGAATTTTTCTGATTTTTTTTTTTTTTTTTTTTCTATGCAAAATATTTTTATGAATGTAAGATGACTAAAAAATGAAAACACAAAATAAGATCAAATAAAATATGTCAAAGCACAAACTCTCCTCCCCCAAACTTGAATGACACCGTCTCGGTGTTAAACAAATTCAAGAGAAGACACAAAAATAAAAATAAAAATGCATGTTATATACAAGGTTTGGTGTTTTGGTACCTTGGAGCTAGAGATGGCCAGAACTTGAGGTTGCTCTGGTCCTCCTGTTCTTTCTTGGCATGTCATGGAGTATCTCCTTTGTCCCTGCTTACACACACTGAAAAGGATAATCTAGAACGAAAAATAAAAAGCATATACACAAGGATAGACATGGGATTGCCTCCCAAGTGCGCTTTGTTTAAAGTCTCTTAGCTTGACTTTCCTTACAAATCTTTTTAGGCTGGCTTAAGGGTGAAGTGGGTGGCTGGAGATGTGAATGAGTGTGAATTTTGAGGCATGTCCATGGTGTAGACAGTGAACAGCATCTCTTGCACCTTTTCCTCATTCTTCTCTAAACCGGGTGGAAGCATGATTCTTGCCCTTGAGAATGGTTTTGGCATTGCTTTGCACCTGACTTCGTACTCAATGGATCCTCCCTTTAGTTTCAATGGATGTAAACTCAAAATTTTCCTTGGCACTGCTCGTCGTGTACCAATCTCATCCTTAGCCTTCTCAAGCAATCTCACCAAAGGCCCCTTTTTCTTGCCTTTATCTTTTGGGGGTTCCTTCTTGGTTGTTACTTCTTCTTCATGGCCAAACAGCATCAGCACTGATTCACCATCAGGGTCTTCCTGAGCAGTAGACCTAAGACTCGACTCGGATTTATCCTTGGTTGTTCCTGAGACACAACAAGTCTTAGCCCTTCCCGCAGACTTGTCTTGTTGCTTGTTTCTAAAGGTTTGGGCTTCCAAAAGCTTTTTCAACTCAGCCTCCTCTCTACTCTTCTTACATACACGTTCTTCTTGATCAAAAGTGTCTTCTTCAGCTTCCATCATTCCACAAAACTTTTTCAAAGGATGTGTTATCGGGTATGAAACCAAGTTACTCACATTTTTTAGTATGACCTCTTCTTTGGCAAAATCAATTGCTGCACCAACAGTGCTGAGGAATGGCGTGCCTAGGAGCATAGGAAGGTTCTTGGACTTGTCTATATCCATGACCACAAAATCAGTTGGTACCAAGCAATTCCCAACCTTCACCGGATAGTCTTTGATCAAGCCAAGAGGTTTCTTTGTAGAGCCATCTCCAAATGTGATATTTGTAGGATGCCAATCCATACTCCTTATTCCAAGTCTCTTGGCCATGTCTAGTGCCATAACACTCACTGTGGAACCTGAATCACACATAGTGTCTTGAACTTCTTCATTGCCTAGGTTGCACACAATTGAGAATTTTCCCGGATTTTTGTGCTTGGTCAAGGTCTTGAGCTCATCAATTGTTGCAATGTGCTCTCTTGTAGGCTCCTGGATCTGGTCTTGCTCCTCATCACACGGTTCTTGCATCATCAAAACAACCTCAACCGGTTTCTTCAAGATGTTTTTAGCTCCAACATGGTTGATTTTTGTGAAAACCGCCTCCCCACTTAGGTGCTCAATGACCTCATTGAGACTAAAATCATCATCTGTGTAGATTTAAGCTTCTTTGTCTGGTTCATACCATGATCGATCCATGTCATCAAGAGTGGTGGTCATCTCCTCAAAATCTTGGATAGCTTGACAATACTCTTTAGGATTTGTCTCGCATTGGCCGGGTAGTGTAGCCTGACCGCTTGTAATTGCCTTTCCTTTCTCCAGCTGACGAATCTTGTTGTTGATGTTGCTGATCTGTGTAGATACTTCACTTAGGGATGAGTCTAGCCAGTTGTTTATATCTGTAATATTCTTATTTGTCGCAGCTTGGCCTTGTAAAAGTTGTTGAAACATGGCTTGTGTCGCATCTTGAGGTGGCGGTTGATGTTGTTGTTGCTGTGGCACGAAACCAAGTGGGAATGCCTTGTTTCCCGGCTGTTGATTTCCTTGGTAGGTGCCTTGCCTTTGACCTTGGTACCTACTGTTTTGAGAAAAACCTCCTTTGTTGTAAGGGATAAATGGTTTGGCTTGATTGCTTTGTTGTGGAGGGTACACTTGGTCCTTAGGATTTTCCACATTTGTGCTTCTATATGACAAGTTGTTGTTGTTTCCTTGGTACCTTGAGGCGTATCCCTGTGGCTTTGGATAGTCTTGGCCTCCAACCCAATTTGCTTCCTCAAACTCGTCTCCAATTCTTCCTTGAGACATGTCCGCGGCTTCACCGACGAAGTGGGCTTGTTTTGTGTTGACGAGCATCATCTTGTCAATTTTTTCATGGAGGGACTTCAACTCCTTTTTGTGTGCCTCCAGTTCATGTCCTCTTGGTGCCCTGTCATAGTCCTCCGAATAATTCCCATCACTCAATGCGTGGTTGTCAATGAGCTCCATACCATCGTGGACATCTTGGCCAAGAAAGTTCCCTCGGCTTGCCGTGTCAAGTAGCATTCGAATTTTGGGCAAGGCTCCACGGTATATAGTGATCAATAGAGTTTCTTCACTGAAGCCGTGGTGAGGACACTGGATGGTGTAGTCCTTGAAACGCTCCATTGCTTCACTAAAGCTTTCATTGTGTTTTTTAGTGAAGCTACTTATCTCGCTTCTAAGCCGAGCTGTTCGAGCACTTGAGAAATTTTTTGAGAGAAAGGCCTTCTTGCACTCTATCCAGGACGTGATGGTGCCTTGTGGTAATGTTTTCTCCCAATGCCTTGCCTTATCCCCAAGAGAGAAGTGAAAAAGTCGCAGTTTGAAGGCATCCTCGCTTACGCTGTTGATTTTGATCATTCCGCATACTTGGTCGAAGTTGTCCAAGTGCTCCAATGGGTCTTCCATAGCCAGGCCGTGGAATTTGCTGTTTTGCACCATAGAGACGAAGCCAGGCTTGATCTCAAAATAGTTGTTTTGGACCGGTGGAGGCGTGATGCCGAAGCGATTGGTGTGGTGTTCGGTGCATCACCGGCGCCAATTATGCGTGGTGCCCTTTGTGGATGGTAAGGTTGTTCAATGGCTCTGCCAGCAGCATGTTGAGGTTGATCCTCTTCGTGGTTGTGGTCAGCCATCACTTCTTGATGGTACTCCTCTATATCAAGAAGTAATCTTTCTCTCCGTTGTCTTGCGTTTCCTAGTTGGTGGATGTTGTCAAGTGGTGTGAGCAAGTTGTTGTTACCTCTTGACCTTAGGTTCATGTACCTGGAAACAGAAGCACAATAGTAGAAAAAAATTAGGAACCAAAATAGAAAAGAATAAAAAAAAAACTTAGTCTCCACAAATCTCCAAATCCTAATAAGTTCACTTAAAACCCAAGTTTGGCAACGGCGCCATTTGATAAACAGGATTTTAACCAGTTTGATAATCAAAACCTAAAGGTCTTTTTGCAGTTGTAGTACTTTAGGTGTCAAACCAACCTTGGGGTGAAAGCTACTAAGATTACAAAAGTTATATGAAGCTAAGCAAAATTCGAGTTAAATGGGTGAAGAATTCTAAATTAATTACTTGCGGTTTGTAAATAGACACGAAAACTATTTTACAATCCCTACAGAAGGGTTATATAAGTACTAGATGACTCTAGAATAATAAAACAATAGATCTACTAATTTAATAAAATACAAATCTAAAACCGGATTTATTATACAGATTTGATGGTGAGTAGCAAGATAATAAGAAAAACTATTTCTAAAATTCAAACAATTACCAAATCAACAACAGGTAATAATACAAGACTCTAAGCAATTCCTAAAAATAATAGAATGATAAAAACACAATTTTACAAATTTATAAAACTATATTGCATAATTAAACTATTTAATGGAAATTTAATCAAGATAAACAAACATAAAACTAGAGGAAAATGGTTTTTTGGTTGTAAATTATTAAAAACAGATTCTAGGTTGGGAATCATGCTTAGGGAAGTTGAAGATTCGAACTTGGGGTTTAAAAACATAAATTCTTACTCTTTTAGTTATTTCTCTAAACCTTAAGAAACCAAATTAGATTTATCCATGATGTGTGGCATAAATCCTTTCTTCACCCTTTCCTCCTAACCCATGATGTTTGGTGGAAAGAAAAGGTGAAGAACATTAAGAATGGATCTTAAAAAAAATGGTTTAACTAGCTCCCTAAGCATCCATGATGTGTGGGAAAGGATGAGCTAGTCTCTTGGATTTGGTTTTAAGGGATTTCCTAAGTCTTGTTAGGATAAGGAAATCCCTAGATTAAAGAGATCTCGTTAGAGAGTCTCTAGACCTTAAAACCCCCAAATCCAAGAAGAGAATTAAAATGAAGTACATGATGAAAACAAACCAAGTTTTTAGTCTCCAACTTCCTTAATCATCCCAACCTTAAATCTTAGGCGGTTTACTCACAAATCATGTTCTTATCTCCTTTAAACTTAAGTTTAGAGTTAAGGAACATGACCAATGAGGTTTTTAAGAAAGATTGAAATTTAATTAAATACTTGTGGAAGATAATAAAATACAAGGATTTTCAAAAGATCTAAATAAAAACTAAGAAGAAGGATTTGACTTTAGAATAATTTAAACACTTGCTATCTATAAAATAAGAGTTCTTAACAAAAGATTTAAACAAGAATTAAGAAGAAAGACTTAACTTTAGAATATGTTGAATACGAAATCTATATAATAAAAATACAAGTTTTAAAGAACTAAAATAAGAAGAACTATAAAACTCAAGAACAAGGGAAAGCTTATAAGAACACTTAAGAAGACTTTGAAAGAGAGAATATAAAGACTTGATTGTTTACTTGATGAAAAACTGAATGAATATTACAAACACATAAACACTCCTTATATAGAGTTTTAAATATGGCTCTTGGCCTTAAAAGAGGGGTTAAGGGGCAAGAGACAAGGGGCAAGAGACAAGGGACCTATCTAATCCCACTTACTTAAAGCATAAAAACTTTTATGACTCAGCTTCCTTTTTGGTCCGCGTGGTTGGGTCGATCGGTCACTCGATCGTGTCGTCAGATCGGGTCACTTGGTCGATTGTCTAGTCGATCACTCTTTGATCGACTCATTTTGCACGATCGTCCAGTCGATCACACCTTGATCGAGTCATTTCGCTCGATCTTCCTCTCGATCTTGATTGAATCGACTGGCCTTAGTCGATCTACCAGTCGATCTCGGCTCCTTTTCTTTTGTCCGAGTTTTCTTTTTTTGATTCCTGCCAACTCTTATGTTCTTCTTTCATCTTCTTGTTAATGCTCAACATCCATCACAGCTCCAAGTACTCAAAACAGCCTGAAAAAGATGCAAATATGCAAGAAACCATGCAAATGCTAATGCAAAGTTCTCTAGGACTTAAAATGGTACAAATGATGCAAAATAGTCTATTATGAATGATGTATGCATGAAAAACCTATTCTAAATGCAAGCTAAATATGCGAAATATATGAGTATATCAGTGAGGCATGTCAAAGAACCGGGAACATCACCAAGAGAAACGAGATGCCTCAAAACCCGATCTTTGGGGTTGAACTCTTTGACGTGTGGGGAATCGACTTTATGGGACCTCTACCATCTTCTTATGGGAATAGATACATACTTGTGGCAGTGGATTATGTATCCAAATGGGTGGAAGCTATAGCATCACCAACAAATGATTCAAGGGTGGAGGTTAGATTTTCAAGACAATCATCTTCCCAAGGTTTTGGAGTACCTAAAGTGGTGATTAGTGATGGAGGCAGCCACTTCATCAACAAAAATTTTGAGAGTCTCTTGAGGAAACATGGGGTTAAGCATAAGGTTGCCACGCCTTATCATCCACAAATGAGTGGCCAAGTGGATGTTTCGAATAAGCAGATCAAGCCATTTTAGAGAAAATCGTGGGAGTCACAAGGAAAGATTGGTCCAACAAACTTGATGATGCTCTTTGGGTGTATAAGACAACTTTCAAAACTCCTATAGGAACATCTCCTTTCACCCTCCTCTACGACAAATCTTGCCATCTTCCTGTTGAGATCGAGCACAAGGCACTTTGGACAGTTAAGCATCTCAACTACAACCTCAAGACAGCTCAAAGAAACGGCTCGTACAACTAAACGAGCTCGATGAGATAAGGCTCAATGCATACGAGAGCTCGAGGATTTACAAAGAGAGGACAAATGTCTTTCATGATTAGAAGCTCATGCCTAAGGAGTTGAAAGCTTGGAATCAAGTGCTGCTCTATAACTCCCGCTTGAGGCTGTTTCTCGGGAAGCTTAAGTCAAGCAGGTCCGGACCCTTCACAATCAAGGAGGTTTTGCCATATGGAGCCATTACCTTGGCGAGCAAGGACGAGAATGAGTTCACCGTGAACGGACATATAGTGAAACCCTACCTAGCCAGCGACTGCAACCCAAAGGTAACCATAACTCACCTCTCGGATCCCATAAATGACTAAGTAAGAAACGTCAAGCTAAGTGACGTTAAACAAAGCGCACTTTGGAGGCAATCCCATGCCAATCAATTGTATATAAAAACTCTATGTTATCTTTAATCCTAGTGTGTTTAGAGTATCTATGAGTATTATGTACAAGACAAGGGAGGACAACCCAAAGAGATGGAGCCATGACTGGTGTTGAGTGGTCAACGCGATGAACAAACACGATCAAGGTGCTCGTGTCAGAACCTGAGAGATGAATTCCAAGAGAAGCTCTCCTTAACAATGATCATACAGTCTATCCCACTCCACGGACTATACGTCGAACTCCTCCACTCAATTCTAAGGTACCAAATCACCTTCCATTGTATATAACAATGCATTTTTTTGATTTTTCTCTTTGACTTTGTGGCTTTGGTCTCCTTTTGAACTTTCATTACACAGTTTTGAACTTTCATTACACAAGGGACTGTGTAATTTAAGTTTGGGGAAGAGTTTGTGTGATATAATCTGTTTTATATTTTCTTATTTTCATTTCACCTCTTGAGTCTCATGCATACATTTTGCATTCATCTATGTGCATATAAAACCCATAAAAATTCGAAAATTTCAAAATTTCAAAAAATTATTTTAGTTTGCATTCATATTTTTAGGATTGAGTCTAGTATTTTCTGCCATTTAGGACTGCATACATTTGCATGAGAGGCTAGTTACAATCCTAAATAGAGTTGTAGCATTAAAGGTTGATTTCGAGTTCTCATTCTTAGTTCTTGATGCATAAAAAGGACATTGAAATTAAGGAAGAACCATGCTTGGATCGCATCACTTGTCATTTAGGTCTCGGCTGAAACTTGGTCTTGAATTGATAACCAACTCTACTCACTTGAACTGAATCTTGACACTTAATTATCATGTCTTGCATTGGAATCAAACTCGTGGATCATACATACTTGAGCTTTCTTACTCGCTTTACCACTCTCTTGCTAGCTCAAGTTGTAGCAATTCACTTACCTTACCTCATTTGAAGCCAATTGTTCTAGTGTACTGATATCTCTGTAAATTGCATGTTTTTAGCACACATTTCATGCTAGTTAGGACCCCATTCATACACTTTCATCTTAGCTTTCATCACATTTTTACTCATGTTCGGTCAAGATGCATTAGGTTAGGTCTTTGCATATTCTTGCATGTTTTGGAGTGTTTTCTCAGGTGCTATATGAAAAAGGATAGTCCGAAGAAGAAATCAAGAAGGGAGATCTCAAAAGGAGGGTGGACAGACGATATCGAGCACGGATCACGACCCCTTAGCCGATATGGACAAGCGCATGATGAACCTCGACGAGTAGCAGTGACTTGGTCCCGAAAGAGGCACCCGGAGCGAAGATCCAGCAAGAGGATTCAATGAAGACGGATGTCGGAGCAAGGCAACGAGAAGTCCCCGATCCAAGAAGGAAGGAAGACGAGTCACCACGAAATGATCCCGAAGCACTTGCCCGATATGGAGATTGCTCGAAGAATCATGAAGAAACGACATATCGGCTTGCTCATAACGACATCAAGCCGATACGCTACAGTCCAAAAGAGTACCATTTCGGGAAAGTGGTCCCAACGTTTTAGGTTTTTCCTCTTTCATGTATAAATACTTTGTCCCCCCCACGCCTCTCTCTCTATCACTCGTTCCAGATTTAGTTTTTCTGTCTTTCTTGTTGTCAAGAACTTTTAGTTTTTCCACCATTAAAGCTTGTTTCAAAGCTTTGATCTTTTATGGTATTTTGAAGTTTACAAATATTGTTTCATAGCATTTTCTTGTAAAAGCTTCTTTCTTTTCTTGTTTTTGACTATCTTACAGCCTATGAGTTACCCTCTCATTCTTATGGATCTTGAGGTTTCTCAAATGACGCGTGAGTAGTCCTTTTTAGGGTTTTGATGGGTTAAAAGAACCAAGGGATTCTCGGATTTAGATTTCTTGCTTAGGTAAAACATAAAGTCAGATTTTTTCTTGTTTATCATTCCCAAAGCTTAGTCCAGCTTGATCATCTAGGCTAAAGATCACATGCGGCTTGACATGAAAACCATGTGCTTGCTTAGCCGGATCTATGAACAAGAGTTCGACTCCTTAGGTTCATACGAACCATCTGTCTAAGGGTCTTACGGTTCAATGGGGACGTTGTATTATGCTTGTTTCTTCTATTGTACCTATGCGAGAGCTAGTCTATGGTGATAGAGATTCATAGAGTTTAGACCCAAAAACCATGGGCTAAGCAATTTGAGGATCCCTTTACCTAATAATCACCATCTAAGACCAAGCCTTGATGTGATCCAAAAGCTTTAGCTTGATAAATGAACCGAGAGTTACCTAGTTCGTAGAACCCGTCTTAACCTTTCTTTTACTTAGAAAGCTTATCTTTTTGTCGTTGAAATCTTTACTTCTTTCTCAAATAGTTTAAAGTTCATTTATTTATGGTCTTGAGTGACACAAGATCCAATTTTTAGTTTCTTTTAGTAGTAAAGTCTCTATCTTTCACCATATCGACTTGACTCATAACGACCAACATAACCGATCTGTTTACTAACACCCCCAAATGAATTGATACCCATACACTATACTGCATACGGTTGACACTGTTGGGTCATTGACCTAATAGGCCTAAAAAAACTTTTGTCAATTGGCGCCGTTGCCGTTTGGGGTTTAAGTTTAGTCATTTCGGTCCTTGGTAGTTACAAGGACAAGTTTTTATTTTCTACGCTATTTAACACTGTTACTCTGGTTTCTGTGTTGAAACAGGTACATGAACCTTCGTTCACACGGTACAACAAACCTTGTTCCCCCAATCGACGATATTCACCTGCTCGATAGATCAGCCAGAAGAAATCGGGAACAAGCCGATATTGCAAACCGTGTGACGATGGATAATCAACAAGGTGATCAAGGAGCTGCTGGCTCAGCTGGTGCACAAGGCCAACAAGGCCACCAAGGACCCCAAGGTCCACAGTGCGTACAAGGCGTTCAAGGACAGCCTGATGTTGCAGCTGGTCCAGGGGTTGTGAGACAAATCGGTGCAGGAGATGCACTGATATCGACTGCAAGCCGACACGGTATCCAGTCACCACCAGTGCAGAACAACAACTTAGAGATCAAAAGTGGTCTTATCTCCATGGTGCAGAATAACCGATTCTTCGGTCTGCCCTTGGAAGACCCACTTGACCATCTCGACCAGTTCGACCGTGTCTGCGCCATTGATAACATATGTTTTTCATGTTATGCAAAGTCTGAACCATGCTCATGTCATTGAAATACTTTAGGGTCAATCCAACTTGGGAGGTTTGAAAGGATACAAAGAATACAAGAATTTTTTGTAAAGTTAAGCAGATTCGAATTAAATGGGTGAATAATTCGAAATAAACTACTTGCGATGATCTAATAAACTTGAAAACTATTTTAAAATCCCGACCAAGGGTTTAAACAACTAGAAAAATACTTTTAAGGATTTAAAAAGCATGATTACTAATTTTAGAAAATGCAAAACTAAAGACGGACGAAACAGGAAATTGCTAACGACTTAGGACGAATTTTAAAAATTAGAAATAAAAATCTACTGACTCCTAACTTCTACCAGGGTGTGAAATATGATATTAGGGAATTTCTAAAATACTAACAAGACCAAGAACACAACTTTATGAAATTAAAAGGCTTTAATGCAAGAAATAAGCAAGTAGATGGATTTAAGCTACAAGATTGAAACTTTAAACTAAAGGAAGATGATTTTTATGTTTTCAGATGCTAAGAGATGGATTCACCGTTGGGGATCAGCTTAAGGAGGTTCAAGATTTAAACTTTGGGTTTTGCAAACATAGATCTACGCTTTTGTGCTTTCTCTAAGCCTTGAGAAGCTTAAGCTAGCTTCATCCATGGTGTGTGGTATGAAACCCTTCCTCATCCCTTCCTCCAAACCCATGGTTCGTGGTGGAAAGAAAGGATGAAGAGCCTGATGCATAGATCTCAAATCGTGTCTTAACTAATCCCCTAAGCAACCATGGCGTTTGGGAAAGGGAAGATTAGTCTCTTGGATTTGGATTTAAGGGATCTCCTAAATCTGTCTAGGACAAGGAAATCCCTGAGATCAAATATGTCTCTCTCGAGATCCTCTAAGCTTTAAACCCCCAAATCCAAGAAGAGAATGGTTTGAAGAACAAGAAAAAGACCAAAGCTTAAACCTTTAAACCCCTTAAGCACCCCAAACCGAAAACCCAAAAGATTACTACTTGCTAAGCATGATTAAACTACTTGAAAACGCAAAAGAAAGAAAGCTAAACATGACTAAACGACTAAGCAAAGAGATCTAAGAGAAATACTTAAGATTGATTAAAAGATTAAGGTTTTTAAAACATGATAAGCTTGGAAAGCTTGAAATGACTAACAATGGAGTTTTTTTGCTAAAAAGAGACAAGACAAATCGTGTACAAGGTTGATTATGACCAAAAATAGGTCATAATCCTTTTATACCAAAAAGGGAATGGTCCCCTCACAAACATCCAAAATGCATGAGCTGTCAGATAAGGTTAGAGATCGAGCTCGGTGGTCGATCTCTGGCTCGATCTTGCGTGTAGAATGCCTTCCTTTGCTCGATCGCCTAGTCGTTCCAATCGGGGAGATCGGGTGCCTTCTGTCGATCGCCTACTCGATCTTTGGATGATCGAGTCTTGACCTCGATCTAGCTCTCGTTCTTCTTCCACGTCCGTGCTCGCGCTCGATCATCTTGATCGATCTCTGACCTCGATATTCTTCCTTGGAACGGCTCTGTGACTCGATCTTATGGTCGATCTCTTCTAGATCGACCTGCCTAGCTCGATCCTCTACTCGATCTCGGTTCTTTTGCTTCATGCCCGAGTTCTCCCAAGTGTCCATAGACTCCATTTTGATCCTCAGCTTGTCCACGCACTCTCCAAAACTCCAATGTATCCAAAACAATCTGAATATGATGCAAGAATGTAAGAAACATGCAAATGCTAATGCAAAATGCCTTAGGACCTAAAATGGAACAAAAGCTATAATTTTCCTAAGTATGAATGCAATATGTAAGCAATTTATGTCCTAAATGCAAGCTAACTGTATGAAATATATGAATACATCAGCCATGACCAAGATCAACGGAGTAAGCGAAGACGAATTCAAGCTGCGTTTGTTTCCCTTCTTATTGGGAGAAAAAGCACACGCATGGGAGAAGACACTGCTCCACGGATCCATCACCTCGTGGGCATAATGCAAGAAGGCTTTCTTGACCAAGTTCTTCTCAACATCGAGGACTGCCCGATTGAGGATCAAAATCAGTGGATTCACTCAGAAATCCAATGAGACCTTCGGTGAAGCCTGTGAGCGATTCGAGGGTTACACTACTCAGTGCCCTCACCATGGATTCAGCCAAGAATCACTCCTCAGCACTCTATACCGAGGTTTCATTCCCAAGATTCGGATGCTGCTCGATACGGCGAGTAATGGAAATTTCCTAGCAAAAGACGTCGAAGATGGTCTCGAGCTGGTTGAAAACTTAGCTCAGAGTGACTCCTCTTACCACGAAGACTATGACAGATCCAACCGTGGTCCCAAAGAAGAAGTGGATGGAAGCCGGAAAGTGATCAAAGAGCTCAATGAGAAGCTTGACAAGTTACTACTTGTCCAATCTCAAATGGAAGTACATTTCGCGGAAGAACTCACTCAAGTCCAAGAAGGGGAGGACGTTCAGTATGAAGATGTTAACTACATCAACGCTCAAGGAGGTTACAACACTTGGAGACCCAACAATAACCTTTCTTACCGGAACACAAACGTCGCTAACCCACAGGACCAGACATACCCTAAGCAGCAAGGAGGAGGAGCAAAACAATTCGTGACCTACACGAACCAACAAGGCTTTGTACCACGATTCCCATTTCAAGGCGGCTACCCGCCACGACAACAAGCCGGTGAACCTCCTGGTTTCGAACAACAACAAGGAAACCCATATGCTCAAGCTGGTTTTGACTTGGAAGGCACTCTAAAGAAACTTCTCCCAGGTCAAACACATATCCAGGCGGATATACACAAACATTTTGCTGAAGTGCATAACAAGATAGATGGTGTCAACACGGAACTATCCGGGAAGATTGAAGCCTTGGCCGCTCTTGTCAAGACACTTGAAAACAACAAAGGCATTGCATCAACAAGACTTTCAAGCAACCTTCCTGGAAAATCCGTCATGAACCCAAAAGAGTATTGCCAAATGATCACTACTTTCGACGAGGACAAACGGGATCTACCCGAAATCACTTCTCCAAAACGGGTTCAAGTCGATGAGGACATCGACATCCTAAGAAGGGGAGGGAGTTCTAAAAATTTGGAAGTCCCTGAAGAGAAAGCGGCAACTGATCCACCAAAAGCACCATTACTGCGAGTCTGCAAACCGCCAATAAAATACCCCCAGAAGCATAAGAAACGTCTCATTGAGGAACGAGAGGCCGAATTGATCGAAACATTGACGAAAGTTGAAGATTTATTCAACAATGCCGATGAGACCAAACCTATTCCAGCTTTCCTAGTATGCCTTCCTTTGCTCAATCGCCTAGTCGTTCCAATCGGGGAGATCGGGTGCCTTCTGTCGATCGCCTGCTTGATCTTTGGATGATCGAGTCTTGACCTCGATCTAGCTCTCGTTCTTCTTCCACGTCCGTGCTCGCGCTCGATCATCTTGGTCGATCTCTGACCTCGATCTTCTTCCTTGGAACGGCTCCGTTACTCGATCTTGTGGTCGATCTCTTCTAGATCGACCTGCCTAGCTCGATCCTCTACTCGATCTTGGTTCCTTTGCTTCATGCCGAGTTCTCCCAAGTGTCCATAGACTCCATTTTGATCCTCAGCTTGTCCACGCACTCTCCAAAACTCCAGTGTATCCAAAACAACCTGAATATGATGCAAGAATGCAAGAAACATGCAAATGCTAATGCAAAATGCCTTAGGACCTAAAATGGAACAAAAGCTACAATTTCCCTAAGTATGAATGCAATATGTATGCAATTTATGTCCTAAATCCAAGCTAAATGTATGAAATATATGAATACATCAACTCCCCCAAACTTGCTTTTTGCTTGCCCTCAAGCAAACAAAATTCAAGCTAGCGAGAAAGGTTTAAAAGTGGGAGCTCAATATCCAAGATTGCAAACAATAATGATCAACTCAATATCCTAATTATTAATTCTAAAATGCATGTGAATCTATTTTACTCCAAAAGAGTTAGCCATGCCCATCTCAACATTCAAGTGTACTAAGAATTCAATCCAAACAAGCCTCCCTATCAAGCCAACTCTTTAACATTCATTAAGTGTGAAACCGTGAATCATGACATTGCAAAGAAAATAAATTCATTTGGCTACGGGACTGGGTTTTGAGATAAAAATGATCTCAATTCATCCGGTTTTGCATTTAAGTAAAGGTAACGCTCAAGAAAGATTGAACCATATGCATAATGCTAAAGGTAAGAAACAAGTTATGCATACAAGGATAGGCTTTCATCTACCCGAAATGTTAACAATGATCCAATACCCTTCTCATTTTTTTTTTTAGCTCACTCAACCCTCTAGAGTCTACTCTTTTTCCCAAGGCTCTTTGTGCCTTGCATACCCTTTTGAATTTCAAACTCACTTCTTCTTTTTAAAGCTCTAAGGGGAACTTCTTCATCCTATCATTCTAGGCGAATGGAGTAGTCTTAACTTATTAGCTTAGCTCTTCTTCTTATCTCTAGGTGGCCTTCTTTCTTTTCTCATTTGGCCATTTTCGGCTCTTTTGATTCTCTTTTCTTTTTATCAAGACCACCTAGCATTTTTAACTTTGAGCTATTCTCTTTCTTTAAACATAAGACTCTCCATTTCAAACCGATTTTTCCCCTTATTTTCCCTAAGCCCTTACTCATTGCCTCTTTCTTTCCAAACTTTCCACAAAACATCAAGTAGCACCACGCCCAACAAACCCCCCAATCTCAAGCCTAAAGCTAGCCCAAAAATGCAAGGCTAGAATCTACATGAAAGCATAGACTTGTCTTTTCAAACCTAACACTTTATGCTAAGTTCAATCGAAATAAAGGCCTCACAAGTGATCACACAAGAACATTTGGCTTCAAAGGAGGTTGGCTAAGGTAGGGATACTACTTGAGCTAGCAAAAGGGTGGCAAAGTGGATAAGAAGCTCAAGTATTTTAAATCCATGAATTTACTTCCAATGCAAGCATGATAATTAAATGTCAAAATTCAGTTTAAGTGAGTAGAGTTGGCTATCAATTTCAAGACCTATTTTCGACTAAAAACTAGTGACAAATGAGGTGGTCCAAGCATGGTTCTTCCTTACTTTCAAATCTATTCAAAAGCATCAAAGAACTACTAACTAGGGTATTGAATTGATCACAAAAGTTAACAACCTACTTGGATTAGCTCATCATTGCTCCCTATGCATATGAATGCAATCCTAAATGATAAAAAATTCTAGACTCAATCCTAAATAATTTACAAATGTAAATTCAACTACATGAATTTTTTTTGAAAATATTTTTAAAAATTTTTCTGATTTTTTTGTATTTTTCTATGCATTTAGATGGATGCATGAAGACTCAAGATGCAAACATAAAATAAGATCAAAATAAAACATATCAAAGCACACACTCTCCCCCGAACTTGAATGACAACGTCTCGGTCTCAAACAAGTCAAAGAGGAGACCAAAATCCAAAGCAAAAATAAAAAGATGCATAGTATTTACAAGGGTTGTTGTTTTGGTACCTTAGAGCTAGGCGTGACCGGAGCTTGAGGTTGCCCCAGTCCTCCTGCTTCTTCTTGGGAGACAAAGTACACGTTTGGGAGAAGACTCTGCCACACGGATCCATTACCTCGTGGGCAGAATGCAAGATGGCTTTCTTGACGAACATCGAGGACAGCCCGATTGAGGAACGAGATAAGTGGATTTACTCAGAAATCCAATGAAACCTTCGGAGAAGCCTGGGAACGATTCAAGGGATACACTACTCAGTGCCCTCACCATGGGTTCAGCCAAGAGTCACTCCTCAGTACCCTATACCGAGGTGTTATCCCCAAGATTCGAATGTTGCTCGATACCGAGAGTAATGGAAATTTCTTAGCAAAGGACGTAGAAGATGGTCTTGAGCTAGTTGAGAACTTAGCTCAGAGTGACTCTTATTACCACAAAGACTACGACAGATCCAACGGTGCCTCCAAAGAAGAAGTAGATGGAAGCCGGAAAGTTATCAAAGAGCTAAACAAGAAGCTTGACAAGTTGTTACTTGTCCAAACTCAAAAAGAAGTCCATTTCGTGGAAGAACTCACTCAAGTCCAAGAGGGGGAGGACGTTCAATACGAAGATATCAACTACATCAATGCTCAAGGAGGTTACAACAATTGGAGACCCAACAATAACCTCTCTTACCGTAGCACAAACGTCGCGAACCCACAAGATCAGACCTACCCATAGCAACAGGCAGGAGGAGAAAAACAATTCGTGACCTACACGAATCAACAAGGGTTTGTACCAAGGTACCCATTTCAAGGCGGCTACCCGCCACGGCAACAAGCCGTTGCACCTCCTGGTTTCCAACAACAGCAAGGAAACCCACCTGCTCAAGCTGGTTTTGACTTGGAAGACACTCTCAAGCAACTTCTCCAAGGACAAACCCACATTCAGACGGATATGCACAAACGCTTTGCTGAAGTGCATAACAAGATAGATGGTGTAAACACTGAGCTATCAGGGAAGATTGAAGCTTTGGCCGCTCATGTGAAAACACTTGAAAACAACAAAGACATTGCACCAACAAGCCTGCCAAGCAACCTTCCTGGCAAATCGGTCATGAAACCAAAGGAGTATTGCCAACTGATCACCACTTTCGATGAAGAAGAATGGGATCAAACCGAAACTACTTCTCCAAAGCGGTCTCAAGTCGATGAGGACATCGATATCCTAAGAAGGGGAGGGAGTTCTATAAATTTGGCAATCCTTGAAGAGAAAAGGGCGACGAATCCACCAAAAGCACCATTCCTGCGAATCTACAAACCGCTAATGCCATACCCCCAGAAGCATAAGAAACGTCTCATACAGGAACAAGAGGCCGAATTGATCGAAGCATTGAAGAAGGTTGAAGATTTATTCAGCAATATCGACAAGACCAAGCCTGTTCCAGCAACCATAGGAAGGAATGCAGCAGCTCGTGAAGAGAAACCTAAGGAAGAAACCTTGGTAGTAAAGAAGTTAGAAGATCCATGATCGTTCATTCTCCCATGCACACTCGGTGGGATCACCTTTGACAACTGTTTGTGTGATCTCGGTGCAAGCATCAATGTGATGAGTCTAGCCACAGCGAAGCGTCTCGACTACAACAGCTATACCGACTGTAAAAAGCCGTTATCACTGGCCGATGGAAGTGAAAGAAAGACGGTTGGGAAGCTGCTGGATTTGCCTCTCATGATTGGAAACGTGCTGCTACCAAGCGACTTCCTGGTGATAGAAATGGACCAAGATGTCAAGGAGACCCTTCTGTTGGGAAGACCTTTTCTAGCCTCGGCCGGTTGCATGTTCGATTGCAAAAGCGGCAAGGTGAAGCTGAGACTAACCGGGAGCTTGTTAATGCATTTCGACACAAAAGGGAAGAGGATCAATGAAAGGGAGCATGCATACTCCCTTGAGCTAAAGAAGACGATTGAGAGAATCAAAGATCCATCCTTGGAGATATGCTATGATGGAGATAGCTTTGATGGAGTCTGCCTCAATGCCATGTTCGAAGGGCAACCCGAAGAAGTCCAAGAAGCACCAAAGGAGGTGATCACTTGCAAGAAGTCCTATGTGCAAGGACCAACCCTCGGTGATCTTCTGGAAGGTATGACTCTCAAACATGTGCTCTCTATTGCTGGTGATATGAGATACAAGCTGAGATGCAAGGGAAAGGTTAGACCCTTTGCTTACCTTAAGGTGATAAAAGACACCGATTTGACCGATAAAACGGATACTAAGGCAAGCAAAAAGGAATTCTCCCATGTCTCTCTTGGTAATTTCATCTATGTGATCAAGGAAAGTAAAGATCCTCCTACAGGATCGAGGGGTGTCCATTCCCCCTTACCACACTGAAAATGAATCAAGAAAAGTCAAGCTAAGTGACTCAAAACAAAGCGCTCTTGGGAGGCACCCCAAGCTTATTCATGTACATATTAATGCTTTTTCTAATCTAGTTTAATGCTTTCAGGATCCCAAGAGAGAATAAGGTGGGGTCACTTATGCACAAAGCCGATATCCAGACTGACAATCTTTATCAGGGTCAAATATCGGGAACAAGCCGATATCCACACTGACAGTCAGCCATATTGGGCTCAAACCGATATGGTCATCCAGGTAATAGGGTTTTTTATTTAGCCAATCTGAGAAAAGCGCTCAAATTTATGGCCCACTTTTTCGGATAAGGCAAGAATACTTGGATGGGGTTAGTCGACAGCTATTCCCCAAAACAAGAAACCCTAGTCAAACCCTTTTCACCCCTTCTCTTCTCTATAAAAGAGTATCACTATAGTCTCTCTCTTTTTCATTTCCCATCGCTCTCAAACCCAGCAAATTTGTCTTTACATTTTAATTCGCAACCTGAATCTCTGCACTTTTCTTCAAAGGATTTTGCAAAAAATCGTGCTAGGTAAATGTTCACTCTTGATCGATATGGTTTATTTTGATATTGCTTAGAATTGTTTAGATTTGTTGCCATTAGGGGGTTTGAGAATAGATGAAGGAGTATTTGATAGACAATTTTGCATAAACACTTGGAGTTTTTTGTAGGATTTTTCTAGAATTTTGACACTTCTATTTGTGAGAATAGCTTCACGGCTAAGCTCTTTTGAAAATCCCCTTTCTCACCCTTGAATCCGTGAAGAACCGCTTAACGGAAAAATCATTGCCCTTCACGATTTAGGTTTATCTCGGTCTAATGTAGAAATATAATGTGTTTGCTTGAGTCTCTCTCTAGTCATGAATAGAGATGCTTAAGTTTAAACGCGCATGCAAGAGATCTACTGCTGTAGTTACTTTTCCTTGTATTTACACGCTTTCGAGTGTTTTTATTGATATGTACAATGGCGGGAGCTACAAGAAGTCGAGCTGTCCTTGGAAGATCGAGAGACTACCAATCAGAGAAGAGAGATGGAAAGAGACCAATAGGGAGTTCCAGCCGAGCTGTTACAGTTCGCTCACCCACACGTGCATCGGGAAGGAGAAGCACAAGTCCCCGGCCTACACTGGCCGATATGCGTGCAGCATTCAGGCGAATGGAGTTTAAGGCCACACGCTACCCCCACGAGGAAACCATGATCGAGCTGGGCATCTACGAAGACTGCCAGATCCTCTTCAACGCGATGGGCCTAAAGATCTTCATGGAGAATGCTTATGCATCTCACGACGAGGCAACCTTCCAGTTCCTAGCATCACTGGAAGTAACGTTCTACGCCTTCGGAGAGGAAACTCCAGAGGAAGATGGAGACGGTTACATCCGTTTCAAGTATGGAAGCGAGACACACCGAATGTCATTTCGGGATCTCGTGTCGATATTCGGATTCAGCCAAGGCGATATGCGGGAGATGACCCTCAATATTGAAAGGGAGGAGCTTGAGGCATTGTGGGGGCACATTGGGGTGGGCACGTACAAGCCCAGAGTAAACAAAAGCACCAGGATAAGGCATCCAGCCTTGAGGTATGTGCAAAGAGCCATTGCACATACATTATTTGCAAGAAAGGAGTGTGGAGCTGTCCCGACCAAGGAACTGAAGATAATGGATGACGGTCTGGTAGAAATCATCCGAAGAGACCCGGAATGGGACCGAACTTAGGGGAAGCAGAAGGAGCACATGCCTGATCATGATTTTTCTCAAGGAGCTCCTCCACTACAAGTCATGGATGATATCAACACCGAGTGACAGACCTCAAGTAGGCTATGGAGGAATCGTAACTGCGATTTTGAGAGGAGCCGGAGTCGATCAAGAGGAATCAACGCACGGAATTCGTTGGATAGACATTGCGTATCTAAAGAAGTGACAGTTCCTCGGGAAGCCATATCGGCATGGACATCGATATCAGTTCACCCTTCCGTCGGATAGGGCAGCCATGCTATTCCTGCCAAACCCGTTCTTGTCCACAATCAAAGAACCCCAGCATCTGGATTTTGAGCCGCAGGAGGAACATCTTTTCCCGTATGGAGCTGACTTCCATGGGGATTACGAGGAAGAATATCGGGAGGAGGCCGATATAGTTGCTGAGGAAGAAGAAGCAGATGAAGAAGGCTATGAGGAACTTACTGACGAGTACGGCTTCCCAGTTTATGGAGCAGAGCGTTACCACTTTGATCCTATCACGAGTGGGATGCACGGAACCCTCAAGACGGCACACGATCGGATCAACGTGCTTCAGCGATACTGCAAGTGGCAAGATCGCTCGATTAGGAAGGTAGTCTCCACGGTGAAGGGAATCAAAGGGCACGTGAAGGGTCTGAAAGGCCAAATCAAGACCCTCACGTCAAAACTAAAGAGATCGACCTCGTCACCACGGCTTGGAGCCGATATGTCACCTGGAGAGCCAGAGGTCGAAGAAAAGGAAGAGTCAGATGAAGCAGACAGCCAAATGCTCCATGGGAGGCATTCCTTCTCGTTTCTGCCAAGGGATCTGATATCTCTGTAAATTGCATCTTTTTAGCACACATTTCATACTAGTTAGGACCCCATTCATGCACTTTCATCTTAGCTTTTATCTCATTTTCACTCATGTTAGGTCTAGATGCATTAGGATAGGTCTTTGCATACTCTTGCATGTTTTGGAGTGTTTTCTCAGGTGCTATGGTGAATGAGGATGGTCCGAAGAAAAAATCATGGAGAGAGATCGTGAAAGGAGGGTGAACGGATGATATCGAGCATAGATCACGGCTCCTTAGCTGATATGGACGAGCGCATGAGGAACCTCGACGAGTAGCAACGACTTGGTCCCAAAAGAAGCACCCCGGAACGAAAGCCCAACAAGAGGATTCAGTGAAGACGGATATCAGAGAAAGAGAACGGGAAGACTCCGATACAAGCAGTAAGCAAAAGGAATCACGACGGCTTAGTCCCGATACGGTTTCCCGATATGGAGGTTGCTCGAAGATCTCAAAAAGATGGTATTTCGGCTTGCTTCCCACGACGTAAAGCCGATACGCTACAGTCCAAAAGAGTACCCATTTCGGGCAAGTGATCCCAACGTTTAGGGTTTTTCCTCTTTGCTGTATAAATACTTTGTTCCACACGCATATCTCTCTCTGGTTCCACAATTAGTTTTGTCTGTGTTTCTTGTAACCGAGAACCTTAGCCTTTTTCACCATTGAAGCTTGTTTTTAAAGCTTGAATCTTTTATAATATTTTTGAAGTTATCAAGTCTTGTTTCATAACATTTCTTATAAAGCTTCATCATTTTCTTGTTTTTGACTATCTTGCAAACCATGAGTTACCTTCTTATCCGTATGGATCTTGAGGTTTCTCTAATGGCGCGTGAGTAGTCCATCTCGGTTTTAGGGATGAGGAGGGTAAATGAGTTAAAGGTTTAATCTTTGATGCTTGTCTATACTTAAAACATCTTAATCCTTTCTTATTTGATGCTTTCAATGCTTAATCATCTTCGCTATTTGATTTATGCCATCAAGCTTTCTCCAACAAACGCCATGTTGGAAAGAGTGCAAAAACCAATCTCATAAGAGATCCGCTCATCCTATCCTAAGAGATTAGATGTCTAGGGAGCATTTTGGCAATAATAGAGTTGTTTATTTGTACTTGCTAGTTTCACGGATCACTACGCGGGAGCGAGGTTAGGTTGTGGATTAGCAAAGTGATTTATACCACGATGGTGGATTTATCTAGTTCTTGAACTCTATGCCGAAGGATTAGCCTCATTGGTAGTTAATTTAGAAATCAAAGAGAGACCTTTATCATATTTGTCCTTAAAACACCTTATCATATTGCTCGAAGATCTCAAGAAGTTGGCATTTCGGCTTGCTTCCCACGACGTAAAGCCGATTCGCTACAGTCCAAAAGAGTACCCATTTCGGGCAAGTGGTCCCAAGGCTGTAGGTTTTTCCTCTTTTTATGTATAAATACTTTGTTCCCCACGCCTCTCTCTCTCTCTCTCTCTCTCGTTCCACAATTAGTTTTCTGTCTTTCTTGTAACCAAAACTCTTAGTCTTTTTCACCATTGAAGCTTGTTTTTAAAGCTTGAATCTTTTATGCTATTTTGAATCTATCAAGTCTGGTTTCTTAGCATTTCTTGTAAAAGCTTCACCCTTTCCTTGTTTTTGACTATCTTGCAACCCATGAGTTATCTTCTTATCCTTATGGATCTTGAGGTTTCTCTAATGGCGCGTGAGTAGTCCATCTCGGTTTTAGGGATGAGGTTAGGGTAAATGAGTTAAATGTTTAATCTTTGATGCTTGTCTATGCTTAAAACTTCTTAATCCTTTCTTATTTGATGCTTTTAATGCTTAATCATCTTCGCTATTTGATTTATGCCATCAAGCTTCTTCAAACAAACGCCATGTTGGAATGATTGCAAGAACCAATCTCATAAGAGATCCGCTCATCCTAGCCTAAGAGATTAGATGTCTAGGGAGCGTTTTGGCAATAATAGAGTTTTTTATTCGTGCTTGTTAGTTTCATGGATCACTACGCGGGAGCGAGGTTAGGTTGTGGATTGGCAAAGTGATTTATACCACGACGGTGGATTTATCTAGTTCTTGAACTCTATGCTGAAGGATTAGCCTCATTGGTAGTTAACTTGTGCATCAAAGAGAGACCTTTATCATATTTGTCCTTAAAACACCTTATCCCTTAAACTGATTCTTATTTTATCTTGCAAGCTTGTTTCTTTAGTTGCTATTTCCTCCCATTCTTTCACTAGATCTAGTTTATGTTATTAGCTTTCTATCACTGTGACATTTTGGTTGAGAGATTTTGTAGCATCCGCAACCAGAAATTCTGATTATGGTCGAGTGGGTCATGGGATGGACGTTGTATATATGTTCTAGTATGAGTGAGGTTCGTCCGTTTCTGTAAAAATGTATGTACCGTGACTGCGTCTGCGAGGTTAAGGACGGTACCGTGGTTGGACCGAGTAAATATTGTGGAAATTGTCTAAGTGTTGATAAACAAAGATGCTAGGCCGTGGGACGTGAAATTTCTCGAGAGAAATCGGTTTATCCTTAGTGGAAAAGGATTTATCCCGTGGTTGGCCGAGCGATTTGAGGTTTGGCCGAGTGAAAAAGGATTATGATCGGATCGAGAGATAGTCGAGAGATTCTGATCGGGCAAGGCGATGTCCGAGTGATAGTCGTGACGCGTCGACTGGATCCGAGAAATGTGTGACTACGTCCGAGAGATGCGTAACTACGTCCAAGAGATTCATGTTCTTATCAAGTTTTCACCGAGAGATTCATGTTCTGATCGAGTTTCACCGAGAGATTTCTGTTCTGATCAAGTTTCACCCAGAGAAAGTGGTTCACCGAGAGATACTCAAGAGTAGCCGACTATATCCGAGAGATAGCTGAGGACCACGACCGTGGCCATGAGAAACGTGGATATGGTCAAGGAGATCATGACTGGGCTGGCTGGCGATCAGGATTGATCGTGGCTGGGTTCACTGGCGATCATGGTTGATCGTGACTGGTGTCTGGCGATCAAAGTGACCGTGTCTGGCGATCAGTGTGGATCGTGTCTGGCGATCGAGTGGATCGTGTCTGGCGATCGAGTGGATCGTGTCTGGACGTGCAAGGGATCAGGGATCCGAGCCGTCTCTCTTTTGTACTTGGTCATGTGGGGATGGTTGGTTGAGTGACTAAGTACGGGGGGAGATGTGTTCGTGGATTGGCCAGCACAGTGGCTGGGTCAGCAGGAGCGTGTTTGAAGTTGTGGATGAGGTTTGGACGGTATGGGACGTTCATGGATCATGCGATGTGGCCAAGGTATGGTTTAGGCTTGATATTGTTATTCTAATGTGTAGCTAGTTAAGCCGTGATTGAGTAAGACCATGGGAAGGTCTTTGCTAAGTTGTTATATGGAAGGAATGTGTTAGACTTCATCTAGGATATCGGTTAGAAAGGCGAAAATTTACTGTGGTCCGGCCGCGGGTTAGGAAACTCGGTTCGGGGTTTAACAAGTGGTATCAGAGCGTGGTCGGTTCTACGACAGAGTCTTGATGTGAATTGGGCTTGTATAGAATGACTTAGACGCGGAAAATGGTAAAGGGAATAAATATTTTTATCTGCTTAAGTGGCTGGTATCTAGGATCGTATGATTGCTAGGTTATCTGGTTCTCATTGATTGCTTGTGTAAGTTAGTGGTTACGGCTTAGCAAGGTCAATGTGTCAGTGATAGTGATTTGGTTAAGTGTGAACCGTGAGAGTACATGATGTCTAACTAGCTCGTTTGGATAGCCGGATCGAGTTTCTTGCTTAGCTGATGTGTGATTCACGCTAGAGCAGAACCGAGTCCATAAGTCATGGTCCGCGAGTTAGGATAGATGATCATATATGTTTCTGTGATTGAGAATGAATGTGAATGGTACAAGGTACCGAGTGGTCAAAACGTGGTATCTAACTAGCTGTGTGAATGTCTGGATCGAGTTGCTTGTTCAAGGGTATGTGTGATTCTCGCTTGGAGTAGAACCGATGCCTTGTGAGGCTTCACAAGTAGTTGAGATGATCATAGGACCAAACTATTTATGTGCTTATTAAGTGATCATATAGTATGAGTGCGGTTCGAGAGTTGAGATCAAAGAGAGCAAGAGATTGGGAGTCATGTGTCCTCGTCAAATACTTGTTTGATGATCAAGAAACTTCTCGGAGGTATTCATGACTATGATGACTCGGATTTGGTTATAAGATTAAGTAGGTATGTGCGATCACCGAGGCTGATATGGTATCTAGCTAGCTCGTGATCGAGGCAGGATCGTTTCGTTGCCTAGGTGATGTGTTATTCACGCTGGTGTGGAATCGAGTCCATAAGACTAGATGGTCAGAGTTAGGGTAGATGATCATGCCTATTTATGTGATTGTTGTTCGGTTGTGGTAACCGTGGGAATACATGGTGTCTAACTAACTTGTGATCAAGGCAGGATCGTGTCTCTTGCCTGGGTGATGTGTGATCCACGCTAGTGCGGAACCGAGTCCGTAAGACTAGGGTCAGAGTTAGGATAGATGATCATATAAGTTCTGTGATTCATTGCTTGCATTCTTTTGCTCTGCTGGTTAAGCTAAGACATGCTGGTTAAGCGTAGTAAGGCTGGGAGCCGAGATAAAGGTCTGGGAGACCGGGGCCATTGCGTGCCGATAAGAGTCTGTTTGACCGAGGTCATTGCGTGCCGATAAGAGTCTGTGTGACCGAGGTCATTGTGTGCCGATAAGGGTATGTGTGACCGGGGCCATTGTGTGCCAAAGGCCTTGTGTGCCGTGAAAAGGCTTGTAAGCCGTGTATTGTTCTGGCGTCCTTGGGAACCTTCGGGTTTGCTAAGGCGTGATTATTTCGGGGTTGCAACTTTGGAAACCAATAAGGTTTGCCAAAGCATGACTATTCTGTGTTACGACTTTGAGAACCAGGTAGGTTTGCCAAGGCGTGACTGTTCTGTGTTATGACTTTGGGAACAGGGTTGGTTTGCCAAAGCGAGATTATTATGGGTTACGACCATGGAAACCAGGTGGGCTGTCCAGACGTGACTGTTTCTGATTGTTGTTATTGGAAACCAAGTGGGTTTGCCACTACTTCTGGGATTCGTTCTTGGAACCGAGATGGTTGCCCAAGACGAATGTTTTCTGAGATGTATTTTTGGAAACAGTGGGTTTGCCAATGCATGACTAAACTGAAGGCGAATTTGGAAACCATTAAGTTTGTCAAAGCGCGGTTGTGGTAGCATCTGTGGAAATCAGTGGATTCGCCAATGAATGATGTGATACTGAATTTGCAACGGATATGTTGTGATGACTGTGATGGTGGGGACTAAGGAAGTTTGCCATCATAGGATTAGTAATGTGGTATAACGATACTAACGGATTGGCTAGTGTGCCGAGTACTTGCTTGTTAAGCATTGTACGAAGTGATCGGCTAGTGTGCCGAGTACTTGCTTGTTACGCATTGTACGAACCGATTGGCTAGGGTGCCGGGTACTGGCTGGTTAAGGCATGGTACCAAATAAAAATACAAGTAAGGACTTGTAATGGCTGTGTGAGCCGAGGGCTTGTGAGCCGACTGATGGCCTGGTGTGCCGAGTACTGGCTGAGTCATTGATCCCTTTTTCCGAGAGTCTAGATGGGACATGGCTCTGGCACGCTGGTTGCAAGATGACTGTTGAGTAACCTATGTTGGTTGCAAGATAACTGTTGAGTAACCTAGGACTGCGTGGGTGAGGACTTAGGAGTTTATCACCGCATGACTGGAATCGTTAGTTAGGAACCTGCGGGTTGTCTAGGCGATTAGATGTTAGCGTCTGTGGGAATCTGCGGATTAGTCAAGGCGTGACCTTGAGATTGTTCTTGGGAACCAGAAGAGTTTTCCAAGACAACCATGTGTGTAAGGATCAATGCGTGATCCGAGGATCAAAGAGTGATCCGGGAATCTGAGGCCACGTAGGTGGATTGAGATAGTCACTGACTATGATGTGGATATAGCCTATCATTTGGGTAAGGCTATTCTGGTTGCAGATGCATTGAGCCGGTTAAGGCTAGTGTATCGTCTGAAAATAATGTAGGTGGAATGGTAAATCTACCAAGGACATTGCGGTTAAATGTCTTTACTGAAAGGTTAGAACCGTTGGGTTCGGGAGCAGCAGATCAAGCTGATTTGTTATCAAGGATCTGACTGGCTTAAGAGGGGTATGATACTCCGATCAAGGTGTCAAAAAATGACCAACCTTAATATCAAACTTCAAACAATGGATTGTTGTGAATGGTTGAGGGTGTTCCTAACTGGAAAGAGTTAAGGGGGGAACTTAAGTGAGTTTTGGAAACTCGAGTAAGGAATCAAGAGTGATTCGTTAGTGGTGTTAATCAGGATCAGTGTATCTTGGTTAACTTATGATGGTGGTCAATGGTAGTTGAGGCAAGGACGAGACAAAACGCTTAGGAACTCGAGAGTTTGCTAAGGCAAGTCGACGGGCCAAGATGGACTGACCGTAAGCATGACCTATCATCATGGATGACTGAGATTTAGGAGAAAGTCCAAGCTAACTGGTTATGCTAAGCATTCTGATTAAATGGAAGTTGAGGTGGGGCGAGTGGAAATAGTTAGAAACTTGAGAAGTTTTCTAAGATATGTACGCACACCAAGAGACTATCCAGAGAATGGAAGGTTTAGCATGATGGAAAAGCAAAAGGGATAAGTCTTGAGTTGACTAGTGTTGAGAGAGAAATATGTCTGGTAAGAGTTTGTTTGATCCGGAAGTGGTCGGACAAGATCTCTGCGTGGTAAAGCTGTGTAGGCTATTCTGTAGACTAGTGTTCGGCCAGATGTGGCGTACACGTATTCTGATTGGTGGTGGAAATCCGGACAAAGGTCGGGATGGTCTAAGGTCAAGTATCTGGAATCGAGTCTTGAGGAGGCTGCGATTTGGAAAAAGAGTTTAGTACAACTAAATTAAGAGTGGATAGAGTCCGAGGATGGGGACTCAGACGTGGTAACGACTCTAAGTAGAAAGAGTGTGGTGTTACAATCTGGATAAGGGCATTGGCCGGGTCGACATTGGAACAGATCGTGAGGCATCACGAAGTTCTAATGGAGGGCATATGAGAGCAGGAGTGCTCGATTAGGGTGGTAACTGGGAGAGTTATCTGCCTTTGGATGGGTTGCGTAGAGCACATTTATGTTTAACCCAGATGGGGGAGTGTACTGTGACTGGCAGGAGTCGAGACGACTACTGAAAGGATCCGATTTCTGATGGTCAACCTGAAAGAGGCTCAAGACTGACGAAAGAGTTATGTCGATAAGCGCCGTATGGACTTAGAGTTCAGGGTGGGCGATCTGGTTTATCTGAAGGCTATGACTTTGATATATCATGGTTTTTACCCATTTTTAGACCATGATATAAGTGTTTTTATAGAGTCTTTTGGCTATTTTCGAGTCTATATAGAGTCTTTACAGGTTGAGGTACAATTGGAGACAAATTGGAGATTTGGATACATTTTGGAGCTTAATGGAATGAAGTCACGAAGTGATGAAGTCAAGACTGGAATTACACGCAAGGTGTCGATCGACACCATGTAGTGTCGATCGACACCAGGTTTTCCAATTTCCAGAATCGAGAAGTTTCCAGTTTTTGAAGAAAAAGAAATCTCCAAGACTTTTCCTAATCTTAAAAAGGAATTGAAGACTCGTACCTAGGCCTATAAATATAGTTTTTCAGCCATTGTTTAGGCAGAATCTCATACTTTAAGAATCATAGAAGTTTAGGTTTTTGGAGAGAAGAATTTGTCTCCTTAGAGCAAATTTGGAACTCTTTTTATTTATTCTATTGATTTCTTTTATGATTTCTATTCAAGCTATGATTTCTGTTTCATTGATCATGTCTGAGTAGTTTGCTTGTTAGGTTTAGGGTTTTTCAAAGGTGATTAATGAATTGTTAGGTCGAATTAAATTGTTAGGATAAAATCATTAGAGTTCTTCACCTGGATTTGTGTTTAATGCTTATTCTAGCTTCGCGACCTAGAATCTGATCTTAGGTTAATTAATAGATGTGAGAGTATTATTGATTGCCTGAACTAATGTTAGATGAGCAAAATACCTATTCGCAAAGAGATTTGGTTTAGGGTTTTGTGAACAATTGAACCTGAACTTTAATGCTTGTTTGAATCGATAGGATTTGCAAAGAGATTTGGAATTCTAGGGTTTAGACATAGATAATCTTCGCAGCGAGAGTTGGTTGATTTTACA
>JAHZTW010000006.1:33953399-33967164 GCA_020283515.1 Alliaria petiolata
ATAAAATCATTAGAGTTCTTCATCTGGATTTGTGTTTAATGCTTATTCTAGCTTCGCGACCTAGAATCTGATCTTAGGTTAATTAATAGATGCGAGAGTATTATTGATTGCCTGAACTAATGTTAGATGAGCAAAATACCTATTCGCAAAGAGATTTGGTTTAGGGTTTTGTGAACAATTGAACCTGAACTTTAATGCTTGTTTGAATCGATAGGATTTGCAAAGAGATTTGGAATTCTAGGGTTTAGACATAGATAATCTTCGCAGCGAGAGTTGGTTGATTTTACATTAGTGTTTCGAGTTCTAGAACAGCTCTTCATAATTCCTAACATTCTGTCTAGACCTGCAATTTAGATCACCTGAGAATTTCTCTGAACCTAGCGTTTCGTCTCCTGAATTTACTAAGTTTTAAATTGCTTTCTGTTTCTAGTTTTACATTCTCACTTAGCCTAATTCGAAATTAGAAATTCGCTGTGTGACTATCCCTTCTCTGTGGATTCGATCCCTAAGTACTACAACTGATCTCTTAATTTGAGAGAGTTGCTTAGGGTAAATTTGACCCATATCAGACTTATAAAGGGAAAAGCCGAGCAACGTTTGATGCTAGGTTTAGTCCGAGGTACATGAGACTGGAAAGGATTGGAGCAGTGGCGTATAAGTTGGACTTACCGCCAGGAATGAATGCGTACCCGATGTGTTTCACGTGTCACAAGCTGAGAAAGCACCTGACCGAACGTGAGAATGTTATATCTGAACCACCTCCGAAGCTACAAGATGATCTAACCGTGGAAGGTAGACCGATCTGTGTGGTTGGCCGGAAGGAAAAGGTTAAGCGTGGTAAAGTGGTCAAAATGATCAAAGATCTGTGGGACTGTAATGGCGAGCAAACTACTTGGGAAGTAGGGTCAAGGATGAGTACAAGGTTCCCGAAATGGTTTCAGAAACTTCCGGAGGAAGAACCGGATTCGAGGACGAATCCAAACTGAGTGGGGGAGAATTGTAGCATCAGCAACAGAAATTCTGATTATGGTCGAGTGGGTCATGGGATGGCCGTTGTATATATGTTCTAGTATGAGTGAGGTTCGTCCGTTTCTGTAAAAATGTATGTACCGTGACTGCGTCTGTGAGGTTAAGGACGGTACCGTGGTTGGACCGAGTAAATATTATGGAAATTGTCTAAGTGTTGATAAACAAAGATGCTAGGCCGTGGGTCGTGAGATTTCTCGAGAGAAATCGGTTTATCCTTAGTGGAAAATGATTTATCCTGTGGTTGGCCGAGCGATTTGAGGTTTGGCCGAGTGAAAAAGGAAAGTGGCCGGTTTGGCCGAGAGAAACTTAAATCGGACCGAGAAAAAAGTAAACCGCATGGGATAAGTTGATTTAGACGGTCAAGCTAGGGTTTTCGGGCCATATATAGTGTTTTCTCTCATGGCCGCGGGGGGAATCGCGAAATTTCCCGAGAGAAAAACCTGAGAGGCGATTTTGCTCGAGAGAGAGGTGACTTCGCCGAGAGAAAAATTCGAGCTGCTCGAGAGATTGTTCTGTCCGTTCTGATTCTGAGAATTCTGTTCGAGAGAAACGACTTGGAAGGGCCGATTTGCCAAGGGAATAATCGTGGGAGTCGAGAAATACCGATCGGATCGAGGATTAGCCGAGCGACTAATCCGTTACCAGAGAGATTGGCCGAGAAATCGGGTTTCACCGTGAGATAGCCGAGAGGTCTCACCGTTCCGAAGGTTGTTCGAGCAATCCGAGATATTACTCGAAAAATTCTGAGTTTTCTGGGAGTTATCCGAGAGAAAGGCGCTTCGGCCGAGAGAAAGGCGAGTTCGTCTGAGAGATTTCGAGAGCCGTCGAGAGATCATTTATTATGTTATGATTATGCTAATTCTGCCCGAGTTAATCGACCAGGAATGGGCGATTTACCGAAGGAAATATCGAGTTATCCGAAGGATTATGACCGGATCGAGAGATAGCCGAGAGATTCTGATCGGGCAAGGTGATTTCCGAGTGATAGTCGTGACGCGTCGACTGGATCCGAGAAATGTGTGACTACGTCCGAGAGATGCGAGACTACGTCCGAAAGATTCCTGTTTTGATCGAGTTTTCACCGAGAGATTCCTGTTCTGATCGAGTTTCACCGAGAGATTTATGTTCTGATCGAGTTTCACCCAGAAAAAGTGGTTCACCGAGAGATAGTCAAGAGGAGCCAGCTATATCTGAGAGATAGCCGAGAGGACCACGACCGCGGTCATGAGAAACGTGGATATGGTCAAGGAGATCATGACTGGGCTGGTTGGCGATCAGGATTGATCGTGGCTGGGTTCACTGGCGATCATGGTTGATCGTAACTGGAGCGTCTGGCGATCAGTGTGATCGTGTCTGGCGATCAGTGTGGATCGTGTCTGGCGATCGAGTGGATTATGTCTGGACGTGCAAGGGATCGGGGATCCGAGCCGTCTCTCTTCTGTACTTGGTCATGTGGGGATTGTTGGTTGAGTGACTAAGTACGGGGGGAGATGTGTTCGTGGGTTGGCCAGCACAGTGGCTGGGTCAGGAGGAGCGTGTTTGAAGTTGTGGATGAGGTCTGGACGGTATGGGACGTTCATGGATCATGCGATGTGGCCAAGATATGGTTTAGCTGATGCTTGATATTGTTATTCTAATGCGTAGCTAGTTAAGCCGTGATTGAGTAAGACCATGGGATGGTCTTTGCTAAGTTGTTAGATGGAAGAAATGTATTAGACTTCATCTAGGATATCGGTTAGAAAGACGAAAATTTACTGTGGTCCGGCCGCGGGTTAGGAAATCCGGGTCGGGGTTTAACAGATTTCCTCTTTTAAGCTTTTAGATTGCTCTTAGCTTGTACAAGAATCTCATAAACGCAGTATCTTGAACCTTCCCATCGGATTGATAAGACCCATAACCTATATTACATTCGGTTATAAGTAGTGGATCATTGACCAAGTATAACAAGCAACCAAAAATCTAATTATCAATTGGCGCCGTTGCCGATTTGGGCTGATTTTGAGTATTCGTTGCAGATTCTTAGCAAGACCAAGACTTTATTTTATTTTAAGTTACTAATTACAATTCTTGAGAACTTTTCGCAGGTACCTCTTTCAAAAAGATCTAATGGACAACATTCAACATCCACGAGCCGAGACTAATGGCGTACAACGGGAACAACCCGATATACAGCGTAAGCAACGTCTTATTGGAGAATGTGACTCACCAAGCAACTACAGACCAAGAATCGGTATCACCCCTCCCTCGGGCGATGCTGGCTATGAGATAAAGAGTAGTATGCTTGCTATGGTCCGAAACAACAAATATCAGGGTGATGCCGTGGAAGATCCCTTGGACCACCTTGATGATTTTGAGAAGATATGTTTTTTGAAAAAACAAGAAGGAATCTCAGAAGATGGATTCAAGTTAAAACTTTTCCCATTTTCACTTGGAGGAAGAGCTCACCAATGGGAAAAGACACTCCAACCGGGATCTATAACAACTTGGAAGGAATGTAAAAGAGCCTTTCTCAAGAAATTCTTCTCACCATCAAGAACAGCAAAACTGCGACTTGAGATCTTCACATTTACACAACTCGAAGATGAGCGATTCAGTGAAGCTTGGGACCGTTTGAAAGGTTATACACTCAAATACCCTCATCACGACTACTCCAGCTCTTCACTACTCAGTATCCTATATAGAGGTGTGTCAAAGAAATATAAGGATCAACTGGATACTGCAAGCAACAGGATCTTCCTTGGCCAAGACGTAGATGATAGAATGAACCTTGTCGAGAATATGGCTACAAGTGATGGTAATTAAGAGGACGACATTGACAAAGACACAACAGAGCTGAACATGAAGAGGGAAAGCGAGGTGATGCAGTTACAAGCACGTTTGTATGCTTTGCTAAAGGGCCACCACGTTCAAGATGCTACGATAGCAAATATCAGGGTAATACCGACGGAAACCGGCCGGTGTGGGGAAGCAAACACTATCCAAGGACAAAGACAGTCAGGAGACTCTACAATTTCAGCTATACATCCTCAGCTAGCTTCGCAGTGCAATACCAATGCATACACCCAACAAAGTTACCCTCCTCCTCATCAATACTACCATCAACCTCAGCCGTATCCTCCACCATATGCTCAGCCTCCTTATGGACATTATTGTTACTATCCACCACAACCGCAAGAATCAGACATTAAGAACCTGTTAACTCAGCTAGTCCAAAGCCACTGCACTAGCAACCAAGAACTTCAATCGATCAATACAAGGTTGGACAAGCATTAAGCAGACCTCCTGCTAATCCAACAACCACTGCATTGTGCAGCTTCTCCACAACCAGCCTATGTCCAAGCCGTGACTTTGCGATGTGGAAAGGTCTTACCTCCACGGGAACAAGCTCCCCCACTCAGCGAGGACGTTGAGATTCAAGTGGGAGGGGGTAGTTTTAAAAAATCAGAAGTTGACAACGAGGTAGAAGAAGTTCAAGAAAGCGTAGAAGACCAGCTCTTCACCAAACTCAAGGAACAAAATATCGGGATAAAGCCGAAACCTACTGCCCGTTGTGAGAAACCTAAAGAGCCACGGTTTGTTCCTCCTGCTTACAAACCTCCTTACCCTTTTCCGGGTAGATTCAAGAAACAACTCCTCGAGAAATACAAGGCACAATTCGAAGAGCATTTGAGGAAAGTGGAACTCACCATGCCCCTCATAGATGCTTTGGCCTTAGTACCGCCATACCAAAAGTTCATAAAAGACGCAATCCTTGCAAGGACAAAAGAACTCCAAGGCATGGTGGTCTTGACACACGAGTGCAGCGCCATTGATAGGGCTCAGGTTTTACCCAAATAATCAACTACTGCAAGTGCACAACAATGCAGTTGTAGTATAAGGGGTTATCGAATCCCAAGGGAAGTAAATGCTACACTAAGGTTTCTAAGTTCGAATTATGCTAGGTCGAATAAAGTAAAAGTAATTAAGCAATCTAAGCGAATAAGTAAACGAGATTAAAAGTGGATGTAAGTTCAAGAGACTAAGGCGCTAGGCAAGGGTAATTATCAGGTTGAATCCGAGAATGCAGAAATTATGCTATTAGGGATTTATTAAGAACCGTCTAGAACTCGAATCACTAAGTTAAAACCAATCAACTCTCGTTGCAGAAATTATCTATGCCTAAATTCCAGAATTTCAAATCTTTTTGCAAATTCAAACAACTAAGGCAAGCATTAAAAACAGGTTCGATTGTTCACAAAATACCTAAACCAAATCTCTTTGCGAATTGATATTTTGCTCACCTATGATTAGTTCAAGTTACTAATAATGCTCTCGCATCTATTAAATAACCTAAGGTTTGATTTCTAAGTGATCAATTTCAGAAATCAAGTTAAGCACAAATCAAGGTGAAGATCCTATTGATTTCCCTAAAAGTTCTAATGATTCTACAAACTCTTCATCAACCCTAAATCACCCTAACCTAACTAGCAAACTACTCAGACATAATTATGCAAACACAAATCATGGCTGAAATAAATTGCATAAAAGAATAGAGAATGATACAGGGGTTCGAAATCTGGCTCAGATGAGTTAGAATTGTCTCCCCAAAAGCTCAGGATCAATCTCTCTCTAAGTCTCAAAAACAGAAAATAATGATAAGGTGAATGGCTAAACAATGCCTGAAAACTATTTATAGAGAAGGATTTTCGTCAGGGGCATTCTTGTAATTTCTTCAAACTTGGGATAATTTCCTTTTTCTGATGGAAGTCCGTGAAACTTCGCGGTCTTCATTGGTCTCGATCGACACAAGGTGGTGGTGTCGATCGACACCTTGCGTGTAATTCAGCTCCGACTTCATCACTTCGGCTGCTTCTCCAGAATACTCTAATAAGTTCCAAAAACTCCTATTAAGCTCCAAATGCTCTCCATCCTGTAAAGACTCTAATAGGACTCTAAAAATAACAAAAGACTCTATAAAAACACTTATATCATGGTCCAAAAACGGGTAAAAACCATGATATATCAACTCTCCCAGACTTAGCTTTTGTTTGTCCTCAAGCAAAACAGAAACTCAGAATGAAGTAGAGGTTTGAAAACAGAAAAATTCAGCTATCCTTCAGAACGCCACAATGGTTAACACTCTTGAATCCACGTGCTATAAAGCCAACCTTAGGTAATGTTTCAGTGTACTTACCACAAGCTTAGCAATCTTCCAGTTCAAATCCAGATCCTTTCCTTTGTAAAATTTCGACCTCTAACAATGGTATGGCCAAAGAACTTTGCATATTCTTTTCCCTTCCTTAGTGCCTGAACAAGACATTCTTTATACAGTTCTCCTATTTTCTCTTTCTTTAGTCAACTGCTGCCCATTTTCAGGGTGTTCTAAGATCTTTTCATTGACTCTTCTTATTCTTTTGAAGTCTTAGAATAGTGTTGCTCTTACTTGTGTTCCTTGTGAGGAGACAGGTTCATGAGCTCTCACTAATATTGTTCCTTGTTAGGAGACAGGCTCATGAGGATCTTTGCACTATTCCTTAACTTATACTCTTTCTTCATATCTTTTCTTTTCTTTTCTCAAGGGAAGATCCAGGAGAGACTGCAATTGCTTATCTGTTCAGACTGAAAGAGGAATCAAGTTCGGCGCATACCTAGTTCTTATAAGGGGAGCTGAACCTGCGCTGTTAGATTGATCCACTTGCAGGTTTCTACTTAGTAAGACCTGCAACCAACTACTATAGCAATGGTTCTTCAAGTGTCAACACTCTGCGGTTAGTTCCAAGAAAAACTGAAAGTTTCAACTGATTTTGACTCAATAAAACAACTTTTTGACTGACTCAATTGACTCTCAAAACAAAACACAATGTTAGTAACTACCTCCCGCAGACTTGAACAACACTGTCCCCAGTGTTATTAAGAATGAGTTCGGATAGAAAAAATTTGTGTGAAACTGTTACAGAACCAAAAGAAAAGTGGATTACCTGAACCTGCGCGTGGTGTCGATCAACACAAGGTGGTGTCGATCGACAGTCTGTCCGTAAACAGAGTTCCACCACTCGAACATGTATGTTGTTAAGTAAGATTGTTGTTAAAGTCATCCAAGCTGTTAGAAAACTCAAACAAACGGTTAAAAGCACAAGATAATCCAATAAACTCAATGAGTGCAACAAGTTTTGAAACAAAGTACTGAAACAAATGGAAGCAAAAGCTAACTCAAGAGAAAAAGAAAAACTGACTCAAAGTACTAAATCAGGAATGGAGCAATCACTCATCGTCATCAGAACGTGGTGGTGTGGAAGGACGGACGCAGCTACAGTTGGACACAACTGCGATGGCGTTCCAAATGGCCTGATTTCTTTCAAGATAGCCTGGAGAACAAGGTCGATATTGAAGTCTACTTTAATCAAGCAAGACATTCAGCCACCAAGGACGCTATCAGAATGCCCCCAACAAAGAAGTATGAGTGGCACCAGAACTGAATCGAGCCATTGGCACTTGAAGAATTCAACAAGGTAGTTCGAGAACTTCCTCCTGAAGTGAATTTCGTGGAAGCTTGGAGAGATCATCTGATCAGACATCTCTTCTGCGAAAGCAAAGAGACGGTGTCTGACATTCAAAGCCTTTTCAACCTCGCTAGAGCCGGTAAGCGGATTAGGAACCTCCACAAGGTCCAAGGCCACGAGCAGTACCTCACAACTTGCAGCATCCGAGGTAACACTTTCAAGAACACTCTATGCGATTCGGGGTCATGCATAAACATCATGCCTACCAGTGTAGCACGAAAAATTGGTGTGAAATGCGTCTTCCCGGCTGAGATCAAGATTGGTTTGGCGGACCAATCTTTCGCAGCCGCGAAAAGAGTCATTTATGATCTCCCGGTCATCATTAGCGAATGTAGAATCCCGGTAGACTTCTACATAGTCAAAACCCTCCAAGAAGAAGTTGCACCTCTTATCTTGCGATGGCCATTCTTAGCCACTACAGGAGCCATCATGGATTGGCCCAATAGACGAGTCTCATTCGTCAATATCGATGGGAAAAAGTTCTATCCCGCAATACCATACACCATGGAGAAACATCTTCTTGAGAGGGATGAAGATGCAATCATGGAGAGACTCGAGGAACCCTCAGCAGAAGAGACCGCGCAGAAGGCAGAAAGACCTTGCCTAAGGTCGAGCTCAACCTCCAACTAAGCTCCCAAACTACCAAAGTATAGCTAAAAGACTCTAAACAAAGGCGGCTCAATGGGAGACAACCCATTTTAGGTACTCTCTTTCTCATCTCCTTAACCATACTAATCTTTAGTTTTGGTTTTTTCTTAGTTTACAGCATTTACATAAACCCCAAAAGCACAAAAAAATCAGGAAAACCAAAAAAGACCAAAAATATGAAGAAGGAGTTTCGAAGAACACTCACCGGGCGACGAACTGCCTGTGGGCCAGCCAGAAGGAGCCTGGTCGCGCCACGAGCCACGATGGCGCGGAGGAGACACGCCTGGCCGTGGCCGCGACAACCCGTCGCGCGGCCGGCCTTCCTCTGCAACTCTCCCCATCTCGAACTTCACTAAACTGGATCTCCTTCAACCTGTATCAAGCCTTTCAAACATCCTTCTTGATTCAAGGGCCTGATCACGTTCTAAAGACAGAAAAGATCACTTCCACAACCGCGGCAAGTTGCTGTTGCACCAAAGATGGCGAGACAAGACAAGAATCCATCCAAGTCAAGTTAAGTCAATGATCTATCTCATTCAACTTCTTCCAGTACGTTCAACGGACCTGTATCCACGAAGACGAAGAAGAATACAACGGTTCTAGAGGATGAAAACCGTTGTGCAAGCTCCAAAAGGAAAAAGATGCAACTTCCTTCACCAAACCGCGAAGAGAAAAGTTCCCGAAGACTAGCTTCTCTCTTGCGCATCCATATTAGAGTTTAGTGAGTTTTAGCTTAGGTTGTTGCATGTTTGTACATATTGAGTCTTTATTAGGTACTTTGGAGGCTTGGAGGACCTCTATGGAAAGTTGGGTGACAAGGAGGAAGAAGAGAAGGGAGTTAAACAAGAAGGATATGGCCCGACAGGAAGAAAAGGAGCAGCGTATCGAACGTTTGTATCGACCTACTAAGGTCGATACAAAGCCCACCCGGAGTTTTGAAAGGAGCGTATCGGGCATTTGTGTCGGACTGCTAAGCTCGACACAGTCCTTGAAGAAAACTTTTAGCAGCGTATCGAGCTGCATGTCGACCTACATAGCTCGATACGCTGCCCGATTTTAGCTTTATACCGGGTCAATACCCGGTTTGTTCCGGGTTGACCCGGTTTGTCCACTGTTCACTATAAATAGTAAATGACCTAAATTTTCCTAAGTATCTTTTAATCTTTTGTTCTTACTTAGAAAACCTTCCTCTTTGTTTTCTAAGTGATTTTGTAAGACATTTCTTTGAAGTTTATGCAATCTAGTATTTATCTTTCTTAATATTTCTTATCTATATCTCTAATCATGTTTATCTTCATCTCTTTCATAAGATTTTAGGGTCTAATCATCATTAGTGAGTACATTCCTTAGGATCTAGGGATGGGTTAGAATTAGGGTGTTTCATGTGTTGATCTTGATGTCTAGGATTAGATTCTTTCATTTCCCTCCTCGTTTAGTGTTCTAAATGCTAGTTTAGCCTTGATCATGCCAAAACTAGGCCTTAGGGAATTTCCCACCCACAAGGTGTTTGATGAAATTCCCCAACCAACTAAACAAGGGATTTACATTCCTAACTCATGGAAGTGATTGTCTAGGGTGTTTATTGGCATTTTAGAACTGTTTCATAATGCTTGTTAGTTTCCTATTCACTAATGAGAGTTAGTTCTTGATTAGGATGATTAATAAAGAGATTAGTGCCATGGAAGTGGATTAGTCTTGCTTTTGAGTTCTAAGCCTAGGGATTAGCATATATTGTGATTGATTGACATCAAATATTGATTCTTGGAACACCTTAGATTGATAACCCCATCCTTGGATTCGTTTTAGTCATTTGATAATCTTGCTTAGTAGTTAATTAGTTTTAATTTGGCTTGTTTAATCACTTGGGTTGTTAGTTAAACCTCAAAACTTTATTGCTAGCTTAGATTAAGGAGTTTTATGCATTCCTATTGTCTTAACCATCTCCATATGGATTGATCCTCAAGTACCTACAATGACATGAGTGGGTTTGAGTAATTGTTTAAGTACAAGGAAAAATCTACTTATCAATTTGGCGTCGTTGCCATTGGGATATTGGTTTAAGCATTAGGAGTTTACTTCTTCTTGAGACTAAGTTTTATTTTTCAGTTATTGCTTACTAATCTATCTTGCTTGGTTTACTCTTTGTCTCTACAGGTGTATGAACTTGAGGTCTAGTGGACACAACAATCTAGTTGAGCCTCTAGACAACATCCACCGAGTAACAAGAGGAGCTTTTGTGAGAAGAGAAAGAGAACGCCTAGCTCATCTAAGGCGTTTGGGAATGGATATTCCACAAGGACAAGGTGGTAATGTAATACCACCAAGGAATCAAGGGAATGAGGCTCAAGCTCCTAGAGTGCCTCAACACCCTCCACGCCAACCTAGGCACATTGGGGCTGGAGATGCTCCTAATACTCATGCCAATCGCCAAGGTATCCTCCCTCCTCCAGTTGAGAACAACAACTTTGAGATAAAGAGTGGGTTGATCAACATGGTGCAACACAACAAATTCCATGGGTTAGCTTTGGAGGATCCTCTTGACCATTTGGATGAGTTTGATAGGATTTGTGATATGACCAAGATAAATGGCATATCTGACGATGGTTTCAAGTTGAGACTGTTTCCTTTCTTCCTTGGCGACAAAGCACATCAATGGGAGAAGACACTTCCAAGAGGTTCCATCACTTCATGGGACCAATGCAAGAAGGTTTTCCTTGCTAAGTTCTTCTCCAACACAAGGACATCAAAATTGAGAAATGAGTTATCTAGTTTTACCCAAAAGAACAATGAAAGCTTTTGTGAAGCATGGGAAAGATTCAAGGGATACACTACACAATGCCCTCATCATGGCTTCTCCGAAGAGACCCTCTTGAGCACTCTCTACCGCGGTGTTCTCCCCAAGTTTAGGATGCTCCTAGACACACCAAGTAATGGGAACTTCTTGGGTAAAGATGTAGAAGAAGGTCTAGAGCTTCTGGAGAACTTGACACAAAGTGATGGCAACTATGGGGAAGACTATGATAGATCTTCAAGAGATGGTGGCACTTATGAGGATCAAAGAAGGAAAGAGATGAAATCTTTTAATGAGAAAATGGATAAGTTGCTCTAAGCTTCACAAAAGCATGTTCACTTTGTGGGTGATTGTGCTGAGAGTCAAGGGGTAAAACAAGATTTGGATGAGGATTGCCAAGAAGAGGTCAACTATGTGAGTGGCCACGGTTATCAACAAGGATACAACAACTATAGGAACAACAATCTTTCCTATAGGAGTACAAATGTGGAGAACCCCCAAGATCAAGTATACCCTCAACAAGGACAAGGAGGTCAACAAAAACCCTTTGTCCCTTTCAAGTAAGAACAAGAGTATGTCCCCAAGAACAATTACCAAGGGAACAATCAAGGTAACCAAGGGAATTTTCAGTCTAAGCAAGGTCCTCCACCGGGTTTTGCACAAGATTTGGATATGAGGAATGTGTTCCAACAAATTTTCCAAGGTCAAACAAATAATGCTCTTGATTTGAGTAAGAAGATGACTGAAATTCACAACAAGGTCGATTGCTCTTACAATGACCTTAACTCCAAGTTTGACACTTTGAGCTCTAAGATCAAGCAAATGGAGAACAACAAAGGCATTGTTTCCTCGTCTACACGCCCTCAAGCTTCTTTGCCCGGTAAACCCAAGCCAAACCCCAAAGATTATTGCAATGCTATCTACTCTATTGATGAAGAAGAGTATTAGCGAGTGGTGGCTGAATTAGAGCAACTATTTGAGTGTCCCAATGAAGCATCTATAGTCAATGAGGACATTGAAGTTCTAGTGGGTGAGGAGGTCATTGAAAATGACCATTTGGTTGTTGCTAAACAAAAGGGTAAAGAAGAGCTTGATGAGGATGTGATCTCTACACAAGAAAGAGTTGTTGAGAAGGAAAGAGAAGTGGCTAAGAAGACTGAAGTTGAGTCTTATGATCTCCTTGTCTACAAGCCACCACTCCCTTTTCCTGAACCGGTGTTGACAAAGGCACAAAAGAAACTACTCTCAAGCTTTAGAGAGAGTATGGAGAAAGTTGGTGCACCTTTACCTAAGGTTGAGAATTTGTCCCAAGTCAAGGGTCAAATAAGATTCATCAAGGACTTGCTTGCCAACATAGAGAAGGTTGAAGAGCTGATTGAAGGTCTAGACCCACCAAGCGCAACAAGGAAGGAGTCCAAGGTAATCACAAAGCTTGGAAATCCGGGAAAGTTTTTTATTTCTTGTTCTCTTGGGGATTTGAAGCCTTGTGTGACTCTGGCTCAAGTGTCAATGTGATGTCCCTTGAGATGTTCAAAACTCTTTGAATCACTACTATGAAGAAGTATTCATCACACATTACCTTTGTTAATGCTTCCTCAAGGCAACCACTAGGCCTTGTAGAAAGACTATCCATTGAGAGTTGGTGAATGTCTAGTCCCAACTGACTTTATTGTCATGGACATGGTTCAAGCAGCAAGGCTGCCTATTTTTCTAGGGACGCTCTTCCTCAACACAGCTGGTGCAAGCCTTGACTTCATCAACAAAAGGGTGATTCTCAAGAATGTAGATGCAAAGGTCTTCAATCCTATGAAACCTTATGTTTTGAGCCTATGTGGAACCATCACATGTGACACTATGGAGGCTAAAGAAGGACCACCAAAGGAGCAGCTGATAGGTCTCACTTGTGTGGTGATGAGTGTGAATGAAGCCCTTGATAACAATGGGTATGATAGGCCAAGCTTTGATGGTGAGAGTCTTCTAGCAATGTTTAATGGACTCAAGATTGCTAAGCCAATAACTGAGACACCAAGGAAGGCTAATAAGAAGAAGAAGGTGTTGCAAGCTGGAGCAGGCACCATGTACATCAAGAAAGGAGGAGAAAAGCCAATTCCACTCCTTGTGCACCCCCATGCCTAAGGGTTTGAAAAGTCAAGCTTAGTGACTTTAAACAAGCGCACTTGGGAGACACTCCCATGTCTATCTTTGTATATATTTGCACTTTTTAAATTCAATAATGTGTTTTCTAGTGTTTGTGGATGACAGGTTCGGATTGAGGAGGTTGAGCCAAGAGCAAAAGCTTGCCAATGAACTTTTGGCACTGTATCGAGCTATGTATCGACCTACCAAGGTCGATACAACTCTTACAGGGAATTTGGCGGAGCCATATCGGGCTTTTGTATCGACCTACTAAGGTCGATACAGACGGGCCAGGGAAAGTGATAAGTGTATATTTTGCATCATTTTAGCATCCATATAGTGTAGACTTATCATCATTTTAGAGTCTAATATAGCATTATAGTGTTGCATTTGATCATTTAGAGTCCTAGAGTGTTCTTGCATGGTTCTTGCATGTTTTGCATGTTCTTTGCATGTTTTGGGACCTTATTAGGTGAAAAGGACGCTTGGGAGTTGAGGATGCACTTGGAGAATGATGCATGTCACTTGGAGGGACAAGAAGCAACAAAAGGATGAAGAAGAAGGCTTCTGGCAGCAGATCGACGAGATGGATCGGTGAAGCTCGTCGATCCATAATTCCAGG
>JAHZTW010000006.1:33989490-34059459 GCA_020283515.1 Alliaria petiolata
GTGTCGATCGATGCTAGATGTGTCGATCGACGCTCTTGCAGTCTTGCGGTTCGTACGTTCCAAACGACTTATTTCCTGGTTGAGTGCGATTAGTTCTTTGTCTTTGTTGCTTCTTGTACTTAGCATGCACCTGAAAGCAAAAGTAAAAACTAAATTAGTAACCAAAAACAAAAATTAAAAACCTAGACAAAATTCTAATACTAGAAATCTATAGGTAACTAATCTCCTTCCCCGGCAACGGCGCCAAAATTTGATATGGGTCAAATTTACCCTAAAGCAACTCTCTCAAATTAAGAGATCAGTTGTAGTACTTAGGGATCGAATCCACAGAGAAGGGATAGTCACACAGCAGTTTTCTAATTTCGAATTAAGCTAAGAAATAATATGGAATTAAAAGACAGAAAGCAATTAAACGATTTAGATTAAGGAGACGAAACGATAGGTTCAGAGAAATTTTCAGGTGATCTAAATTTCAGGTCTAGACAGAATGTTAGGAATTATTAAGATTTGTTCTCGAACTCGAATCACTAATGTAAAATCAACCAACTCTCGCTGCGAAGATTATCTATGTCTAAACCCTAGAATTCCAAATCTCTTTGCAAATTCTAACAATTCAAACAAGCATAAAGTTCAGGTTCAATTGTTCACAAAACCCTAAACCAAATCTCTTTGCGAATAGGTATTTTGCTCATCTAACATTAGTTCAGGCAATCAATAATACTCTCGCATCTATTAATTAACCTAAGATCAGATTCTAGGTCGCGCAGCTAGAATAAGCATTAAACACAAATCCAGATGAAGAACTCTAATGATTTTATCCTTACAATTTAATTCGACCTAACAATTCATTAATCACCTTTGAAAAACCCTAAACCTAACTAGCAAACTACTCAGACATCGTGAATAAAGAAAACATCATGAATAAAATAGTTTGCATAAAAGAAATCAATAGAAACAAAGGAGTTCCAAATTTGCTCTGAAGGAGACAAATTCTTCTCTCTTAAATCTCTCTAAAAATCTCTCTCTAAAATAATGTGTGTGTTGTGCCTAAACAATGGCTGAAAAACTCTATTTATAGGCCTAGGTTCGCATCTTCAATTCCTTGGAAGATTAGGAAAAGACTTGGAGATTTCCTTTTCTTCAAAATATGGAAACTTCTCGATTCTGGAAATTGGAAATCCTGGTGTCGATCGACACCATTGGTGTCGATCGACACTCATCGTGTTGCAATTTGTGACTTCATTCCATTAAGCTCCAAAATATATCCAAATCTCCAATTTGTCTCCAATTGTACCTGAACCTGTAAAGACTCTATATAGACTCAAAAATAGCCAAAAATAACCTGTAAAAACACTTATATCATGGTCTAAAAATGGGTAAAAACCATGATATATCAGCTGTCTCTCCTAAAGCATTTCATTGTTTCCGTATTAGTAGTGTGCCTGTGTTTCCATTCCTAAGAATTTTGGCTTCTAGGATCACCTGCTTGGTCTTCTCGACCGTCTTGGCCATTTCTTCTTCACTTAGCTCTCCTAGCTCGGGAGGAATCAGGATTTCGATTCTAGAAAAGGGACTCGAGTGGAGCTGGCCTACTCTTGATATCATACCCTTTTTCTCCTTTTTAATCGTCTGGCTCTTTCTTTCCGGTGGTGAAGTGTTTAGCTCCTTCGGATAGTATCTCTTCTGACTTATATGTAGGAAGACTACAAAGTTGCTTACGTGGTCGATCATTGTTTCTACCGTGGCCAAGCAGGGTCTTCCAAGTATCAAATGTTTGTCTTTGTCTTCGTATATGGAAGTTTGTAGGTACTATCTTGTATCCGACAAGGAGTTGGACGTTGTACACAATGCCATTTGCTCTCTTCCTGGACAAATCTCCGAATACTAGCTGCATAGGTGATGGGAAATAGGTTGTTATTCCTAACCTTTCAACGATTGTTGTGGACATGACATTGACATTAGCTCCCGTGTCGCATAGACAATCTTCGAACTTAATTCCCGTGATCGAGCATGGGAAGGTAAATGCGCCCGGGTCTTCTTCCTTCTTTAGTCTCCCGAATGCGCAGTGTTCTGGAGTATCAAAAGGTGGCTCGGCTGTTCCTTTCTTTATTGTCAGGAAAAGTGGGACGAATCGGCATTTATTTCCCAAAGCTAGTTCTGGCTCTTCAGCTTCGTCGGTGATCGCAGAGATCACGTTACAGAATCCTTTTGGGTTATCCTCTACCTTTTCGGAAAAGATTCCCGCTTGTCTCTTGATGGTTTCAGCAGTTTGTGAGACTTGCATGTCTAATTTCTTCACATGGGAAGATAAAAAATCGAACTTGCCATTCATATCGTTGTACATGCAATCTACCTTGATGTTGAGATCCTTGACCGGTTTCTGCTGAGACAACAGCAGTTGTTGCATCAATCCTTCGAGTTTGTCCTCTCGTGATGGGTATGGTGCGTTTGATGCAGCTTGTGGCGCTCCTTGCTGATTGTTGTAGGGCGGGGGCTGAGAGTTGTAAGGTGGCTTCGGCTGGTAGCCTCCGTTGCTTCTGTAGTTCACGTTTTGGAACTTGTTCTGAAAAGGTCTTCCTTGAGATGGATAAACTCGGTCTCGCGGGTTCTCCACGTTCGGGTTTCGGTATGAGAGGTTGTTGTTGTTCCTGAAGTTATTGTTGAATCTGTTGTTGAAGTTGCGTTTCGGATATGAATTCTGGCCTCCTATAAAATTAACTTCTTCCTCTCGCGTGTAGGATTCATCTCCCTCGTCTCCTGCGTTAGATTCTTCTCTTTCTCATGCGGCCTCACACGCATTGATACTGCGTTGCTGTCCTTTCAGTAGCTAACTCATCATGTTTTTCAGCTCGGCTATCTGCTTGGAATTCGAATCTCCGGTTCGTGGATTTCTATCATAAACCGGACAGTTGTTGCTGTTGCTTACAGCGAGGTTCTCGATGAGCGTGCGTCCTTGTCGCTCTGTCTTTGTGGTAAAGTTTCCATTGCTGGCTGTGTCGATTGAGAGTTGGTACCTAGCTTGCAGTTCGCAGTAGAATGTGTTCAGCAAGCTGGCTCCGGAGAAACCATGGTGAGGGCAGTCGCGTTCGTAGTCCTTGAATCGCTCCCATGCTTCAAAGAATGACTCGACCGGTCCTTGTTGGAAGCCTTGGATCGTGACTTCGTCTAGAAGTGATTGAGGAAAGCGGATTTGCATTCCACCCAGTTAGTGATCGATCCTGGTGGTAAAGTCTTCAGCAATCTATGAGCCTTGTCGCTCAAAGAAAATGGGAATAGCTTACACTTTACATAGTTGGGAGGGATTCGGTTCATCTTTGTGGTGCTGCAAATCTCTTCAAATAGTTTGATGTGGTCCATCAGGTGCTCGTTTGATAGCCGGTGAAACTGATTTTGCTTCACCAAGGAGATGATTTGCGGTTTGATCTCCAGCTTGTCCTCATGAGGGGCGTTTACTTGAATCGCAACTCGATTCTGAAAGTTCTGATCAGGAGTGTCGTGATCGGCTATGGTGCGGTTCTTTACTCGCATGGTTTGGTTGGCGGGTAGAACAGGTCGGTTAACGTCTCGGTCTTCCAGTTGGACGATAGGGTTTGCTTGGTTCCTGCCATTTCCGATGATCGGATTATGTCCTCCTTGCTGCAAGGCAGGATTGCGTTCTTCTCCGTCCGAGTCAGTCTCGGGAATTTGGTCGATAGGGTTTCCATTGTTGTCAAGTTGTGGCTCTCTGTCTTGTAAAACGTGAGGTGCTCGACCAGCGTTGCGAAGAACTTCTTCGCGGTTTCGTTGAACTCCAAGAGCAGCCTCGTTTTCGGCCATGCTGATCTGTCTTCTTAACCTTCAGATTTCTTTTTCGTGTCTGTCGATCTCAATGTAGCGGGGCAAGACGTTAAAAGCGTTCCTCCTAGTGGTCATACACCTGGAATATGAGAAGTAAACACAAGAGAATCGTGAGTAACGAAAGGAAAAGCTTGAAATTCAACGTGGTTTAAAAGAGGAATTAGAAACTGAAATTTCGCAAAAGCAAACAATCTCCGGCAACGGCGCCAAAAATTTGATGCGGTGGAGTTTGTTACTTCAAATTTTACCCCTAAGATAGCCGCAAGTGCACAGCAATCACAGTAGTATATTACGGGATCGAATCCACAGAGCTTGTTGTTTTGCGAAAGTCCTAGGATTTCTAACTTCTTTAAACCGAAAGGAAAGTTGGGGGGTTTGTGTGTCACGGTTGCAGTGGTGTTATCAAGCAGCAAAAGAGAATTAAAAGGTTGTAAATCAATAGGTAAAACGTGTTGGGTTCAGGGGTGTTCTCCGGGATTCATGGATCGGATATAACAAGCAATAGATTAGGTTCTAAATGACTTAATGGGTTAGGTTCTTAAGCTGAAACGGTCGACTATGACTACCCCGCGCTCGCGGATCTAGCCACCTACATTTGCCTTGTCCCGCAGATATGAGTTATCATCCCACGATGCAAGACAACCGCGCATACATATCATTCACCTATTTGTAAACACTCGCGGTGCGGTCCGTCGATATGCCTAAGCATCCTACGGTGCCGTCCGCTCGTTAACCTCTAGATCCAGACAATAGACCACACGTTCGTGTATCTAATCGTCCTGGAATCAGTTGCTAATTGATCAGAGAAGCAAACATGCAATAAGAGCAAGACATAAACGAAGATACCTAAAAGAAATTTTTTCTCTATCAACCTAGCGAAATCAATCCATGATTAAACTCCTTTGAAAACCCCCTTAAAACCCCAAATAGATGACTACTCGTTCATGGGAACGAGAGACATCTTCGAGATAAGAAAGGTGCGAATTGTATTGAATAAGAAACAGAGTGAGAAAAATTCTTCAAAGGAAATCCGAATGAAGAGATCTTCTTAAAGTATTGAAAAGCAAAGAACTAAGAACAAAAGATGAAAAGAGAAGGAAGGAATGGTGGCGGCTACAGAAGAAATCTCTCTCGAGGTCTTCAACTCCGGGCGCCGTCGATCTCTCTCTATCTCTCTCTCTCTCTCTCTCTCTCTCTCTCTCTCTCTCTCTCTCTCCGGTGGCGTGAAAAGTGTTTCTAGAAAAGCTATGTGAAAAGGTCACCTCTTTTGTAAAACCCTAAGGTCTCCTTATATAGGCCCTCTTGTCTTCAGAAAGTGGGCTTCGCATTTTAACCTTGAGAAATATCGAAGAAGTGCAAACGGTCTCAGGATGGGTCGGAATGGTCTGGCCGCGTGAGCGACCAGGCGTGGCGCGGCCACTGGTCTTCTGAAACTCAATGGCGCAGCCGTCCTTCTTCTGAGGATGTGCCTGACGGACCTTCTTGCTTCCTTCGTAACTTGAGATCCAACCGTGGGATTGAACTCAAACCACCTCGGAATGAAAGACAGCTAAAGGGAATATCTTGTCTCCAAATATGAGCTTGATCTTGTGGTGGGAAGGTCGTCGTCTGATGTTGAACTTATGGCCCCGAGCACTTGTCCTTGAAGTTCCCGTTTTGCTCCAAAATGTGTTCTTTTTGTCCAATTTCCCTTAAATGACTCTTAAGACTAGGAAACGTGGAAATCACTTTAAAACCGTAGAAAACCGGGTTAAAACACTTGTAAGGGATCTTGAAATGATAGGTTTTAGGAGTAAAATATGAGTGTTATCAATAGGTGATCGGCCACACCATTCTCAATCCCTTTCTTGTCCACTATTTCCATGTGAAACTCTTGTAGGAGAAGTATCCATCTAAGGATTCTTGGCTTTGTGTCTTTTTTAGCATAGATGTACCTCAAAGCTGCATGATCAGTGTAGACTACAACCTTAGACCCAACTAGATAGCTTCTAAACTTTTCAAAGGCAAACACNTGTCTCCAAATATGAGCTTGATCTTGTGGTGGGAAGGTCGTCGTCTGATGTTGAACTTATGGCCCCGAGCACTTGTCCTTGAAGTTCCCGTTTTGCTCCAAAATGTGTTCTTTTTGTCCAATTTCCCTTAAATGACTCTTAAGACTAGGAAACGTGGAAATCACTTTAAAACCGTAGAAAACCGGGTTAAAACACTTGTAAGGGATCTTGAAATGATAGGTTTTAGGAGTAAAATATGAGTGTTATCAATAGGTGATCGGCCACACCATTCTCAATCCCTTTCTTGTCCACTATTTCCATGTGAAACTCTTGTAGGAGAAGTATCCATCTAAGGATTCTTGGCTTTGTGTCTTTTTTAGCATAGATGTACCTCAAAGCTGCATGATCAGTGTAGACTACAACCTTAGACCCAACTAGATAGCTTCTAAACTTTTCAAAGGCAAACACCACGGCCAAGAGCTCCTTTTCAATTGTTGCATACTTCACTTGGGTGTCATCCAACGTTCTACTTGCATAGTATATGACATGAAGTTTCTTGTCCTTCTTTTGACCAAGGACAGCACCAACTGCATAATCACCTGCATCACACATGATCTCAAAAGCAAGATCCCAATCTGGTGTGTGCACTATTGGAGCACTCACAAGAGCCTGCTTGATCTTCAAGAATGCTTCAAGACACTCATTATCAAACCCAAATTCGACCTCCTTGCAAAGTAGCCTTGTGAGTGGTCTTGCTATCTTGGAGAAGTCCTTAATGAACCTCCTATAGAACCCAACATGACCCAAAAAAACTCATTATGCCCTTCACATTGCATGGAGGCTCTAGGCTCATCATAACTTCTATCTTGGCTTTGTCAACCTCAATACCATTCTCTGAAATCTTGTGACCAAGCAGTATCTCTTTTCTAACCATGAAGTGACATATCTCCCAATTGAGCACAAGATTTGTCTCTTCACACCTCTCCAAGACCCTGCACAAGTTAGACAAACAAACACCAAAGGAGGAGCCATATACGGAGAAATCATCCATAAATACCTCCACCATTTCCTCAATCAAATCAGAAAATATGGACATCATACATCTTTGAAATGTGACAGGAGCATTACAAAGCCCAAAAGGCATTCTCCTATAAGGAAAGGTTCCATATGGACAACTGAAAGTTGTTTTCTCTTGATCATTTGGATGAATTGGTATTTGGAAGAAACCACTATATCCATCTAAGAAAAAATAGAATGGGTGGTTTGCCAATCTTTCTAACATTTGGTCAATGAAAGGGAGAGGGAAGTGATCTTTTCTTGTGGCCAAGTTGAGTTTTCTATAGTCAATACACATCGTATGGCCAGTTATAGTTCTATTAGGTATTAGCTCATCTTTCTCATTTTTAACCACTGTGATTCCTCCATTTTTAGGCACACAATGGACAGGTGAAACCCAAGTGCTATCCAAAATTGGATAGATAACACCCGCATCTAGAAGTTTGAGAATCTCCTTCTTTACAACTTCTTTCAAATTAGGGTTTAACCTTCTTTGATGTTCTATAGAAGTCATATATTCATCTTCTAGATGTATCTTATGTGTGCAAAGAGAAGGAGATATACCCTTGATGTCATCCAAAGAATAACCAATGGCTCTCCTAAACTTTCTCAATTCAATCAAAAGGGAGGATAATTCATCTTTACTTAAATTTTCATTCACAATGACCGGGTAATACGAGTTAGGACCTAGGAAAGCGTAGCTTAGCCCTTGTGGAAGGGGTTTGAGCTCCACCTTTGGTGCCTTAAGCTCACTCCAATCACCCTCAATGCTAGGCTTGTCATTGCTAGCCTCCATCTTGTCCTCATGCTCAATGCCCAAGGAGCTAATTTCTTCAATCACGCATCATCCTTTGCTTTTGTACCTTAGCTCCATGAAAGAATCCTCTTCTTCTAGAGGCTTGTATGAATCAAGTAACTTCAAGTATCCCAAACTTGCCCCATGTAGATACCCATTCTCGTCATGCTCCTTTGTCAAGGACGAAATGTGATGCAGTCTGCTCATTTTTATCAATGAGGAAAGCCGATGGAGTGGCTACACTGGTGAAGCCGTATGTGGATCAGATCATGAGACTGCACTGGGTTCTGGAAACGAGTCAAGTGGATTCAAGTTGTTGGGACTGTAATGGCGATGAGAAAACTACTTGAAAAGTAAAGTCAAGGATGAGTACAAGTTTCCGAAATGGTTTGAGAAACTTCAGGAAGAAGTACCGGATTCGAGGACGAATCCAAATCGAGTGGGGGAGTCATGGGATGGCCGATGTAAATATGTTATGGGTCGAGTGGGGTTCGAATCTCCGTGAGAAATGTATGTATAATGACTGTGTCCTTGAGAAATGGACTGTACTGTGACTGTGTCCGTGAGAAATAAACTGTACCGTGGTTGTATCCGAGTGAGAATGTCGACTATCGAGTACAAGTCGACTGGGTCTGGGAGACAAGTCTGCCGAGTCTAGGAGAATTAAGAAATTGTCGAGAAAAATACTACGTGTCGAGGGAAAAGGGGCTGGGCCCGTGGACCTTGAGTTGGTCGGCTAAAAATAGAGTTTTCCTAGTGGTAATAGGATTTATCACGAGTTTAGCCGAGCGGTACTGGTTTAGACCGAGAGAACTTAAACTGTACCAACTGGAACCGAGAGAAAACCTAAACGTGCCGGTTAAGTCATGGTTGGACGGTTTATCTAGGGTTTTCAGCGTATATAAGGGGGACTAAACTAGAATTCTCGAGAGGCGGCATCTGTTCTTGGAGAGAAAATACAGAAAAACGAGTGCAAAGAGGGGGAAGGGATTTCTAGTCGAGAGATTGATGGAAATAGTCATGCGGTTTTAAGGATAGCCGACAGAGATGCGATTCTAGTCGATGCGCGAAGGCACCAGTCGCGAGAAGCGTGACTATGATCGAGAGAATGTGGTTATATCGTGAGTTCATCCGAGAGAATCATCGAAGGGAAGGAATTCACCGAGAGAAAAGAGGCGACATGACATCTAGCCGAGCGATTGACGGAAATAGCCGACTAGATTAGAGAATAGCCGACGCTGACGCGACTATAGTCATGGAACCCGACGAGTGGTGTGTAAATATAGCCGAGAGAAACCTGATTTCCACAATGAGATAGCCGAGAGATTTTACCGTGTACGAGAGTTATCCGAGAGAAGACGATAGTGGCTATGCGATAGCTGAGGATAGCCGAACGTATCAGCGACATAGCGAAGGGACCCGAATATAGCCGAGAGACATAGTCGAGCCGAGAGACATAGAGTAAGCAGACTGGATCAGGATTCTACCGAGAGGATCCGAGAGATCCATCGAGAGGGATCGTTCTGTCAAGGCTTTCACCGTGAGAAAGTGGTTCACCGAGAGATATTCAAGAGGATTCAACTATATCCGAGAAATAGTCAAGAGGATTGGACTATATCCGAGAGATAGCCGAGAGTATTACAACTACGGTCAGAAGAAACGTGGATATGGTCAAGGAGATCATGGACTGGGCTGACTGGCGATCGAGAATGATCGTGAGTGGAGTGACTGGCGATCGGTAAGGATCGTGTCTGGATGGTATAGCGATCGATAATGATCGTGTATGGCGATCGATTATGATCGTGTCTGGCGATCGATGTGATCGTGTCTGCCGATCATTGAGATTGTGTCTGGCGATGAGTGTGGATCGTGTCTGGCGATCAGTGTGGATCGTGTCTAGCGATCAGGTGGATCGTTGATAACACCCATATTTTACTCCTAAAATCTATCATTTCAAGATCCCATAAAAGTGTTTTAACCCGGTTTTCAACGATTTTAAAGTGATTTCCACGTTTCCTATTCTTAAGAGTCATTTCAGGGAAATTGGACAAAAAGGACATATTTTGGAGCAAAACGGGAACTTCAAGGACAAGTGCTCGAAGCCATAAGTTCAGCATCAGACGATGACCTTCCCACCACAAGATCAAACTTATATTTGGAGACAAGATAGCCATTTCAGCTGTCTTTCATGCCAAGGTGGTTCGAGTCCAATCCCACGGTTGGATCTCAAGTTACGAAGAAAGCAAGAACGTCCGTTAAGCACATCCTCATAAGAGGGACGGCCGCGCCACAGATCTTCAGAAGACCAGTGGCCGCACCACGCTGATATGTCTATATTTTGCATCATATTTCCTTCTATTTAGTGTAAGTTTCTTATCATTTAGGAACCTAATTTAGCATCACTGTATTGCATTTTAATCATTTAGAGTTCTAGGTGTCTTTGCATATTCTTTGCATACTTTGTTGCATATGGACTCTTGATTAGGTGATATGGATGCTATGGAGGCATAAATGGAGTTGGAGAAGGATGGCATAGCACTTGGAGGAGCAAGGAGTGACCAAGAAGGATAAGGAGAAGATTTCTCGCAGTGGTTCGACGAGTCGGATCGACCAACACGTCGAACCAGATTTCCTGGACGATGAATCGATGACTTGGTTCGAGCAAAGACGTCGAACCATGTTGTCAGGGGTTCAGTTCGACGAGTTGGATTGACCAAGCTGCTCGAACCAAAGCCACACGCCAAGAAGAAGAAGCCAAGAGACCAGGGGGTTGGTTCGAGCAAACGGATCGACGAAGTCGTCGAACCACAGCACCATGGGTTCAGTTCGACGACTTGGTTCGACGAGCTCGTCGATCCAAACCCATACGAATCCTTTTTGTTGCTTTTATGAGTCCCTCTTATAAATACTCTTTAGGCCTAATTTTTATCATAACTATTATTCTCTTTGTTCTTAGTCTAAACTCTTATCCTCTTTGGGAGAAAACCTTGTATTTTGCTTGGATCTTTAAGTTTAATGCAATATCTTTCTTAGATTCCTTATTTTATCTTTCTCTAATCATGTTTAACTTATCACTTATCTTTGATTTTATGGGCTTAATGATGATTAGTGAGTAGTTCCTTAGGAACTTGGGGATGAGTTAGATTTAGGGTTTTCTAATGGTTCAATCTTGCAATCTAGGATAGATTCTTTCATCTCTCTTCTTATTAAGTAGTTCCTAATGCCAAATACCTAATCTTTGCTATTTTGGATCATAAGCATTTCATACACCCACCAAGTGTTTGATGAAATGCTTGAACCAACTTTCTAAGAGATTTACATTCCTAGCCTAAGACATTAGTTGCCTAGGGTATTTATCATGCCATTTAGACTTGTGATTAATGCTTGCTAATCATTTTAATGCTAACACATCATTAGTTCATTAGGGTGATTAGTAAAGGGATTATTACCACACATCATTGATTAGTCTTTATTAAGTGTTCTAGGCATAGAGATGGCTTGTTTAGTTGCTTAGATGATTGCAAAATTGTCCATTTAGATACCCAAATCAATGATTCCATCCCTAGGTTTTGTTTTTTAGTAATTTGTTAATCTAGCTTAGTAGTTAATCGCTTGTTTAGTATTTGATTAGTGATAATTAAGGTTTAGTTTCATATAATTGCTCTTGTAGTGTCTCTCTTAGGTTGTATCTTGCTTTTAATTGTTTCTTGTCACTTGAATTTGCAAATTTAGCTTAGCTTAGACCAAACTTTGTATTCCTTTTGTACCAAACTCCCAAGATGGATTGATATCTCAACTATTGCAATGATATGAGCAATTGAGAAATTGCTTCAAGAGTAAAAACTCTTGTTTCAATTTGGCGTTGTTGCCATATTGGGATTGTTTGGTCACTAGGATTTAAGTTTAGTTTGAGACTAAGCTCTTCTTTTGTGTTTATTGACCATCTCTTTTTCTAGATTTCAGTTGACCTTGAATGCATTTGAGATCACAAGGAGACAACAATTTCCAAGGCTTTCAAGACATTGATCAATTGGAAAGGGTTGCTAGGATTGCAAGAAGGGAAGCTGAAAGGTTAGAGAAGTTGAGAATGGAAGAGCAACAAAGGGAACAAGCTCCTCAAGGTGTTGCTCCACCAAACATGGCGCAAGCACCAAGGGGCAATGGAAACCCCTTGCATGCGCCTAGACAAGGGAGGACAATTGGGGCTGGTGATGCTCCAAATATTCATCAAAATAGATATGGTATTCAACCTCCACCAGTTCACAACAACACCTTTGAGGTCAAGCCAGCTTTCATCTCCATGGTTCAACAAGACAAGTTCCATGGTTTGCCAATGGAGGATCCACTTGATCACTTGGATAATTTTGATAGAGTTTGTGGGTTGTTCAAGATGAATGGTGTGAGTGAGGATGCTTTCAAGCTAAGACTTTTTCCCTTCTCTCTTGGGGATAGAGCAAGGCAATGGGAGAAAAACTTGCCTCAAGGAACAATCACCTCTTGGGATGAATGCAAGAAGGCATTCCTATCTAAGTTATTCTCCAACTCAAGGACTGCCAAGCTGAGGAATGAAATCTCAAGTTTCACTCAAAAAAATAATGAGTCTTTTAATGAAGCATGGGATAGGTTCAAGGGCTACACAATGCAATGCCCTCATCATGGCTTCACACAAGAGTCTCTACTAAGCACCATCTATAGAGGGGTCCTTCCAAAGATTAGAATGCTTCTTGATACAGCAAGTAATGGAATCTTCTTAGGAAAAGATGTAGAAGATGGTTTGGAGCTTGTAGAAAATTTTGCCTTGAGTGATGGTAATTACAATGAAGACTATGATAGAGCTCCAAGGGGAGGTGAATATGAATCTCACAAGAAAGAAATGAAGTCTCTACATGACAAGATGGACAAGCTCCTATCCTCCAATCAAAGGAATGTACATTTTGTTGAAGAGAATCAAGGGAATTGTGATGATCAAGTTGAGTCTCAAGAGTGTCAAGAAGTGGTCAATTTCGTGGGTTGCCAAGGAGGTTACAACAACATCTACAACAACAACTATAAGGGGAATAACAACCTCTCTTATAGAAGTACTAATGTAGCCAACCCCGAAGACCAAGTCTACCCTCCTCAAGCTACTCAAATCACACATTTAGTACCTTACAACAATCAACAAAAGGGTTATGCACCAAGGTCTAACTACCAATGAGGAAACCAAGGCAACTATGGTGGTTCAAAGTACAATGCTCCACCAGGTTTTACTCAAGCTTCACAAGGTCCTCCCCAAGACAACATTCCACTAATGCTTCAACAAATACTTCAAGGTCAAGCCAATAGTGATGCTAATGTGGAAAAGAAGATTGCTGAGATTAACACAAGGATGGATTCTACACTTAATGAGCTTGCCACTCAAATAGGAGGTCTTCAACACAAGTTCAGGCAACTTGAGAACAAAGGCAAGGCTTCTACCTCCAATTCTCAAGGCACTTTACCCGGTAAACCCGAAGCTAACCCAAAAGAGTATTGCAATGCTATCTCCACGATTGATGAAAATGAGTATGAGCTTGTTGTGCTAGAGTTTGAGCAACTATTCGAAGCTCCTTATGATACATCTACATTCAATGAGGACATTGAAGTTCAAGATGGGGAGGTGGTCATTGAAAATGACTCCATGGTTGTTGCTACAGAAATGGGTAAAGAAGTGTTTGATGAACCCAAAACTTCTACAAAGGCAAGAGTTGAAGAGGATGTAAGAGAAGTGGCTAAGAAGAGTGAAAGAGGAGCTTTTGATCCCCTCATCTATAAGCCACCACTCCCATATCCTGAGCTAGTTTTGACTAAGTCACAAAAGAAAATGCTCTCAAGCTTTAGAGGAAGTATGGAGAAAGTTGGTGCACCTTTGCCCAAGGGGGAGAGTTTGTCTCAAGTCAAGGGTCAATTAAGGTTCATCAAAGACTTTCTAGCTAATAGGGAGAAGGTAGAAGAGCTGATGGAAAGCCTTGATCCACCAAGCACAACAAGGGATGAGCCTAAGACTATTCCAAAGCTTGGTAATCCCTTAATTTTTTTGATTTCTTGCTCTCTTGGGAATTTAAAGATTGATGAAGCTTTGTGTGATTCGGGATCAATTGTCAATGTGATGTCCCTTGAAATGTTTGAGAGCCTTGGGATTACAAACCTAAAGAAGTATCCCTCACCTATTACCTTTGTTGATGCTTCCTCAAGACAGCCTATAGCCCTTGTCGAAGATTATCCATTGAAGATTGGTGAGTGTCTAGTCCCAACTGACTTCATAGTCATGGACATGGTTCAAGCATCAAGTCTACCTCTTCTCCTAGGAACTCCCTTCCTCAATACAGTTGGCGCGAGCATTGATTTCACCAACAAGAGGGTGATTCTCAAGAGTGTGAATGATAAGGTCTTCTATCCTATGAAGCCTTCTACCTTGGGTTTTTGTGGCACAATCACATGTGCTACTATGGAAATTGATGAAAAACCACCATATACAAAGGAGCAGCTGATGGGATTCACTTGTGTGATGCTGAAGGATAATGATACCTTGGACCACAATGAGTATGATGGGTCAAGCTTTGATGGTGTGAGTCTTCTTGCTATGTTTGATGGAATCAATGTGGTGGAACATATAGCTGAGCCACCAAAGAGGGCAAGAAGGAGGTCTAAGAAGAAGAAGAATGTGTTAAACATTTGAGCAAACACCATGTTCATCGAGAATGGGGGAGGAACTTCATATCCACTCCATGACCTTCCCAATGTGTAAAAGGTTTGAAAAGTCAAGCTTAGTGACGTTAAACAAGCGCTTTTGGGAGGCATTCTCATGTTATCCTTGTATATATTCTTGTTTTTATTCTATAATCATGCTTCTTTGAGTTTTGAAAAGTCTTAGGTTGAGTATGGAGGGCTATGAGATCTCCCACCCCTCAATCAAGCAACCCATCCTACTCCTCCTCCTCCATGCTTTTTTGATCAAGGTACCACTCCAACCATTGTAAATACCATCTAGATTTTTATTTTGCATATTGAAATCTTCTCCAAGCTTGGATTACACAAGGGACTGTGTAATTTAAGTTTGGGGGAGTATGGTGTATTTGATCTTGTGTTTTGTGATCTTATTTTTCTTTTTCATGCATTTTGAGTCTCATACATGCATCTATGGCATAGAAAAAAAACCAAAAAAAATTGAAAAAATTTCGAAAATTTCAAAAAAAAAATAGCACGTAGTTGCATTTGCATTTGTCACATAAGTAGGATTGAGTCTAGCTTTCATATAGGTTTGCATTCTTGCATAGGGGACAATGATAGGTTTTTCCTTGTAAGGTGTTTAGCTCATGAATTAGTTCAAGGCCCTAGTTAGTAGTTCTTTGATGTTTGAAGTGAAAATTTTGAAAGTAAAAGTTGAACCCTACTTGGACCTCACCATTTGAAACTCAAGTCTAAATTGAAACAAGCTTTGAATAGAAACCAACTCTCTTGAACTTGAATCTAATTTGAACAAGTACTTATCATGGTTATGCATTGCTAGAGAACTTGTGGATACCATATACATATTTGGGTTATCTTCTCTCTTTTTGCCACTCTTGTTAACCCAAATAGCCGACTCTCATCTTTAGAGCGGTTAAGATCAAGCACCCTAGCCAAGCTTTCTTTGAGACCTCTACCTTATTGAGTGCATTAGGCCTTTTCCATCTTTTGAACTTAGCAAAAAGTGTTGAGTTTAGAGCGACAAGGATAAGCTTTCATGTAGCTAGCTCGAGACAATGAGCTAGGTGATTAGGTTAGGATTCTTGGGTGGGGATTTTAGCTTGATATTAGATATGAAAGAAATAAAGTTGGCGAAGTTGACGTGGTGAATAGGGGAAAACGAAAATTTTGAAACAAGTGTTGGCAATGTGTATTATGCTCTAAGTGTTAAGAAGAAAAATCCTCTAGAAATGAAAAGTAAAAGAGCCAAGAAAAAGAAAAAAATATGGATAAGTTAAGATAAGAAAGAGGATATCAATTGTGAAAGAAAAGAAAAAGAGCTTGAAGTGAAAGTGTGCCAACACTTGTGGTTGTAGAAGAAGTTTTCCCCAAGTGCTTAAAAGAGAAAAGGAAAAAGGTTTGAACTCATGGGTTTGGCGCATTGCCTTGTAATGGGTAGCATAGGTTGGGCTTGGTTAGTGAGCTTAAAAGAAAATGAGAGTGAAGACATTTGTGTTACAAAGGGTAGATGGAAGTTTGTCCTTGTATGCATAGGTTGCTTTTTACTCTTAGCATTTTGCCAAAGTTCACTTGTTCATTGAGATATCCCTTTGCATTGGAACCCCATGAAGTTGATATCATTTTCATCTCAAAACCTTACCCAAACCAAACAAGTTCGCTAGCATTGCAAGATTCATGATCCATGGTTACCACTTAATGAATGTTAAAGAGTTGGTGAAAATGAATGCTTGTGTAGATTGAGGCTTGGGTTCACTTGAATGAGTATGGGTATGGCTAGACCTTTTGGAGTAGAGTTTGCATTAAGAGCATCCTATAATTAAGAACTAGGACCATTGAGTTGATTCATTTGCTTGACACCTTTGGATTTGAGTCCCCACCTTCAAACCTCTCTCCTTAGCTTGTGTTTCATTTGCTTGGGGACAAGCAAAAGGCAAGTTTGGGGGAGTTGATATGTCTATATTTTGCATCATATTTCCTTCCATTTAGTGTAAGTTTCTTATCATTTAGGAACCTAATTTAGCATCATTGTATTGCATTTTGATCATTTAGAGTTCTAGGTGTCTTTGCATATTCTTTGCATACTTTGTTGCATTTGGACTCTTGATTAGGTGATATGGATGTTATGGAAGCATAAATGGAGTTGGAGAAGGATGGCATAGCACTTGGAGGAGCAAGGAGTGACCAAGAAGGATAAGGAGAAGATTTCTCGCACTGGTTCGACGAGTCGGATCGACCAACACGTCGAACCAGATTTCCAAGACGATGGATCGATGACTTGGTTCGAGCAAAGACGTCGAACCATGTTGGCAGGGGTTCAGTTCGACGAGTTGGATCGACCAAGCTGCTCGAACCAAAGCCACACGCCAAGAAGAAGAAGCCAAGAGACCAGGGAGTTGGTTCGAGCAAATGGATCGACGAAGTCGTCGAACCACAGCACCAGGGGTTCAGTTCGACGACTTGGTTCGACGAGCTCGTCGATCCAAACCCAGACGAATTCTTTTTGTTGCTTTTATGGGTCCCTCCTATAAATACTCTTTAGACCTAATTTTTATCATAACTATTATTCTCTTTGTTCTTAGCCTAAACTTTTCTCCTCTTTGGGAGAAAACCTTGTATTTTGCTTGGATCTTTAAGTTTAATGCAATACCTTTCTTAGGTTCCTTATTTTATCTTTCTCTAATCATGTTTACCTTATCACTTATCTTTGATTTGATGGGCTTAATGATGATTAGTGAGTAGTTCCTTAAGAACTTGGGGATGGGTTAGATTTAGGGTTTTCTAATGGTTCAATCTTGCAATATAGGATAGATTCTTTCATCTCTCTTCTTATTAAGTAGTTCCTAATGCCAAATAGCTAATCTTTGCTATTTTGGATCATAAGCATTTCATACACCCACCAAGTGTTTGATGAAATGCTTGAACCAACTTTCTAATAGATTTACATTCCTAGCCTAAGACATTAGTTGCCTAGGGTATTTATCATGCCATTTAAATTTGTGATTAATGCTTGCTAATCATTTTAATGCTAACACATCATTAGTTCATTAGGGTGATTAGTAAAGGGATTATTACCACACATCATGGATTAGTCTTTATTAAGTGTTCTAGGCATAGAGATGGCTTGTTTACTTGCTTAGATGATTGCAAGATTGTCCATCCCTAGGTTTCGTTTTTTAGTAATTTGTTAATCTACCTTAGTAGTTAATCGCTTGTTTAGTACTTAATTACTGATAATTAAGACTTAATTTCATATAATTGCTCTTGTAGTGTCTCTCTTAGGTTGTATCTTGCTTTTAATTGTTGCTTGTCACTTGAATTTGCAAATTTAGCTTAGCTTAGACCAAACTTTGTATTCCTTTTGTACCAAACTCCCAAGATGGATTGATATCTCAAGTATTGCAATGATATGAGCAATTGAGAAATTGCTTCAAGAGTAAAAACTCTTGTTTCACACGCCTGGTCGCTGGCGCGGCCAGACCATTCCGGCCCGTCCCGAGCCCGTTTGCACTTATTCGATATTTCCCGAGGTTAAATCACGAAGCCCACTTTCTGAAGACAGGAGAGCCTATATAAGGAGGCCTTAGGGTTTCACAAAGGGCGTGGCCTCACACAGAACTTTTCCAGAAACACTTTTCACGCCGCCAGAGAGAGAGAGAGAGAGAGAGAGATCGACGGCCCCGGAGTTGAAGACCTCGAGAGAGATTTCTTCTGCAGCCGCGACCTTTCCTTCCTTCTCTTTACACCTTTTGTTCTTAGTTCTTTGCTTTTCAATACTTTAAGAAGCTCTTTTCATCTGGATTTCCTTTGAAGAAGTTTTCTAGCTCTGTTTCTTATTCAATACAATTCGCACCTTTCTTATCTCAAAGATGTCTCCCGTTCCCATGAACGAGTAGTCATCTAGTTGGGTTTTTAAGGGGGTTTTCAAAAGGGTTTAACCATGGATCGATTTCGATAGGTTGATAGAGATAGAGTTTCTTTTAGGTATCTTCGTTTATGTCTTGCTCTTATGCATGTTTGCTTCTCTGATCAATTAGAAATTGATTTCAGGACGACTAGATACTCAACCGTGTGGTCTATCGTCTGGATCTAGAGGTTAACGAGCGAATCGCACCGTAGGATGCTTAGCCATATCGACGTACCGCACCGCGAGTGTTTACAAATAGGTAAATGATATGTATGCACGGTTGTCTTGTATCGTGGGATGAGAGATCATATCTGCGGGATAAGACAAACGTAGGTGGCTAGATCCGCGAAGGCGGGGTAGTCATAGTCGACAGTTTCAGCTTAAGAACCTAACCCTTTAAATCATTTAGAACCTAATCTATCGCTTGTTAGATCCGACCCATGAACCCTGGAGAATACCCCTGAACCCAACGCCTTTTATCTATTGATTTACAACCGCTTAATTCTACTCTGCTTCCTGATATTACCACTGCAAACCGTGACCCACTCAACCCCCAACTTCCCTTTTGGTTTAAAGAAGTTAGAAATCCTAGGACTTTCGCAAAACAACAATCTCTGTGGATTCGATCCCTTAATATACTACTGTGATTGATGTGCACTTGCAGCTATCTTAGGGGTAAAAATTGAAGTAACAACCCCACCGCATCAATCGTGCCTGGGCGTGCAAAGAATCGAGGATCCGAGCCGTCTCTCTTCTGTACTTGGTCATGTGGGGATGGTTGGTTGAGTGACTAAGTACGAGGGGAGATGTGTTCGTGGGCTGGCCAGCACTGTGGCTGAGTCAGCAGGAGCGTGGAATGGTAGGCGTGGAGAAGGTACATGCGGTAAAGGATGTTCATGGGGTCATGAGAAACAAGGGAGTTCGGCCGGTACGTCCAGAGATGAGAGTGGCCAAGGTAGTATTTAGCTGACGCTTGATATTGTTATTCTAATGCATAGCTAGTTAAGCCGTGAATGGGTTAAGACCATGGGATGGACTATGTTAGGTTGTTAGCTTGAAGGTAAAGGTTGAGCCTCGAATATGAAGTTGTAAAAAAAAGGCAAAATTTTCCTAAGGTTCGGTCATGGTATGATCGGGACAAGGATGGTTCGACTGCTTGTTAGGAAAAACCGAGTTGGGGTGTTATAGTTATCGTGTGGTCTGTTTAGATCTTGGGCGTCTCTTTCACTGAAAGTTATTACTTGTGATGTTCTTCAGGTGAACGTGTGAACGAATTAACTGTTTTCTAGGATAATCCCGTTGAATAAAATTTATCGTTCTTGGTGATCATGCCTCTTCTGTGAAAACATGTCCGAAAAGTTGGCAAAACCAAGTCTCTGAAATCGCGACAACGTACTTCTCAACGAACATCCTTCTTTAACTTTCAGTAATTTTTTATATTGTGTCTATTTATTTTGTGAACCTTACAGTAAGCATTTTCATCATAACCTATTCTCTTGACCCATTTTCGTGGGATCGAAGGAGTTCTTTTGGCGTGATAAGTTTGCTCCGCCGAAGGAATCTTCTATGTTGGTATAATACTTGCCTAGCTCTCTCTTTCTAGTGCCAAACTTTTGTTGCATAAATCTTAACAATATATAATATGAACAATGAGAGATTCAAATTTATCTTTTGAAAACAGACGATCGAATGACTATTTGATAATAAATAAAAATTTAGAGACTATGAATGAAATAAATGGATTTTGTATTCATTTTGGAGGGAAATATGGTAGCAAATGAGTTTTGTATTTCAACTCGTAAGTGTTTAACAAAAGCAAAAACATAAAAATATGAGTTTAAAAGTACTGTGTAGTGTAGTTTAGTAAGAATGCGTTGTCTCTTTGGGATATAATCTACCTCCAAGTTTTACCCCTAAAAACGAGCTCGAAGTGCATAACAACCACAATAATATATTAAGAGATTGAATCCACATAGACTGACTGTTACATTAAGAATCCTAAGAATCAAAATATATTTAAGACTAACATACTAAGGTTTTGGTAACAAGTAATGACAAAACCAAAAATAGCAAAGTAAGCACCTAAAAACGATGTAAGAATTTAAATAAGGAAGTGTTGGGCACCATGGATATCTCCGGGGTTCATAGATTGATTCAATTCAAAAAATTAGTCATGATAGATAAATAATTATTGGATAGGTTATGGAACTTGAAATATAATTTACTTTCGTAGAATTAAATATCTATATCTAGGAACCTAATTACTCAACTTTCAAATGCAATTACGAGATGAAACATGCAATAAGTAAGGTTCGATTAGCATTCACAAAGCCGTATAATTCAAGTTTTACAAGTTATAGTGTAATTGCTCGTCTAAGTTAGTTTAGGTTAATGCATTCAGCATTTTCGTGCTTTTATTTTTCTTGAGAGATATCTCACGAGAAGTATTTGAATAGGAAAATGCAAATCACAATGGCAGAAGTAATGTTCATAAACACAACAATATCCTTCCCTCACCCTCTCCCGATTTTGCTCAGGCGAAGGGATAATGATTTCGACCGGGATTCTGATCTACTAAAAAATAGTTACAAAATTCCTTAAATGGATTAAAATCCAAATTAAAGAATTGTGAGGCTAACTGTTGGCATATAAATCTTTTACCATAAATCAAGGCCCATTAAGAAGTAAAAATACATGCTCAAAGATAAGTAAAGAGCAACACCGAAGTGGAAGGCACGAATTGAAGTCAAACAACAAACTTAGACAATTTCGGAGTGAACGACAAAGTCAAACTCGAAGTCAACTCCAGGGACGGACTAAAAAAGTATTTAAAAGAGTATAATTCAATGCTCTGATTAGCAACGGCCAAGTTCATGGAAGTAAATACAATTAATAACGAATCAGGTGGAACAAATGAAAACGTTAAACACAGCTTCAAACTATAAAAACAAGAGAAAGAACAGAGAAGAAGAACAACTTTCACTACCCTCGACTAAACACAACTTTTCTACTTAAAGTTTCATGTTTTTATTCTTATAAACGCTCTAAAGTCAAAATACTAAAAATCATTTGCCTCCATTTTTATTTATAATTTTATACTAAATTCGTCCATCTTGTTTACTGGATACATGCCTGACTAGATATGTGCTCAAAAGCCTTTCAATTATTTGTTTTGCACAAGACGAATTCGTTCTTCCAAATTATAATTTTGATAATTGTAATTATGGTTACAACACATAACCTTAATCCACGCGAAACTCTTCGATACGGAGCCTTATAATTATATCTTGAACAATATCATAGTTAAAATATATATCATCACATTTGGTCTAATAAGCGGTTTTTCCATTTATATAAAAGTTAAAAAATACTACTCCGCAAACTCTAGCATAGCACTAGAATGACTGAGTTATAAAATAAACAGATATACTAATAATTTAATAGTAACGGATAATGAATAATGGCTATTAAATGATAATAAAGAGTAGGGAAGGAAAAAAGAAAAAACAGATGAGGAGGAGGATTAACAAATGGGAGAGAAGAAAAAAGGCAACATGGAATGTTCAAAAAAAAAAAAAAAGGTAACATGGAAAAAGATCGCATAGAATTTGGCATGTGAATTTGTTTCCAACAATATTAACCGGACCCACATTGCTCTCATGCTTGTTGAAAAAATATATTATATTTTCTACTAGGAGAAAGTAAAAAAATAAAATAAGATGTTATGTCGCATCCCATAAGGTTATATAATGTTAGGTTCAGCAGCTAAATAAAAGAAATTCGTTCACCAAATGAGCGAAAGAGAGAAGGGTGATTTGCAGAAATAGCCATTTGACCAGAAATATATGTTAAAATAGTATTTTTCAATAATGAATTAAGAAAATAGCCTTTTATTTTGTCCAAATGCTAACAAAAGTTAGCCTTTTTGGAATAATAACGTACACGTTATGACTTTAACGGAGACGTTAACACTTTGGACAATGAAATTATCAGAAACATCGTCAATAAAAATATAATTATAAACACTATATAGAAAATAACTAAACTTTAAACTCTTAAATATATATCCTAACCGTGGATAAGTGAACCCAAACTGAAGATGGATGAACCCAAACCCTTCCCTAAACCCTAAAATCTATACCTTAACCCCATTTCCTAAGGATTGGTGAACCCAAACAGATTAGTGTAAAATTTTATATGTTGATATAAATTTTTATATGTTAACCCTGTTAAAATACTATTCATCTTTTTCATTTGAGATGAAATATTTTTGTTGACATCTAATTTTCTTTTCCTAAACCCTAAAATTTAAATCATAAATCTCTCTTTATTTTAAAATTTAAACTTTAAATCTCTTCCCTAAGGATTGGTGAACCCAAACTAATTAATAAAATTAAATTATGATATATATACATACAAATTTTCTTGCAAAAGTAAAATCAAGATTTTTTGTTTGAGATGAAATTTTTTTTTTTGATATCTAATTTTCTTTTCCTAAAATCTTGGTTCACATATGTGTATATGCATATATGTGTATTTTCTTTTTCACAAAGCAAAACAAAAAGAATCGAGAGTTGGTTTAAGCAAAATCTAAATTTGGTTTTTTGATATCATACAGGTCCGGCTCAAAGAAAATTTGGTGCCTGTGCAATAAGGTCATATATAATTTTTTTTGCAAGCATAAAAATGATTTTCCTTAACGATAAAAGCCATGTATTAAAGAAGTTACGTGATACTTAGGCAAACGTATTTGTTTTTTTTGGGACAACCATTTGATTATTTGATTAAAGCTCAAAGACAAGAAAACGATACACAGAAGGCCCAAAGAATACCCATTACAAAACAAGGGATGAGATTAGAACACGTGTTGCAATAAGGTCCACAAACGAGATACTCGAAGCTTCCACCTTCTTCTTCAGAACCGGACCCTAAATTGCAGAATTTTGAGAAATTTAGGACCCTAAATTGTTAAAGGTTTTGTTTTAGAAAAGTAGGACCCTGTGCATAAGCACTGCTTGCACACGTCTACCGCCGCTGATCATAGATCTCAAATATTTGATGGAGAAATAAACATTAGTTTTGAGATTAGTAAGAATGAAGAGGGAAGAGGGAAGAAGAGAGGGAGAGAGAAACGAGAGAGAGGAGAAAGAGAGGAAAAGAAAGAAATATTAATGGAGAAAAAAAACCAGAAAAAGAGGAGAGAAGGGGAGAGGAATATAAAGTAACATCCGTTAATATAGTTGATTAGTCATATAATTACCATTAACAGAAATTTAAAGGGGTAAAGCGTAAATGTACATGGCAAAAAAAGTAGTTTTTTAGTTCAATTATAAAATGCGTTATTTTAACATATTTGAGGGAAAAAAGGCGTTAGTTTCCGAATTGTCTCAAGAGAGAATGATGGACTTGTGGATTAAAAAATATGGAAGATCGATCACAAATCCCACTGTAAATGTCAATATTTGTTTGTAAGTCTTGTAAAAAAATTACAAAGGACAATACTTTTAAATCTATCATAAATTTTAAAAATTTATCTTAAAATTATATAACTTTTTAATTATTACTATTTTTATTTTCTAAAATTCACAATTTAAAATCTAAATTTCACTTTTCAGGTTCTGACGCTATTTCTTATTTTATAGGATATTTATGACGAAATTTATCCGAAACAAATATACTTAGATGATTTAAATTATTTTTTGTATTTTTTTGAAAAATAGTTATGAAATATACTATATTTATTAAAAAGCAAACTATAAAATATGTGATTAATTCTTTTAGATGGTATAAATTATTATTTTTTGTACTACCAAATTGATTAAATCCAACAAATCGATTCAAATATGATAATATTTTTTATTGGCATTTCTATTTTGTTATTTTCTTATTATAATGATGGTAATTACATGATTAGCTTCATATCTTTTTGTTGACTAAAAATTGCTGACCGATGTATTACATTTCCTCAAGTAGAGAACCACATCTTTCTTTTCTTTTTTTTGTGCAAGAGAGAATCACATCTTATAATATGTTTTTTTTTCTAAGTTTAGTTTGAACTCCCAACCTTCGAATCTAAAGGCTTCTTAATCAACAGAGTATGATGCTAATGCTTGGTTAGTTTTAGATTTATTTGTGTTATATTTGATGGAAAAATCACCAAAGCAATTATGATATTTATCCAACATGGATTAATGAAGGCAATTTCGTGTTCATTTAATATTTGCATTCCAAAACTTATAAATTTTATATGACACAGTTATCAGAGAAACAAAATAATATATTTGTTGAAAAAAAAATATATATACCTAAATTTTGTAAATATAAAAATAAAATATTATGACCAACATAAAATGAGCAAACCCTTTTGGACAAATTCAGACTATCAAAAGTTTGGCATCCGATGGAGACTTTTTCACCATTTGATCAAACTCAGTTTTGGACACGAGTTAGAGTGAGGAGCTATCTTTCATATGGTAGTGGTTTAAGGACGTTTCAACGGTTTTATCTCAAAACAGTCAAATTTACTTAAGACCTTTCCAGCTGCCTCAAATAAGAAGCAAGTGCAATTACAAGCCAAGGTACAATCCATCCGTTGCGCCTCCAAGGGCCGCGTCTGCAGCCAGCTTTCCACCATCCGTAACCAGCTTCTCTCGTCCACGCCCAAGTCCATTTCTTTTTTCGGTTGAAAATTGTTTTTTCTTGCAAAGAACCTCTAAACCGCCTTTGGAGAGTTGAAGACCTATAAATAGATTGCTTTAAAAGTTTTTTTAACAGACACCGAAAGTCATCACGAACACACCGAGTTATTTAGCAAATAACACAAAAATCTCTTAGCCTCCATGTTTTTTTTGTTTGTTCAAACATTTGCTTCATTAAAATTTAAACTTTCGAACTATAAAAGGAGGGAATTAAACATCTTCTTAAATAACTACATGACATAAAGCAGAAAACAGATAGATCATCAGATGATTCTTCACAGAAGAGTGACATCGAATCCAAAGCAAAGGTAAGATGCGCCGGATGGGTAACCGATAGTCACATTATCTTGTGACGTTGAAACACAACTCCTACCTCCAAAATTCATAAAAACGAATATGGATGCTTCTTCTGGCCCCGTAGAGACCGCTACGTAAAAAGAAAAATCGGTGAAAATATTGCAGAGATTCCGCGGTGATGAAACCGGAGAAAAACTGTCTCTCTTGGAGACGAAAGAGGGTAACCAAATTCTCTCCCAAAAGGAGGAAAACGTTATCAAATACCCGAGCAGCTTTGATGCTAAAAGATTAGGGGCATAGCTCGTTACAGACATAGTGAGGGCCAGGCCAAAGATTATACAATGCCAGACTAAGATCAGAGTGAAGTCAACGGAAACATATTGTCCTGTTGTCCCTTCGCCGGTGAGGAATAAGACTGAAACTAGGCGGATAGAGCGAAATTGCACCATGGAGGTAGGGTTCTCGGCCAACGGCTGAGAAGGTGGAGATGGTCGTACATATCTATCCGCAAAGGAGACACTGTCTCTTATACACATCTAGATGTGTATAAGAGACAGGTACATATCTATCCGCAAAGGAGACAGCCATTGGTAAAGATCTCTCCCATTGGGAGGAAAGTGACTTGCCAAGTGCAAGAGAAGAGTGGTCACGTCGAACCAAAAAATTTGCACTACGTACTCTTGTTGGGTTAAGCTTGTGATCAAGATCCAACTGATCTAGGCCCATTGAAGCCCACCAAAGGAGACAACATCTACGGTTGGAGGCAAGATGGAGCAGAGGCCTAGACGTCTCACCGGCAAAGGTTCTTCCAGCCAATGAGATGGGCTTTTGAAAAGAGCAGCGGCGATGGGGGGAAAGTGTTCACCGGACCGGCGAAGCTGACCACGAATGGAGGCTTAACTGGCGGAGGTGACCTTGAAGGTGGTGGAGCAGCAGACCAGAAGCTCCAAGGGAAATGAGAGGAGGGACGTGGCGGAGGATGAGCAGTGAGGGGAGGCGGAGGAGCAGATAGATCCGGAAGATCTGGTGGATCCGGCGGCTCCGAAGGAAGGGTGAGGTTATGCAAGACAAAGGATAGCTTCACCGGAGGTCTAGGGGCGGCAGAGCTTAGATCTGGAGAACGCAGGGTACCAGCCGGCCAGATCGAAAAAGCTATGCGCCGGTTAAACATCACGGAGAAGGAGGAAGAGCAGAGACCGGTGAGTAGCGCCCGCGAATGACATTGTTAAGCGGATTTTTGCTATCTATTACTCAAACCCACTCATGTCATTGTAGGTATTTGAGGATCAATCCAATTGAGGTTGATTGTGACAATAAGAATGCATAAAACTACTTAATCTACGCAGTCATATAAGGTTTTGTGTTTAACTATCAACCTAAGTGATCAAACCAAGCAAACAAACCAAATAAAATGAACTAGAACCTTAACTAACAAATGACAAGCTAATTAAGCAAATCAAAGACTAATTACTCACTAAACAAGATTAACAATTAACTAAAAGGAATCCAAGGGTGGGGTTATCAATCTAGGATGCTTCAATCAATCACAATATAAGCTATTCCCTAAGCTTAGAACTCAAAAGCAAGACTAATCCATTTTTATGGCACTAATCACATCATTAAATATCCTAATCAAGATCAAACTTTCATTTGTGAAAAGGAAGCTAACAAGCATTATGAAACAGTTCTAATTGCTAATAAACACTCTAGACAATCACTATCATGAGCTAGGAATGTAAATTCCTTGTTTAGTTGATTGGGGAATTTCATTAAACACCTTGTGGGTAGAAAATTCTCTAAGGTCTAGTTTTACCTTGACTATGGCTAAACTAGCATTAGGATCACTAAACAAGGAGGGAAATGAGAAGATCAAAGCATAGACATCAAGATTAATTCCTAAAACACCATAAATCTAACCCATCCCTAGATCCTAATGAACTACTCACTAATCATGATTAAATCTCCTAATCCCATGAAGGAAAAGATTAAATGATGAAAGATTAAGAAAGATAAACTTTTAATTGCATAAACTGTTAAAAAAATCTAACAAAATCACTTAGAAACCAAAAGGGAAGGTTTTCTAACCAAGAACAAAAAAAATATATAAGAAAAATTAGGTAAAAGGTATTTATAGTGAACAATGGTCGTACCGGATCAACCCGAAACAAACCGGGTATTGACCCGGTTTACAGCTCAAAATCGGGCAACGTATCGAGCTATGTAGCTCGATACGATTGCTCGATGTGCAGCCTTCAGCTTCCCTGGTGGTTTGTATCGAGCTTGGTAGCTCGATACATATGGTCGATACGCCTCCTTCAAGATCCCAAATAGGTTTGTATCGAGCTTAGTAGCTCGATACATATGATCGATATGCAGCCTCCATCTTCTCGGTTGGTCTGTATCGAGCTTGGTAGCTCGATACCTGATAGACTCATAATTTAGCATGTTTTAGCATTCATTTAGGATAGTTTTGCATCCACTTTTGTATTCATTTAGTCACTTTTAGTCCCATTTGCATTCATATTAGAGTTTAGTGAGTTTTAGCTTAGGTTGTTGCATATTTGTACATATTGAGTCCTTATTAGGTGTTTTGGAGGTTTGGAGGACCATATGGAGAGATAGATGACCAAGAGGAGGAAGAGAAGTGGCCAAATGAGGAGAAAAGTTCTTTTAGAAGCATATCGACCTTCATATCGAGCTACTAAGCTCGACACAACCCAGCAGTGAAGACGGAGGGAGCATATCGACCGTTTGTATCGAGCTACCAAGCTCGATACAAAGGCACCCAGAGTTTTTGAAGAAGTATATCGAGCTACTAAGCTCGACACAACCCTTGGAGAAGCTTTTTAGCAGCGTATCGAGCTGCATAACCACCTAGCAAGCTCGATACGCTGTCCGATTTCCAGCCTTAAACCGGGTTAATATCCGATTTGTTCCGGGTTGACCCGGTTCGCCCACTGTTCACTATAAATACCAAATGACCTAAATTTTTCTAAGTATCTTTTAATCTTTTGTTCTTGCTTAGAAAACCTTCCTCTTTGGTTTCTAAGTGATTTTGTAAGACTTTTAATTGAGTTTTGCAATCTAGTATTTATCTTTGTTAGTCTTTCATTCTCTATCTCTGTAATCATGTTTATCTTCATCTCTTCCATAGGATTTGAGGGTCTAATGATTAGTGAGTAGTTTCCTTATGATCTAGGGATGGGTTAGATTTAGGGTGTTTCATGGATTGATCTTGATGTCTAGGGTTAGATTCTTTCGTTTCCCTCCTTGTTTAGTGATTCTAATGTTAGTTTAGCCATGATCAAGGTAAAACTAGATTTTAGAAAATTTTCCACCTACAAGGTGTTTGATGAAATTCTCCAATCAACTAAACAAGGGATTTACATTCCTACCTCATGAGAGTGATTGTCTAGGGTGTTATTAGCTATTTATAACTGTTTCATAATGCTTGGTAGCTTTCTTTTCACAAATGAGAGTATGTTCTTGATTAGGATGATTAATGAAGGGATTAGTGCCATGAGAGTGAATTAGTTTTGCTTTTGAGTTCTAAGCTTAGGGACTATCATATATTGTGATTGATTGACATCAAAGATTAGTTTTTGGAACACTTTAGATTGATAACCCCATCCTTGGATTCATTTTACTCATTTGATAATTTTGTTTAGTAGTTAATTAGTCTTTGAATTGCTTGATTAGTGCATCCATTGCTTAATTAAGATTCTAGTTACTTTTGTTTGGTTTGTTTGCTTGGTTTAATTACTTAGGTTGATAGTTAACAACAAAACCTTTTATGCTTGTTTAGATTAAGGAGTTTTATGCATTCCTATTGTCACAATCACACTCAATTGGATTGATCCTCAACTACTACAATGATATGAGTGGTGTTGAGTAATTGTTTAAGAACAAGGAAAAATCCTCTTATCAATTTGGCGCCGTTGCCATTTGGGTTTTGTTTTGTGCATTAGGATTTTAATTCTACTTAGGACTAAGTTTTATTTTTCTTTTATTTACTAATCTCTTTTGCTTTGTTTACCCCCTCTTTATAGGTGAATGCAGTTGAGACCTAGTGAACACAACAATAAGAGCACTTGTTCAAGTGATTTTGAGTATGGATTTTGCACAAGGTTTGGGTGGCCATGCACATCCTCCACGCCAACCTAGGCACATTGGGGCTGGTTTTGCTCCAAACACCCATGTGAATCGCCAAGGTATCACCCCTCCTCCAGCTGAGAACAATACCTTTGAGATCAAGAGTGGGTTGATATCTATGGTACAAAACAACAAGTTTCATGGGTTGACTATGGAGGATCCATTAGACCACTTATATGAGTTTGAGAGGATATGTAGCATGACCAAGCTCAATGGTATCTCTGAAGATGGGTTTAAGTTGAGGTTGTTTCCATTCTCTCTTGGAGACAAAACACACATATGGGAGAAGAATATTCCACAAGGTTCCATCACTTCTTGGGATCAATGCAAGAAAGCTTTCCTTGCCAAGTTCTTCTCTAATACAAGGACAGCGAGGTTGAGGAATGAGATATCTAGCTTCACTCAAAGGGCTAATGAGAGTTTTTGTGAATCATTAGAAAGGTTCAAGGGATATACAACACAATGTCCTCACCATGGTTTTTCGGAAGAGTCTCTCCTTAGCCCTTTATATCGTGGTGTGCTTCCTAAGTTTAGGATGCTGCTAGACACAGCTAGCAATCGGAACTTCTTAGGCAAGGAGGTTGAAGAAGGTCTTGAGCTTGTGGAAAACTTGGCACAAAGTAATGGAAACTATGGTGAAGACTATGATAGATCTTCAAGATGTGGAGGTGACTATGAGGAGCAAAGGAGAAGAGAGATGAAATCTCTAAATGACAAAATGGACAAGCTACTTCAAACCTCTACAAAACAAGTCCATTATGTTGGTGACTACGATGAGTCTTTGTTTCCTCAACAAGGGTTGCACGAGGATGTACAAGAAGAGGTCAACTATGTGGGTGGCCAAAGCTTTCAAAAGCCATTTGTCCCTTTCACCCAACAACATGGCTTTGTTCCCAAGAACAACTTTCAAGGGTATCAATGGAATTCTCAGTACCCAATGGGGTTTGCATCACAAGGACAAGTAAGCAATCCCTCACCACAAGATTTTGATATGAGAAGCATGCTTCAACAAATTCTACAAGGTCAAGCAAATGGGGCTATGGATATGAGCAAGAAAATGGATAAAACAAACAACAAAGTGGATTGCTCTTACAATGATCTCAACTTGAAGTTTGAAGGTCACGCCTTAGCAAACTCGAAGGTTCCCAAGGATGCTAGTCACGCTTTAGCCAATCCGCAGATTCCCAAGGACGCCAGAACAGTACACGGCACACAATGATCCCGGCCACACAGACCCTTATCGGCACGCAATTGCCCCGGTAACACACCCTTATCGGCACGCAATGGCCCCGGTCACACAGACCCTTGTCTCGGCTACCAGCCTTACTACGCTTAACCAGCGTGTCATTGCATTCGTAGTCACAAGTACATCCAGAAAGTGTCTTGATCCTCAGACAAGTATTTGGCAAGAACACTTAACTCTCAATCTCTTGCTCTGTCCGATCTCAACTCTCGAACTGCACTTATACTACGTGATCACACTTAGCCAGTACCAGTCACGCAATCATACTTTCAATCCAGACATAATATTAAACACTTAGCAACCAAGCACAGAACATATATGATCATCTACCCTAACTCGCGGACCATGACTTATGGACTCGGTTCTACTCTCGCGAGAATCACACATCCCCCAAGAAAGAGACACGATCCGGCTATCCAAACGAGCTAGTTAGACATCATGTATTCTCACGGTTCACACTTAACCAAATCACAATCACATAAACATTGACCTTGCTAAGCCGAAACCACTAACTTACACAAGCAATCAATAAAACATCATAATCTAGCAATCCTATGATCCTAGATACAAGCCATAGTCACACACTCACCTTATACAATCAGAAAACCGATTTGATCGGAATCAGTCGGTGAAAATTCGATCATAACAGAAATCTCTCAGTGATAGTCACGTGTCTCTCGGATCCAGTCCACTCGCCTCGACTAATCCCCCGATATCGGATCGCTCGATCGGCTGCCCTCGGCTAATTTCTCGATCCAGTCGGAATTCGTCGGCACACTCGATCTTTCCCTCGACAAATCGGCAATTCAAAGTCGATTCTCATGGTCAGAATTCTCAGAAACACAAAGGAACACACGATCTCACAGAAGCTCATAATTCTCTCGGGAAAAATCTTCTCTCTCGATAAATAGAATGGCTGCTCGAGATAAATCTCCAAAACTCGACATATATACGCGAACCCAGCACAGCCTCCAGTCTATCCAAAACAGTACATGGGGCATTCCCAATCATGTTCTATACACCATTCACAGCCGCATGCGCAGTCATATTCGCAGCAGCCGCCGCTTGCACCTCGGCATGCTCAACCTGATCCACGGCTACAGCTCTAGCCCTAGAGTCAACTAAACTCTCTGCGATTTCTGCAGCCGGCCTGCTTCTAGTACGCCTTCTAGGAGCCATCTTACTTCACCCCTCGGCAACCTATTTGCCCTTCCTCATCCTCTCAATGAGATTCCATTCTTTTCACGGAACTCTCAGTCCCACTGCCTGGATAGCTTGTCCAACTATTTTCTCCGGAATGCAAGATCATCATCTAGACATTCCACCCGAATCTTTCCACGGCATTCCCTTGTCTTGCTTACATTTCTGAGAATCTTCCCACTCGGCCACTTCCATCACCAATGGAATTCATTCCCAACACTACTGCTCTACCACTACTTGAGCCCACACAGATTACTAGTCATCATCCTTACTCTTACTCATTCCCATTCTGGATTCGGACCCTTAGACTAGTCTCTTCTGACTTAATCAAGTTAATACGTCAAACTCAGATATTTCCAACGCTTTAGCCACATAACATTTGCTGACAAAACACACACTGGTGATCTGACCAGGTAATCTGTCTACTCACGAAAAATCCAACCAGACATACTAGATCACTCACGGATCCAGCCACTTAAGCAGATATTACTTGTATTCCCTTTAACACTTTTTCGCGTCTAATTCATTCTAGACAAGTCTAATCCACGCCAAGACTATGTCCTAGAACCGATCACGCTCTGATACCAACTTATAACACCCCGACCCGGTTTTTCCTAACTAGCAATCAAACCATCCTTGTCACGATCGATCATACCATGACCGAACCTTCGAAATTTTTTGTCTTTTTCCTTATAACTTCCTATTCCAGGTTCAACCTTTACCTTCAATCTAACAATCTAACATAGTCCATCCCATGGTCTTAACCCATTCATGGCTTAACTAGCTACGCATTAGAACCATAATATCAAGCCTCAACTAAATACTACCTTGGCCACTCTCAGCTCTGGATGTACCGTCCGAACTCCCTTGTTCTGCATGATCCCATGAACGTCCTTTACCGCATGTACCTTCTCCACACCTACCATTCCACGCTCCTGCTGACTCAGCCACAGTGTTGGCCAACCAACGAACATATCTCCCCCCCTCGTACTTAGTCACTCAACCAACCATCCCCACATGACCAAGTACAGAAGAGACACGGCTCGGATCCTCGATCCTTTGCACGCCCAGACACGATCCACCCGATCGCTAGACACGATCCACACTGATCGCCAGACACGATCGCCAGACACGATCATTACCGATCACCATACCATCCAGACACAATCCTTATCGATCGCCAGTCTCTCCACTCATGATCATTCTCGATCGCCAGTCAGCCCAGTCCATGATCTCCTTGGCCATATCCACGTTTCTTCTGACCACAGTCGTAATACTCCCGGCTATCTTTCGGATATAGTCCAATCCTCTTGACTATTTCTCGGATATAGTTGAATCCTCTTGAATATCTCTCGGTGAACCACTTTCTCACGTTGAAAGCCTCGACAGAACGATTACTCTCGGTGGATCTCTCGGATACAGTCGGATCCTCTTGGTAGAATTTTGATCCAGTCAGCTTACTCTCAGATATAGTCAAACCGCTCGACTATGTCTCTCGGCTATAGTCGGGTCCCTTGACTATCTCGTAGATACGTTTGGATATCCTCGGCTATCGCATAACCACTATCGTCTTCTCTCGGACAACTCTCGTACACGGTAAGATCTCTCGGCTATCTCACTGTGGAAATCAGGTTTTTCTCGGTTATAGTCACGCGTCACTCGTCGGGTTCCATCACGCATCGACTATAGTCACGTCAGCGTCGGCTATTCTCTATTCTAGTCGGCTATTTCCGTCAATCGCTCGGCTAGATGATCTGTCGCCTCTTTTCTCTCGGTGAATTCCTTCCCTTCGATGATTCTCTCGGATGAACTCACGATATAACCACCTTCTCTCGATCATAGTCACGCTTCTCGCGACTGGTGCCTTCGCGCATCGACTAGAATCACATCTCTGTCGGCTCTCCTTAAAACCGCACGGCTATTTCCGTCAATCTCTCGACTAGAAATCTCGTCGCCCCCTTTGCACTCGTTTTCGGTATTTTCTCTCCAAGAAAAGATGCCGCCTCTCGAGAACTCTCGTTTAGTCCCCCTTATATACGCTGAAAACCCTAGATAAACCCCCCAGCCATGACTTAACCGGCGCATTTAGGTTTTCTCTCGGTTCCAGTCGGTCCGTTTAAGTTCTCTCGGTCGTAACCAGTACCGCTCGGCTAAACTCGTGATAAATCCTATTACCACTAGGAAAACTCTATTTTTAGCCGACAAACTCAAGGCCCACGGGCCCGGCCCCTTTTCCCTCGACACTTAGTATTTTTTTCGACAATTTCTTAACACTCCCAGACTCGGCAGACTTGTCTCCCAGACTCAGCCGACTTGTCTCCCAGACCCAGCCGACTTGTCTCCCAGACCCAGTCGACTTGTACTCGATAGTCGACATTCTCACTCGGATACAGCCACGGTACTGTCCATTTCTCACGGATACAGTCACGGTACAGTCCATTTCTCACGGACACAGTCGCTATACAGACATTTCTCACGTACAGTCGAACCCCACTCGACCCAAAACATATTTATATCGGCCATCCCATAACCCACTTGACCATATATCAGATTTTCTAGTCGCGGATGCTACAATAATACTCTAGTTTTAGTCATGAAAATAAGATATTTTGAGATCACAAGAGTCATGGTTGACATCGGAAGCACATTATATGTGATTTTCCGAGACTTTGAATCGGATGAATATCATGAGTATATAAAGTCACCCCAAACGGCTAATCGGATTCACCGGGAGGATAGTAGCCACGGTTTGTTCAGTATACTTACTTGTCGAGATCAACGACAAAAGAAGGATCATGATTTTATCATTTATACAAGAGTTCTTCCTTATTTAGATACATCTAATTAAACTAACTTACCAAAATATACAAAGGAATATATATATATATCGTAATAGCACATATCAAATAAGACATGATGCTATCTGCATCGATGCATGTACGTACATAATTCAATTAGATATGTTTTACTTAGGAAGTACCGTTGCGTATATATACTTAAATGCTATTGCGCCATTAGAAGCTATCTAGTAATGTTTATCTCGCTTGGTTACACTGAATTGATTACAAATGTTGGGAGACCTCGAGATTGGCCACAATCACTAACACCATCTCCAACGGTTTATTTTATTTTTTATTTTCAAAATAAAAGTTTTAAAAAATAGAAAAAAAATTTGCTCAAAAGTTTTAATATATTTCTATTTAGTTATTATTTTTTCTAATAAACCTTTTACTTTACAAATATAGAAATTTTATCCATTTATTTTGTATTTTTAACCAAAATGAAATACAATTAAGACTTTATTAAAATTAAAAATTTACCACACAAATAAAATTTCATTACGTAACTAATTATTGCTATTATAATTTTATTATAAAAGTAAAATATATAATTTTTATAGTTACAAAATAGAAACATATTAAAATTAAAAAAATATTTTTTTTTTGAAACAGGCCTTCATATTTAAAAACAAATTAAAATAATATTTTGTAATTAAAAAAATTTGACTCTAGAAATATAAATCTCTATATATAACTTTAAATTTAAAATTATATATAGAGATCTCTATTTTTAAAATAGAATATAGAGTACCATTAAAGTTGGTATTACTCTAAAAATAGAGTTTAGAGATATAAAAATAAAATTTCAGTGGAGATTCTCTAAGATTGCCCTCTAAGATCGCCATATTTGATATATCAACAACAACCATAAAATTGTTTGAACAACTCTATAACTTATCTTTCGATAAACAACTCTATAACTTATCTTTCGATAACACTTCAATCCAAAATTGTGAATCAGGTTCTTCAAATATTTTAGTAGTTTTTCTAGGTCTGGTTGCATTAGTTTTTTTAACCTTTTTTTTTTGGTAATTGCAATTTGGCATACGAGTACAGTAAAACCTCCATAAATTAATAACGTTGGAACCGTGAGGTTTTATAAAAAAATATTAATTTATAGTGATTATTAATTTATAGATATATTATTTGGTTGAAAAACTAATTTTAGAACTGACAAAAAATATTAATTTAGCGAAGTATTAATGAATTGAGTATTAATTTATAGAAGTTCTACTGTATGTGGAGCTTTAACGAAGCTTATAGTAAAGTGATCTCATGTTCTATACAAACACTTCATTAATGCATGATTAAATGATGTCGGTGACAGAGATGAAGGCAAAAGCTCGTGATGTTGCTGTTGCCACAAACGACATCTGGAAGAAGACCTAACACCCAATGATAGTGACATGATCAATCTGTCGCTATCCAAGTTGCAATTGTTGTCTTGAAGGCGGCCTTACCATACACTCCACATGTAGTCTTCCGATGATTGACTCCAATTTTTTTTTTAATTCGCCTGAGAAAAGACCATACACAATGGACTCATATAAAATCGGGAACTAAGTGGAACGTTAAAAGAAAAAAAAATTCAGGAACTAGTGGATAAAAAACGATTGGTCAACTGTATAATATGGTACTGATTAACGACGGTCCGTACGCAAAGTGGAGGAACTGAAAATAATTTACCACATTTATATATTAATTGAGAAACATCCTATATATTAATTGAAAAACATTTTTAGAGAATAAGCTTATTTTTGAAATATTTACAGTGGTGTCATTTTGCTGATGTGTTATCACCACACTTATTCTCTCATTATTTTAATACAAATTTACTTTTTTGATTAGACTAATTACATTATATGCATTTATCCATTTATTACTTTTAATATAACCAAAAAATTATGTTTTAATTTTTGGATTATTTAAAATCGAATTTTAAGTTATGTGATGATTTATGATATACATCATATTACACAATACATTTCTTAAAAATGAATAAAACAATAGTTTTAAAAAATATTATTTAATGAAGTATAATTTATACACAATTTATGATATATACAATACTTTTTTTGATTAAGCAGAAAATATGTTTACAATAAAAAAAACTTTGATATGTGTGATTTTAATATAAAAAAATTATAACAAATTAAAAATATAATTTAGGTTATAATAAAAAATATTTCGATATGTGTGATTTTAATAGATAACTATATTTATAATGTTCTTTTGTTTATATGATTTGTTAATAGAACCATATAAATTAACCAAATAATATAAATATTTAAACTTGAAAACAAGTTAAAAATATTATGTCAAAAAGTTGAAATATTAAATTATATTATTCACATATATATAAAACTTATTAAATTATTTTTATTTTAAACAACTTCAAAATCATCTTTAATAAAATCATTTATAGATTTTTCATCATGCGCATTGCGCAAGTTATCACCTAGTTTTTAGAGAGTGGACTTATTTTTTAAATTATTTATAGTGGTGTCATTTTGCTGATGTGTCATCACCACACTTATTCTCTCATTATTTTAATAAAATTTTCTTTTTTGATTAGACTAATTATATTACATGTCTTTATCCATTTATTACTTTTAATATAACCAAAAATTATATTTTAATTTTTGGATTATTTAAAATCGAATTTTAGGTTATGTGATGATTTATGATATACATCATATTACACAATACATTTCTTAAAAATGAATAAAACAATAGTTTAAAAAAATATTATTTAATGAAATATAATTTATACACAATTTATTATATACACAATACTTTTTTTTGATTAAGCAGAAAATATGTTTACAATAAAAAAGACTTTGATATGTGTGATTTTAATAAAAGAAAATTATAACAAATTAAAAATATAATTTAGGTTACAATAAAAAAATATTTCCATATGTGTGATTTTAATAGATATCTATATTTATAAATATTTTTTTGTTTATATAGTTTGTTAATAGAGCCATATAAATTAACCAAATAATATAAATATTTAAACTTAAATTATATTATTCACATATATATAAAACTAAAACTGATTAAATTATTTTTATTTTAAATAATTTCAAAATCATCTTTAATAAAATTATTTATAGATTTTTTACCTAGTTCACGAATATTAAAAGAAAGAAGAGAAAATAATAATAATAATAAAATAATTTGGAACGCTACAGTAAAAGTGGACCAGATTTTGTGAAGGAAATACGTGATCCACCTTCCACAGTAGGAAAGCTGCATATTTGGTGTGTTTCTATCGTGCGTGATAGGTTTTTTTTTTTAAAGAAATCCGTATTATAGTTTTTTAATAATTAGATTTTTTTTGACAACACAGTATAGGATAGTTTATATATAGATCAATTTAAATATATTCAGAAAATAAATTTTTCCGATCACTCAAAATAGTAGAAAAAGATAGTTACAATTTAAAAAATATTATATATGTACTGTATTTTTGAATTCCAAAATAAACTGAAAAAATTGTAAATATTAATTTTTAAAAATCAATACAACTTTTTAGAAAAATTATAAATGAAAAATGCAAAATCTTGTAATTTCAAATTTAATATAAACTATTATAATACAATATTATGTAAATTATTTTATCTAAAATTCAATTTTTGAAACAAATATATCTTATATTATTAAAAATAATATTTTATATCACTGGTAATCCGCTTTTACCATTCAATATATATTTTGAACCGCTTGATCCGTCTGATCCGCATTTATTCCGCTTGATTCGCCTGATCCACACTTGTTTCGCCTATCCGTCTGCTCCGCTTGATCTGCACCGTCTAATACGCTTTTTCCATTCAAGTACTTCTTCGTTTGTTACAATAAATTAAAATTTTATCCTCTTCATATATAGCTTCCTACTAGTATCTGAAATTATCATTTTAAAAATATATATAAAGTTATTATTTGGGTCAAAATATTAATATACTAGGTTTGGATTTGCACTATGTGCGGGGTTATAATTTTTAAAATAGTTTTTATATATTTGTTATTAATAAAATAGTTATTTAAAATTTATATAAGTTTAATAAAATAATTTCATTATGAAACACCATATAGTTTACATAATTATAATGATATTGATATATATTTTTGTAAAATAAGAGTATGAGTTAGTTTAATATTTGTATCATAATTGTTTCGGATAAATTTTGTCTTTTCAAATACACGACTCTATCGTGTTTTCTAATGGCTATGTGATGCTCAAGTAGTAAACAGTTCAGAAAAGACTACGGGAAATACATCGGAAGCCGGAAAAAATAATCAGAAAACTGTAAAGAGGATGTGTGTTTAGACGTCTAAGTGAGTTCATAAAAAAGGATAGATCCACAATTTTTGCTTGTATTTAGTGAGTTTTTTTTAGTGGAAAGAGAGTTAACAAAAGAGTATTTGGTGAGAAAAACGGTTATGAAATGACTGGAAAAACTAGGGGTGAGCGTTCGGTTATAGGATCAAATCAGGTATTTTGGGTTTCGATATTTTGGAACTATTGTTTTTGGTATCAATAGGGTATTATTAAATTTTTGATCGGATTCGGTTTGGTTCTGTTTGCATCAGTTCGGATATAATATTTCAGATCCGATTTTTCTCAGATTCGGTTCTGGTTCGAGTATTTTTTCCGAAAAATAACCAAAAGTAAGCAAAATTACTTGAAAGTAACCAAAAATCTAAACAGTAAAATTCAAAAGTAACCAAAGTAATATCGATTCTAAAGCAAACTAAACATTCAATTTTCAAAACCAAAATAAACATTAGAGTTTCAACTTCAAATTGTCACCAAACGACAGAAGTACAAAGAACATAAAACCAAAAAAAACTTCAGTTTCTCCATGTCACTAACTCTCTTTTACATCAATATCAAATCGACTTACTATCATTGGTACTAAACCGAGAAACAAAGCACCAACAAGACAATATAAGGAGTTCAAGCCGTGTATTAAAAGTTGAAAGTTCAAAATTAAGGGATTCCATATTTTTTTATCTAGGAATCGATACTTTTTATGATTTTTGGTCTGAAAATCAGGATAAAAGGAAGTGCAATCGGCGAAAATAAGGTAAGAGGAGCTGGGATTAGATCTTACAAATCGGATACTTTGGATACTGTTTTGGGTATTAGATCAGATCAGATATTATTCAGTATCCGAACTACATTGAAGATTACTTCTGATCGGGTATTTGATGGTACCAGATTGGATATTTTCGGGTCGATACCGAATCGGGTTTTCAGATCTGGATAAAATGCCCAGCTTTAGAAAAAACTTACTAGAAAATTATCGGAAAGTGAGATGTTTAAATCTTAAAATAAAAAGAATGACCAAGTATTTAGAGACAAACGCAATATAACACATTGAGTTTTAGAAAAATGCAACTCCTTTCTCGTTGAAGGGAACAAAATATTTATAAAGACTAACTAATCCAGAGATTAGTAAATCAAATCGCACCTATAGTTTTCGGATCGGATATTAAATCTGTTGAATATTGTTACTCAAAATGTAAAAAAAAATGTTTTGAATTTGAATATAGAAATAAAAATATTAAAATATATGTCAAAAAGTCTTGGACCAAAATTGACGGAGAGAGAACTAGTGGACGGACAAAAAGTGGAAATTTGCTCCGACATTAAAGTAATAATGAAAAGAGGTATTATTAAAATACCTTAACTAAAAATAAATAAATGAAGTGAGTGATTATGGGGAGGTTCATATCAAAAAAGAATGATTAAGGGGAGGTGGTGGTATAACCGTAAACGCAAAGAGTAGGGAGGACACATGGAGCCACCCTTGTGGTGTCCGACAATTGCTTTTAAGAATTCTATGATTTTGCTTAAATATGTTCTATATTTATTCGTTTTCTTTTTGTCACATTTATTCAGTTTTTCTATGTATGAGAGAAGTTCACATTTTTGTTTTGTAATGAGTTTTCTATGAAAAAGGTTCACATTTTGTTTTGTAATGTTCTTATATTTCAGGGTAGTGTTGGAAATGTTTCGAGTGGTTCAATAAAATGTTGGCTATGTTTTCCACTTTAAAACTAACAATAGTTAGTTTCTTAAACTATATTTAAATTCTTCACTTATTACTTTTTGCTTATAATATAATTTGATCAAGATATTATTTTGTAAGAGTAAATTTATTGTTGGTGTATAAATCATTTTTTGGTGCAAATATTGTTGATGAAATCATAATCTAATAAAATATGCCTATCGAAGAGGGAAATAAAATTAAGAAAAAGTGAAGTAAAACGGCGAACTAAAACCAGCTCGAGATGAATGATGGAGTCAAATAAAACAAATCAAACGTGGATTCAACCCCGAAATGAACGCGGGAATATCAACGTAACACAATGAAGAAAAATGGTCAAATCAATATGAATAATAGCAATTAATAGCAAATCAAGTGAAGTACATTATATAAGGACATTGAACGTAGGCTCGGAGTATAAATCAAGAGAAAGAAAATAAGATAAAAACAACGCATTTTTACTACACCATTCTACACACTACTTTTAAACTCATTTTTTTTTGATAAAATTTGAATATATTACCAAAGGAACAAGAGTATAGATACAGAGCTTTTAAACTCATTTTTATTTGTTCTTACTCTTATTAAAACGCTTCTAAACTGAAATATTATATTTATTTACTATCATATTTCACTCCAAATTCAATACAAAATCCATATATTTCATTCATAGCCTCCAAATTTTTTTTATATTCAAATAATTATTCGGTTATTTGTTTCCAAAAAAGTAAATATAATCTCTCACTATTCATATTTACAAATATTTGATTATTGTGATTTCTGCATCAATATTTATATAAAACTGATAGTTTTACTTTTATCTTACATTTAAAATTTATCATCAATCTGATTTCGGTGTTGATTGGTTCTCCCGCTACCACCTGCAAACACAGCTTTATGGAAACAATAATGGAAAACGCTTTCTAACGCTCTGTGCCGCTCCAGATCCCTCAAAATCAAAAACTTATTTCTTCGAGCGTTTGCGGTTGTGGATAGTTACAGGTGGAAAAAAAATTCATTTATAACCACGATATATATATATTTATTTATTTTTAAAAAATTAAGACTTGTATTTTATAATCACGAAATATATAAACAAATTTGATACTTTTAAATTAATATTCACTAATCACCTATCATAATTTTATATTTAGAAGATCTCTAAACGAAACAAAATTTGATAAATTTTTCCTCAATCACTAATACCTGTCAACTAAAATTTTATAAATCTAACCTTAATCTTCACTAAATAAACAATTTTTCTATTGAAATCATAACTTTCATCCAAAATAAAAAAAAATAAGAAAAAAATGTAACTAATATATACATATTATTGTTTATGGTTTTTCATTATTAATTATGTTGAACTAACTATTTTTATATTTTTCGTAATAATATGATTTTGATGTTTTTTATAATTATATAATGTATTTATATTGTTAATTTATTATTCATTCGCTACTTCATCCGCAAATCAACCAGTCATAATTATTTCGCAAACACATCTATTTCCAACCACTGCATTAGTCGTATGAATCGCTTTACAACGCTTGAAATCGCAACCATCCACTTCCGCAAACTCCCACATTCGCTGTGTTTAAATCAGTCAGCCCTTTAGATAGGAACAGTACTAAGTACACCTTCCGAATATTTTATCCAAAGCCTAGCTAATTTATACAATTAAGCCAATCGTTTCTATTTTAAGGAAATGTATGTTATGCCATATAGTCTATAATGTATTTCTTATTTTGTTAGTTGTTCAGGCCTTAAATGGTAACTGTCCAATTGTGGAATTGTAGAATGGAATGAGCTGAATTGATTAATATTTACCATTTGACTTTGTGGAACATAAGCAGAGGAGTAGAGGAATTGTAGAATTTTATTTTTTTTGGCAAAAAAGAATTGTGGAATATGTTCCTATCTTTTATATGTTTTTATGTAATCATCATTTATAGTTGTACAAAAAAGAAAGTTGATATCATTTATATTAGATATAACTTTTATATTTAATACTTTAAGTTTTTGTGTAAATATTTCTACAAATTATTTGAACGTGTATTTCAGTGTGTCATCTCATATTTGATATGTATTAAGTATGTAATTATTCTAACAAGTATGGATATAATATAGGAAACTTTTAAAGAATTGATAAAAACAGGTAAATCGATAAATTGTAATTTTTAATAAAATCATCTTTAAATATTATTTTAAAATTATCTTTCAAATATTACATAACTATTTTACTAATTAATAAAATTTCAAATTATTTTTAAATATTCAATATGTTAAATTTTGCACGGTAAAAAAATAATAAGCCATACACGGTAATAAAATTAATAGTCTTGAATGAATAATCTTTGTTTTTTTTTCAGACACGGTAACAAAAAAATTGATGAATTGAGTGGAAATTAAGGTAAAAACAAAAAATATTCACCAGTTATATCAGCTGAATTTTCAAAAAAAAAATTAGTAGTAGTTGTAGTACGAAAAACCAGTTTTTTGGGTTTTGAGTATTTCAGTATTACGGTATAAGACATATTCAGAGTTTTTTTTTCCAGGTCGAGTTTGGTTCGATTTCGCCTAGGTTCAGATCGGTTTCGGATATTCGATTTATCCGCAATTTATGCAAAATATCCAAAACAAAATAATGGTACAGAGTAATGTTTGAACTGAAAACAATTTCTGCTGAAAAAGTGATTACCAGTTGAATGAGCTGAATTTAGCTGCTGAATTGTTGAAATTATGTTTTTTTTTTCAGCTGGTTCAAATTTTTTGTGATGACAATTGTTTGATAATAAATATGAAACCGACTTTTATCTTTGTTTAAATTCAATTCAAATAGGACAAAATAATTTTTTTGAAAAACATATTGTCAAATTATTCATATGTACCTATTGTCTATGTTAAGAATTTTTTATTATTATTAAATATCCACCATATTATAGCATATAATCATGTTTGTTTTAGATATAAAAATAGAAATAACTTTTTAAATTTTTTTGTTTAAATAAAAAATAAAGGAAGGAACTATTTTAAATTTTTTTATTTTTTGTATTTTTATGTTGTTTAATACCTTAATAATATATTAAAACAATTTTATTTTATCACATATTTATTAAATTAATTCATATTTCTTAATTATTTTTAAATATATTTTTTCACCAATTCCGCAATTTCGTTATTCTGTTACCATTTACATTAATAGTTATACCGCTAGATTCAGCTGAAAATCACACAAAAAATCGCCAGATTCCGCATTCCGATAGATTCCGCAGTTACCATTCACATTCACGGTCTAAAGACAAAAGTCTTTTGATATTTATAGCCAACTAGTCAAGTGAAATACTGAAATGTATATGAAATGAGAAAAAGAGAGGGGCAATAAAAGAGTTGTTTAGTTTGGGAAACAAAAATCACAACACAACTCGAAACACTAGCACTAGTTTTGTACCCAACAATGCATAATATCCTACTACATATTATTTGAGAAGCTCAATTAGTTAAAAAAGCTTACTTGTCACTTCCACATTGAAAGTTAGTGCATTCTAAAGATGACATGTAAATGTGACATGTCAAATCCTACTACATACTATTTGAGAAGCTCAATTAGTTAAAAAAGCNTTAATAAAATTATCTTTAAATATTATTTTAAAATTATCTTTCAAATATTACATAACTATTTTACTAATTAATAAAATTTCAAATTATTTTTAAATATTCAATATGTTAGATTTTGCACGGTAACAAAATAATAAGCCAGACACGGTAATAAAATTAATAGTTTTGAATGAATAATCTTTATGTTTTTCCAGACACGGTAACAAAAAAATTGCTGAATTGAGTGGAAATTAAGGTGAAAACAAAAAACATTCACCAGTTATATCAGCTGAATTTTCAAAAAAAAAATTAGTAGTAGTTGTAGTACGAAAAACCAGTTTTTTTTTGTTTTGAGTATTTCAGTATTACAGTATAAGACATATTCAGAGTTTTTTTTAGGTCGAGTTTAGTTCGATTTCGCCTAGGTTCAAATCGGTTTCGGATATCCGAATTATCCGCAATTTTTGCAAAATATCCAAAACAAAGTAATGGTAACAAAGTAATGTTTGAATTGATAACAATTTCAGCTGAAAAAAGTGATTACTAGTTGAATGAGCTGAATTTAGCTGCTGAATTGTTGAAATTATGTTTTTTTTTTCAGCTGGTTCAAATTTTTTGTAATGACAATTGTTTGATAATAAATATGAAACCGACTTTTATCTCTGTTTAAATTCAATTCAAATAAGACAAAATATTTTTTTTGAAAAACATATTGTCAAATTATTCATATGTACCTATTGTCCATGTTAAGGATTTTTTTTTATTATTATTAAATATCCACCATATTATAGCATATAATCATGTTTGTTTTAGATAAAAAAAATAGAAATAACTTTTAAAATTTTTTTGTTTAAATAAAAAATAAATGAAGGAACTATTTTAATTTTTTTTTGTTTTTTTTGTATTTTTATTTTGTTTAATACCTTAATAATATATTAAAAAAATTTTATTTTATCACGTATTTATTAACTTAATTCATATTTCTTCACCAATTCCGCAATTTCGTTTTTCTGTTACCATTTACATTAATAGTTATTCCGCTAGATTCAGCTGAAAATCACAAAAAAAATTCGCCAGATTCCGCATTCCGACAGATTCTGCAGTTACCATTCACAGTCTGACAAAAGTCCTTTGACATTTATAGCCAACTAATCAAGTAAAATACTGAAATGTATATGAAAGGAGAAAAAGAGAGGGGCAATAAAAGAGTTGTTTAGTTTGGGAAACAAAAATCACAACACAGCTCGAAACACTAGCACTAGTTTTGTACCCAACAATGCATAATATTTAACATTCAAAGAAGAGATTGATTGTGAAAGTTGTATAGCTGTACATATGATGTCCATATTACAGTTGTAAGCCATTACAAATTTACAATTCCATTCTTACAAAAAACCAAAAAAAAAAAAAAATGGAAAGGTCCGAGAAACTTAAAATAAAAGTAGAATTTTAAAAACTCAATTATCGTAATAAAGAAGAGAACGTCCCAACAAAGAGTCGTCCTTATATAAAGCCACCCACACCCCTTTTTGCTTCTCTCACCATCATCATCATCTCTCTCTCTCTCTCTCTATCCAAACACAGCAATGGCTGTTTCTTCATCTCCATGGGCTCTCATGGCTCTGTTCCTTATGGCTTCTTCTACGGTGATGGCGATTCCTCCACGGAAGGCCATCGATGTGCCATTCGGCCGTAACTACGTCCCAACTTGGGCTTTTGACCACCAGAAGCAACTCAATGGCGGTTCCGAACTCCAGCTCATCCTCGACAAATACACTGGTACATTCACTATTAAGAGATTTATGGTCCGAAGCATAGGCAAAAGAAGTCATACCTTTGGGCCTCAAATTTTTTAAGCAAAAAAAGTTTTGGAAAATTTATTACATTAATTAAAAAAAACATAGGGAAAAGGCACAATTTCTTAATTTTGCGCAAAGTTTCCGAAAATGTTGGACCGACCTAGAAGAAATGAGAGCTATCTATACTCACTATGTTTTTTTGTTTTTGTGCTAAAATAGACTCACTATGTTAGTTGTGTATGTCATATAAATGAAAACAGGGACAGGGTTTCAATCAAAAGGGTCATATTTGTTCGGACATTTCAGTATGCACATAAAGCTGCCGGCTGGTGATACCGCCGGAGTTGTCACAGCTTTCTATGTAAGTCTCACTAATACAACATAGATCTCAAATTTAAATGATTAGAATACAAATCGACCAGCCTAGCGATTCGTACTAGTGTCATTACTAATACAAATCTAATGATAATAATGGGGGAATATTAATGAGTGTAGCTGTCGTCAACCAACAACGAGCATGACGAGATAGACTTCGAGTTTCTTGGGAACAGAACAGGACAACCAGCGATATTGCAGACGAATGTGTTCACAGGAGGAAAAGGGAACAGAGAACAACGGATCTATCTCTGGTTCGACCCTTCAAAGGGTTATCACACTTACTCCATCCTCTGGAATCTCTACCAAATTGTGTATGCACTCTATCCTCATTACTTACATTACACTTACGTGTATATTATATGTTAAAAGTTGTCAGGTTTAACATGGTCCTACTAGTAATTATTATTTCTTTTTTTATATCCTGTAGCAATTTTAATTATTATTATAATTTTTCTCTATAGTAAAAATTAACCTCGGGCGTGACCCAATCTTGATCTTATAAAAAGTAGTGGGGTCTTGTAAGATTTTTCACAGAGACAATTGAGTCAAAAGGTCAAAAAAAGTTCAGCTTTTTGAATTTTTCTAATGTTTAAATGAACTAGCATAGGGTGGATAGGTTAGTGACTCACTCAAACCTTTTCATGTTTCCTAATTTGGGGTTTCCAATTTTAAACCGAGAGTCATGTGTTTAAACCGGTATGGTTAACTAAAACCGGTTTAATTTGAATTTTCTTTATCAGGTTCTTTGTTGACAACATACCAATTCGTGTGTTCAAGAACGCTAAGGATCTCGGAGTTCGTTTCCCATTCAACCAACCAATGAAGTTGTACTCGAGCCTTTGGAACGCAGATGATTGGGCCACGAGGGGAGGTTTAGAGAAAACCAATTGGGCCAATGCACCTTTCATAGCATCCTACAGAGGATTCCACATCGACGGTTGCCAAGCTTCTGTGGAGGCCAAGTACTGTGCGACTCAAGGCCGCATGTGGTGGGACCAGAATGAGTTCCGTGACCTTGATGCCGAGCAATATCGTCGTCTCAAATGGGTCCGCATGAAGTGGACCATCTACAACTACTGTACCGACCGGACTAGGTTCCCGGTTATGCCAGCGGAATGTAAAAGGGACAGAGACGTGTGAATGCTAAAAGGGGTTTCAATGGATCATCGGATTATTAATTTATTATAAACACTATGCTTCTGTTCAAGAGATTGATATATGTATGTTTGTTGGCCCGTTATGATTATGCTTTCTTTGGCCCTAAATTTACATGTTATTATTCTATTGTTTAGCTATGCTTCTTATAAATCTTATGATTTTATATGATCTATTATTCTTACATGGTAAAAAAGTGCATTTGGACCATTGAAACTTCACAGGCCGCCTTATTCTGATTTTTATGTGAGACCCATGAGCAGAAAAACTCGTCCCACCCTCACATGTCTGTGGGGTTTGCGAGACTGTTTAGTAATTCTAAATTTATTTGAAAATTGTAAATTATGGAATATAGGAATAAACCTAACAAGTTTAATTTAATTATTTAGATAAATTTTCTTAAATGTTAACCAACGACGTTTCATGTAATGTTCCCAAAATTAATGTTGTGTATATAATTATATTTTAATGAACGAAAATATGTATACAACTATTCTCGTAACCGTAGTAATTTCTTTTAGATTTACCAATAGTATATATAAATAAAAGAAATTATAACACAATTATACTTATTTCACAATATTAATCTATTAATTATGACAATATTTGAGATAAGATTGTTACTCGCATTTGAACGAATCACTTAGCACCATATGTAATTTAGATCGAAGCTAGTTCTCGGTGCACAACTTGTAGTGTAGCTAATCAGTTGTGACACCAGGACATTCTAAGAATGCATGCTAAGGAAAATTACCTATCGCCGTGGAAGCTTGGTTAGCGCCAAACACTTGCGTTTTCTTTTTTTAGATGGTCTCTTATATTTGGATCCGATCCTACAAATACTATAATAACCCAATCGACATGGCCACTTTTAACTTTTATTCATAAACGTCATGTCAGGTGGCCATATTATTCAGTACGTAAAACCTATTCACCTATGAGTGGTCCAAAAATCTCAAGAAGTTCAACTCACCTAACGAAATTAATCTGGTTCCTGATTAGAACTCGAACTAGATAACTAACGCTTATCCTTAGAATTCTACGGGTACCTCTCCTGTTGCTCTAAACACATCTGAAGCGGAAAGAGACCCTTAAAAGATTATGTTTAGTTATGTTGAATTATCCACAACTATTAAATATATCTTCTTCTCATATGCATATAACATATAAAAAAATGCAGCTAACTAGTCATTTTCAAAATGATAAACATAATAAAGCATGCGAGTACCCAAGGTCGGTTCCGTGGATGTGCAAGTAGTGCATTAACACAGAACTTCACCATTTGTCATTAATTGTTTTATAGTATTTAACCATCTTCAAAAATTTTGCTAGGCGTTAATCGGGCGGTCGAGCGGTCGAGGTAGGCCTAGCGACTAATGAAAAAATCGGAGATTAATCGGAGATTAGTTTTTAGATTATTTAATTATATTTATATAAAATAATAAATATATAATGTTAAATATAACTATTATATAGAAAAATAAAAATTCATTTACAAAATTAATCACAAATCAACTATTATATATATTTGTATATATATTCATATATATTATTAACATAATATAGTTTGTATGTAAATTATTATATAAATAAAATATATCTAAATATAGTTTGACTGTGAAATAATGTTCACACGTGGTCACTTATTCATTAAATACATTAAAAAGTTAAGTAATTCATATAAACACCAAAATCTAAAATATCCCACATCGGTTAGAGAAGAAAAGTTACTTGAAAATCTTTGTTATAAATAATAGATGGTTCTAATCATCCACTCTTCAAGTTGGACTTAGTACAATAAAGGCCCATTCCGTTTTGGACTTAAGTCCAAACTCTGGACACTAGTATTTTTAAAAAATATTAATCGGTTTAATAGCCGATTTTGAGCGTTTAATGGTATTAGGCGGCTGGTTTTTCGGTTAGCGATTAATAAGTCCGATTTGGACATGTTCGCGGCGGACAAGCTCCGAACAACGCCTAGGCGGGCGATTAAACCCCTAGGCGTCCGCGTTTTCGAACACGGGTATTTAATGGCCCTAATTTTTTAAACTTTTTAGTACATAAGAAGGCCCATTCTTTTTTTTTTTTAATTTGTCAAATATAGAACAAACTTGATTTTATTTTTTAGTTTGGCACAAGACCCAATTTTTGTTTAAACCTGGTCTGTCATTACGAACTACGCAAATAGTTGTCTTCACCTTCGCTCACCTCTAAATTCGCTTCGCGACCAGCTAGCATGAACCAAACTAAAATTATGTGACAATATTCTCTTTACATCTCGTGTTTTGTTTCTCAAACAGTCGACCTCAGATATTACATCTTTAATCTCTTTGTTGTTGACAATTTGCCAATAATTTTCTTTACCACAAAGATCATGAAGATGCTGCTTCTAGTCCCAACTAAATAGATTACTTTAACTTTGACACACCATCAGGATATAAAAAAAAACTTTTGCGTCCTAGAGTGAACGAAAAAAACTTATCTTTTGCATATAAGTTTTAACTCTTCCTCATTATTGATCGAAAAGAGTAGATCGAACTATCATTTTCAACACCTTTAGTTCTCCTTATAGAACTCCAGCAAAGCCACGATGAATACACCACCTACACAAGTAGATGCACGCCCTCTCACTTAAAATCGCCGAGCTAAGAGCTTAGAACCAAATCTGATCAAGCCCAACAGTGCATTAGTTGTGTCGTATAGCCGATACATATACAAACCAAAAAGGTTTCTAGGTAGCCTATGCAACCCATGTGACATACACATACCCCTAATAGATATGTTTCACGCGTCCACAAATGTTCATTCCCGAAGAAGTCTTTAACGGAATGCCACTATTAAAAATCATATTCTGAGAAGATTGCCAGTAACAAAACAGATTGCCAGTAACAAAACGTGACACTTAATGGTGTCTATGGAACTTCCATAAAAAAACCATCATGAAAAAACCATCTTGAACGCCAGCTAGTAAACAAATATCTTTCGTCATATGATGAGAAACCCATGTAACAAGCATCATTGCCCAAACTTATCTTACCAAAAAATCGCTTGGTAGTGTCCAAAAGTTATGCAAGTTCAACATGTTTAAGGGCCTATAACTAAATTATTTTAATAAAAAAACATTATAATATTGATTATCCACACATTAAACGAGATTATATAAGGTGTTATATATTGATTTAGTTAAATACACATAATGAGATATATAGAAAATTAGTTCTGAAGTAAAAAATAGTTCTAAAATTAGAAAATTAGAAAATTAGAAAATCCTGAAGTAAAACTCATCAACGAAACATACAAAATTTTCATTTTAACAAAAAAAAATTACAAAATCTATACACCGTAATCTACTTTAATCAAACGGATCGTCGAAGGTGTTTTTCATATTACGGATATGAAGTTGAAAATAGAAAGCCACTAATAATTCGATACCATTGCATTGATTGGACTACACCTACCGCTTAACCCGGTTAAGCAAATTTTGTTTAATGAAAAGTTGAAAACTTTAGTGTGTGAGTATTTAATATTATAATATTAATGTTGACTAGCTGTACTGTATGGTAGTTTGGATATAATTTATTTCTGAGGAAAACTAAATAAATGCGATAAAACGAGGGAAGGAGTAAAGAAGACGAAAAGGGTTAGAAAAAAAAATCACAATATTAGCCATCACAAAACAAATGAGTCACGAGACATAAGACGACAATATAAACCAAAGACAGAGTTTCAGACTCTTCGTCTTCTACCTTCCTCCTTTCTCTTTTTATTTTCCACCTAAACCAAAAGATATATTCTTCTCACTTTCCGAGCTTTTTCAGTGAGTCTTATTGTTTCAACAATGGCGGCTCCGATCACACTTTTCTATTTCCTTTTCTTATTCTTCTCTGTCTCCGTCTCTGCGCTTAACGTCGGTGTTCAGCTCACACAGCCCACCATTTCCCTGGTCAGATCATGTTTCTTTCATATTGTAATAAAATCTCTGTTAGTGTATTAGAGTAGTTGGTTTAGGTAAACCGTTTTATTATAATTGGTTTGATGATTAGACCCAAATTCAAATTTTCTATGTATATAAGAGGCTCTATATAACAGAACAATGTGAGAAATAACGAATTTTTTTCGATTTCACACCGCTAACTAAACTATCTCTTAGAGAACCTAAGAATCGGTACTTCATATTTTCTTTGGTTTAGATCCGGTTTATACTGGTCGATAACCGATTGATTTGAATTGTTTTGGCAGAGCAAAGAATGTAGCCGGAAATGTGAATCGGAGTTCTGTTCAGGTGAACAATCTCTAAGCTAATAAGAAAATTCACATATTTAAATCGTTTTTGTGTATAGACATAACAAAAAAAATGGAAAATGTGTAAATTTGGACAGTGCCACCACTTTTGAGGTATGGGAAGTATTGTGGACTATTGTACAGTGGATGTCCTGGAGAGAGACCATGTGATGGTCTTGATTCTTGTTGCATGAAGCATGATGCTTGTGTCCAATCCAAGAATAGTAATTAAACATATACACTCTCTCTATTTCTAGTCCCACTTGTACTAAATGTGTTACGATTTTGATTTTCTAGTCCCACTTGTACTAAATGTGTTACGATTTTGATTTAACATATGTTATTATTGATGTGCAGATGATTATCTAAGCCAAGAGTGTAGTCAGAAGTTACTAAATTGCATGAACAATTTCAGCGAGACTAAGCAACCGACGTTCAAAGGTAACAAATGCGATGTGGATGAAGTCATTGATGTCATCTCCATTGTCATGGACGCCGCTCTTGTCGCCGGCAGAGTCTTCCGGAAACCCTAAATATAATCTTCTTAAAAATTTCTTGAGTTCATTGTTTTCTTGTTTTTTTCTTACCCTCATGACATTTGTCTTTTCTCAGGACATTTGTCTTTATTTATCTATTTTACGGAAAACAAACTAATAGGAGTATTACGCAATACTATACTGACAGCTCTTTCGACCATTTTTTACGATTTTGCTTTCAAAATTATCTTTTGGGAATTTTTCACTAGTTACTGATAAATTTTTAACGAATGTTGTTTCTAACTTACACATTCCATCAGAATGTCATATGATTATGACAAAGCTTTAGTTTTATTTCAGCGGAATACTAACCGTTTTGGCAGTTGAAATATATTTATTTTCTTGTAATATCCGCGGACAATAAGAAAAGTAAAATAAAAGTAGAACAAAATGCTAAGATAAGTTCAAAAAGAAAAACTCCAAAACGCTAAGATACTTCCAAGCTTTAATAGCAAACTATCGAGAGTATGTTGAGAAGGCCCAACCTGACATATCGATTCTCTAAACTTGCGTTGATTTCTTATTGTTTAACTTGTTGCTTGAAATTCTTTGGTTGCTTGGTTACTACATGACTCGTGATAACAAACCATCACAATTACATATTTTGGTGCTTTGTTCTGCATTTCAATGCTACACAAAATGTATTTTATTTATTTTTATGCACCCTCTTTTTTATGTAACTTGTTACTTGATGATAATTATATAAACTCAAGTTAATTTATATAAAACAAAATACTTTATTTAAAATTAAATTTCTTGTATAAATAAAAGGTTTTTATAATTCATTTACTCCGCTATAGAATTTGGACAAAAAGCTAATGATCACATAATGCGCTTAATATATTATAAGGTATCACATCCTCTCCTCTCGGCTAAACAAGTTAAGTTATATAAAACAAAATACTTTATTTAAAATTAAATTTCTTGTAGAAATAAAAGGTTTTTATAATTCATTTACCCCGCGATAGGATTTGGACAAAAAGCTAATGATCACATAATGCGCTTAATACTCCCTCCATTCCGTATTTTTTGTTATTTTAACATAATTCACGCATATTAAGAAACTCACTTAATTACAAAAAAGTAGTCACTTTTTGGAAAGAAAATAATGCAGTAAATATAGTTTGGTACGTCGGTGGACTTCATAAAAGAAAGTAGTCAGTTTTTTGAAAGAGAATCGTTGGAAAAAGTTTTTATCCAGATTCCAATACTACTTTATTAACTTTACATAAAAAGTGTCAAAAACAACAAATAAATTGAAACAAAAATGAATCTCTAAAACAACAAATATAAAGGAACATAGAGAGTATATTATAAGGATTCACATCCTCTTCTCTCGGCTAAACATATATATAATTTCCGTACCGATGGAGAAGCAGTCAAAGAAAAGAGTGATAGACAAGTTCAACAATCTCCTTTATTGGATCTAGATGAAATATTGACCCCTCAAAATTGTATGTAGTGTGCGAGGTTGCAAACCCAAGTTTCATCTGTTTGGATTCAGGTTGGCGCCTGGACAAAAGTGAAAGACTAACATTGGAAATTTGGAATCATGAGACAATATTTCAGTCTAGAAAAATTAGTAGATTCCAAATGTATTACCGTGACCGGCTAAACTGAGAGAACGAATATTTAATCCATCACTAATAGTTAACCCAATGATCAATCCGGAAACAAAGGAGTGGCACATAAATATAATTAAAAAAATGTGTAGATTCCGGGGAAATCCATCTTGTTGAAGGAATCATACTAATCAAGGTTTATAAATTAAAGATGACTTATATTGTTAGCATTTCACAAAATCCAAAAAATTAGGCTATTAAGTTTTAAGAAATCTTTTTTGACAGAAAAAAATTCAGGTTAAGCATTACATTTTCGAGTGCGATGTTAATTGTAAAAGAAAACGTATCCATGTTGAAAGTTTGATTTGAACAAAATTTTTTTGTACACACCATAAATCAAACATTTTTTAGATGCATAGTATTTAAAACAAAGTATATATATAACATATAACTAAATGAATTTTTTTTTATAAAAAAATATTACGGAGTAGAAATTCCTTTGGTCTAGTCACTAGTGTCTCAAGAAGAGTTTATTAATATTTGTACACGAGATTTGTGATTTAATTCCCATAAAATGCAAATATACAGATTATTGAAAAGTACATTGTCCACCGTGAACGTGCTGCACGTAGAAATGTCTATCGTAGAATTTTGTTTGGGGAAAAATCAAAACTACCGCATTCAAGTTAGCACTTTTCGGAAATACAACACCACGCTTAACATTTTTATTTTTACAATTTAATGAAATGTAAAAAGATGATACTAACCTTTGCCAACAAAAGCAGTGTGACACTGTTCATCGATAGAAAACTCAAATTGGCCTGAGAGAAAACGCTCGGCGGTGTCTCACCGTGGCGAGGTGGAGAAAATCGGAGCAATTGAACGGCTGGCCGAGTTTGAGCTGCCGCAGGCGTGGTTTAAGATAATCACCGCGTTATTGTGTTCATCTAGCTCAAAAATGAAGCAAAATCGGCTTGGGTCGTGGATGTGTGTTCTTCCGCCGGGTGGGATGGCGAAAGATTCTCTTCCGGAGACAAGCTTTCCTCTTCTTATATTGGCCGCGATTGCTTCTTATAGGGTTATATTTGGGTACGGTGGTACGATTGTTCAGTTTTTTCATCTTTGTGCCATTTTTTGTTGAATTCGACTAACTCTCTTGTTCCTCCGGTGTATCCTTCAAGGCAGCTCACAGATGAGATCGAGCATGAATCACGTTCTGTTCTTGTTCACCAAAACCATGGGAAATTACCAGACCTTGCGCTCACCCGGAGTACCTGGAATCTGTTCCGAAGGTGACGAAGTATCGTATCCGATGCCCCACCACGATTGATGAAGAGGCGATCGTGCCGACCTCGGATCCCGAGACGGTGTACAACATCGTATACCACGCCAGAGATCAGTGCCGAAACCGCCCGCCGATCCGGCGTTATGTTTTGAAGAAGGACGACGTGGTTCAGATGATGAATGAGAAGAAGACATTCGAGGAGTCGGACTTCCCTAGAGTTTACTTGACAACCACTGCCGAGGAGGATGAGAACGCGCGTGGCGGAGGCTACGAGTAACAAAGAAGGTGAGGAATTCGATTTCTGGTTGGCATGAGATTTGCCTGATTGCTAGGGTCAATGAGATTGAGGTCTATGTTGTTCGAATATATTGGAATTTCGACTTCAATTAGGGGTTCATATCTAATTTCAAGCCCGGCAAGATAAGTATTCGTTGGAGAATTTTAGATCATAGATGGTTCCGGTTATATTTTCTTGATTGGCGAATGAATGTTTAATTAGCGTGTGTTATAAGGCGAAGTGCAGCTTTGGCTTCTCGTTTGATTTCTGAAGTTGTACACTTTCTTACCAAGTTTACTGAGTGAAAATCGTGGCCATAAGGTAGTGCACTAGTCCATCATTACCTTTGATTATTGGGAGATTAGATTTATCGAAAATGGTCAGTAGAAGGAAGGCAGAGCCGGGCCTAGACAAAAACATATGATACATTGGTATAGGGCCTCAGGTTTTTAAAAAAAATTTAAGGCCCAAATTATGTTTCGTCAATCCTTCAATTTGTTTAAATAACACGTGTTTATGTTTAACCCCAGCGCTTATTACTCAGCTTTTTCGATTTGGGCTTTTGTATGAAAAGTTGTTGGATTACAATCCTTGTATCTTTGCCCATTTTTGGTTTCTAATGATTAAAAAAAACAGGGACGACAACCGAAAAAGAAAAAAAATACTACGAAAACAACAATATTCCAAAATTGATAAACTTTTATTAAGTTTGAGGATATTATAATTTTTTTTTGGTAAACTTAAATTAATTTTAAACAATTTGATGTTTTTAACTACTATGTAGGGCCTCGATTTTTGATTTCATATCGGACCTTCGATATCTCCGGCACGGCTCTGAAGGAAGGTTTTGGTGTTCACGAGTAGGTGCTGACTTTGGTTGCTGGGTTGAAAATGATGGCTTTTGTTGATATAGTGCAATGTGTCCTTAACGTTATGGTTGTTGTAGGTTTTTTCTACATCTCCCTCCTGCTTTAGTTTTTCAGAGAGCCTGACATGATGTCTTTTGGTCTTGACTAGATAAATTTTGTGATGCTCAATTAGTTTAGTTGCGACAATGCAGATGGTTACTGGAATATTTTTGTAGCAGTGTCATGAAATGGCAAGTTTTGGATTGTGAGTAACCTGTTGAATAGATCTAACTAGCTGCTGTGCTCTGACCTATTAGATTATGTCTCGGTTTGTGCCTTAGCTTACAATTTAATACTGCTGCAACAGTTAATAATGTCTCGGTTTGTGCCTTAGCCTACAATTTAATATTGCTGTAACAGTTGAGAATGTCTCGGTTTGTGTTTTAGCCTACATTTTAATACTGTTGCAACAGTTTAGTGATTCAAATATTCATGTTTGGTATCACCTTGTATCCACTTTACTGCCTATACGCAAGGAAATCTCCTTCGCCAAAAACCCATTTAAATGGCTACTATTTATACCCATTTAAATGGCTACTATTTATCTGAGTTTCTATTTCTCCAGACTGAATTTTTGTTCCTTCTTTGTAGGTTTTTTCTAATCTCTGTCTCTCTCCTGTAATCTGCTGATGGGCGAAGGACTTCATGTGATATTTCTCTACCAAAAAAAGATTCTCCCGGGTTGCTTTATCTAATAAGGTTTCTAGTAGCTTTATGTACTACAAAACACTTCATTTTCCTTCACAAGAACCAGATTGTTGTTCAGTCATATTCCCAATGTTTACGCATATAACAATATATATATTGTTCTATGATGAACTCATGATTGTTTCAAGTCTGTAGTTCTATTAGAAATGGTTGCTAATGTAACACAGAGAAAAACAGGTAGTAGTCTCTGTGTTCTTGGAGACCTTTTTTCTAATTCATCAATGATAAAAAAAAAATTAAAATGAAGAAATGGAGAAGATGATGAGAATTAATAACACTCTTTAATTCTATTGCTGAAGGTAGAAAAATGTTAATTTGTCAGAATGATGTATAATTTCCCCATATTTATTTATAAATATTTAAAATGAAGTTTTTAAATTGTTATAAAAAATATTTGGAAGTCTAACTATGACTCCTAAAAACTTGCAAACCATTAAACTACACACATAATTGTTGTTTGTATGAATTTATTTGTTTATGTAGAATATGTATTTAAATATTCATTTTAAAATTTTTATAAAAAAAAAAAAAATATATATACTAATTTATAAAGATTTAAAAAGGATTTTAAAACACTTTAGAATCCTTATAAAAACATTAAAAATGATTTTTAAAAAAGACTTATATTCTCAGGAAGCTCGAAACAGGGAACCCATGATTTTCCAAGATGGGAGTTTAACCATCCATGCTGTGTTGTTATACTTGTTGTACGTATGAATATAATTGTTTATAGAGGAAACGAATTAGTCATTTAAAAATGATTTTAAAACTCTTTTAAATTCTTATAAACACATGATGATTTTTTAAAAGGGCTTGTATAACCCCAAGAAGCTTGAACCAAGGAACCCGTGATTTTTCAAGAGGCGTATTTAACTGATAGACTCATAATTTAGCATGTTTTAACACTCATTTATGATAGTTTTGCATTCACTATTGCATTCATATTTAGATTATTTGTGTCTTTTGTCCCATTTTAGGTTTTTAGACATAATGCATTAGCATTTGCATGTTTTTTGTATATATGCATCATTTTCAGATTATATGGTGTGCATGGAGTTGCCTTGGATGTTGAGCATGAACAAGAAGGTTCAAGAAGTGCTTGGCAGTTGATGGAAGTGAAGGGAAAGCTTGGCCAAAAGAAGTAGAGAAAAATTACTCAAAAAAATTCCCCTTCCCTCTTCTTTAGTTTTCAAACTTTTCCCAACTCATGTTTTTGGCTTCTAGTGAAGGGACCACTTATGTGTGGTCAAAAGTGAACATTTTACCTAATTTTTGTGTGGCCACCAAGTTTAAAACCCTCTTTGTCTCTCTCATTTAAGGTGGCCATGAAAATCCTTATCTTCTCTTCCATTTTTTTTAGATCTATCTCCATGGGAGACAAACTTTAAGCTTTTATTTTTGTAAAACTTTGATTTTTAATTAAGTACTTGCGTTTTAAGCTTTAATCTTTCTTCTTGCTTAGCTTAATCATGTTTAACACCTCTTCTCTTATGATTAAGAGGGGCTTGAACATGATTAAGGAGTAGTCTTTTTGGATTTGAAGATGGGTTAGATTAGGAAGATTTAAGTGGAAAGCTTGGTGTTTAGAACTTAATTTCATAAAACCCTTTTCTCATTTAGTGTTTCTAGTGTTAGATTAGCATAAACCATGCAATCTAAACGCAAAAGCATTTCTCACCCACAAGGTGTTTGATGAAATGCCAAACCAACCTAAAGAAGAGATTTACCTTTTTACACCAAGATATTGGTTGTCTAAAGAGTTTATTGGGTTGAAGATTAACACTAAATTAGTACCACCTAAGTTGGGAAAATCTAGGTTTGCAAATGAGATTAGTACCACCTAAGATGGGAAAGTCTAAATGGGATTCCTAATTCTAAAAATGAGAATTGTTGGAGTATGAACATTAAGTTAACCATCTTAATCTACTTATTCAATTAACCCATCTTTGAATCCTTGCCTTTATTAATTGCACATTTCGAATTTAGCTTTCTTTCCTTGAGTTTAACCCATCTTGCTTAATGCTTGCATTAGAGTCTCATAATTCATAAAGTAGTGTTATTGCTGGTTTTAGTATTTTAGAAATTCCCTAGAGTCTCATTCTACAGCCTGGTTATAAGTTAGAAGTCATTAGATTTTTATAAATAGTTTTTAAAATTCATCCTAGGTTGCTAGAAATTGCCTACTTGGTCTGTCTTTAGCATTTGGATTTTTAAAATTAGTAGATCGGTTGTTTAATCACTTAGATGTCACCTAGTAGTTGTTTAACCCTTCAGTAGGGATTTTAAAATTATTTTCCTGGTCATATAGTTGCAGCAAGTAGTTTTTAAAGTTTTGTTTCCCCAATTAATTCGAAACTGGCTTAGATTAGATAGTTTCATGCATTCCTAATGCTTTTAATCTCTACCCCTTTGAATTGATACCTAAAATACTACAATGACAAGAGTAGTAGAATTTTAGGAATTGAGTGTTTGAACCTAAAAAATCCTACTATCAATTGGCGCCGTTGCCATTGGGGTGTAGCATTAACCATTAGGATTTTGAATCTATTTAAGACTAAGCTTTTATTTTACCTTGTTTTCTCAACTCTTTTCAAGATGATGAATTTTTTATTATATTTTGGTACTAACTTGTGTTCCTTGATTCTCTTATGCTTTCAAAGGTACCAAACTAAAGAGAAGAGACATGGAAAGACAAGATCACTTGAGGTGTTGGAGAAGAACAACCAAAGAAGCATTCTCCCAACTCCACAACCTCAAGAACGTGTACCTACCTCTCCCCAAGCTCAAAAGAACAAGCCAACAATTGGTAGCTTTGATGCTCCTCATTATCATGAGTTGAGATTTGGAATCCATCCTCCTCCAATAGAAGCCACGGCCTATGAGATCAAGCCAAGTCTTGTGAGGTTAATTCAATGCTCTAAGTTCTTTGGAAATGGAATGGAGAATCCTTATGATCATGTGGAGTCCTTTGAAAGGTTGTGCAACTTGTTTAGCATTGAAGGTGTGCCCAAAGATAGCATCAAGCTCATTCTATTTCCTTTCTCACTTGGAGAAAAGGCACACCAATGGGAGAGAGCTCTACCATCTCATTTGATCAAATCTTGGGATGATTGCCAAAGAGTCTTCCTTCAAAGGTACTATCCCACTCAAAAAACAGTCCAAATGAGGAGGGACATCTTGAGTTTCAAGCAAGGCATACATGAGACCTTTCATGAAGCATGGGAGAGACTTAGAGGATACACTCGGGATTGTCCACATCATGGGTATAAGAAAGAAGCATCCTTAGAATTTTCTATAGGGGAGTTGCTAAGGATCACAAATGGACATTGGATGTGGCTAGCAAAGGGTGTTTTGCAAACCTCACAATGGAAGAAGGAGAGCTACTTGTTGAGAACTTGGCCAAGACTAGTGAAAGCTACTATGAAGGGCATGATACAACACCTCTAAAGAGATCATGTGAAGACTCCACATGGAAGAACTTGCAAGATAAAGTGGAGTGCTTGGAGAAACTCATACAAGCGAAACAAAGAGGAGTTGATTTGGCTCATGAGCAACACCATGAGAGAGCCAATTTCATGGCCAAAGCCCCACGTTCTGTGCAAGAATGTTAAGCCCCTAGTTCTCTTTCTCAAGATGTCATTCAAAGTATGCTACAACAACTCCTACATGGTCAAGAGAATGGAGCAATGATAATGGCTAAGGAGTTGGATGAGATCCATACCAACATGGGTAGTCTACAAGAGGATTTTAAATCTGAACTTGGGACATTAGCCTCCAAGATCAAGGAATTAGAGAATGGTAAAGGAGTTGCTTCTATCTCCACAACTCAAGTTTTGTTTGATGAGTCCAAGTTGGATGAGATTTTGGTGAAATTGCCAAGGAAGGCAAGGAAAGCAAGGAAGAGGCCAAAGAAGAAGAAGCACGTAATCAAGAATCTTGCTAAGCCTAGTAACACTTTGAGTCTTCACCCATTGAGACTCAAGGATGACTCTTTAGAGTATAAGGTTGAAACAACATGCCACTTCAAACCGTTTGTAAACGCCAAAGTCTTTCTTCCACCCGGTTTAGAGAAGGATGAAGCAAGGGTGCAAGAGATGTTGTCTACTATCTACACTGTGGACATGCCTCAAGGAGAACACCCAGCCACGTCCTCAGCCACCCACTTCACCGTTAAGCCAGCCTAAAAAGAAGAGTAAGAAAAGTCAAGTTAAGAGACTTTAAACAAAGCGCACTTGAGAGGCAATCTCATGTCTATCCTTGTGTATATGCTTTTTATTTTTGTTCTAGATTATCCTTTTGAGTGTGTGTGAGCAGGAACAAGGGAAATGGAGATCCCAAACAATGACCCAGNCCATTGAGACTCAAGGATGACTCTTTAGAGTATAAGGTTGAAACAACATGCCACTTCAAACCGTTTGTAAACGCCAAAGTCTTTCTTCCACCCGGTTTAGAGAAGGATGAAGCAAGGGTGCAAGAGATGTTGTCTACTATCTACACTGTGGACATGCCTCAAGGAGAACACCCAGCCACGTCCTCAGCCACCCACTTCACCGTTAAGCCAGCCTAAAAAGAAGAGTAAGAAAAGTCAAGTTAAGAGACTTTAAACAAAGCGCACTTGAGAGGCAATCTCATGTCTATCCTTGTGTATATGCTTTTTATTTTTGTTCTAGATTATCCTTTTGAGTGTGTGTGAGCAGGAACAAGGGAAATGGAGATCCCAAACAATGACCCAGTGATATGTCTATATTTTGCATCATATTCCCCTCCATTTAGTGTAAGTTTCACCTCATTTAGGTACTCATTTAGGCATCTTTGCATCACATTTCATTCATCTAGTAGTCTAGGGTGTCCTTGCATAGTCTTTGCATATTTTGGCACTTTTGGAGTCATTATCAGGTGATATGGATGCTATGGAGGCATGAATGGAGTTGGAGAAGGATGGCATAGCAAAGGAAGGGCAAGAGGTCACCAAGAAAATGAAGAAGGATTTCTCTCGAGCTGGATCGATGTAGTGTATCGACGAGCCAAGTCGATCCACTTTTCTAGGGGTTCGGATCGGCCAGACGTTTCGACCAGGCAGCTCGATCCAGAAAACCAGGGGTTCGTATCGACGTGCTGTATCGACCTAGCACGTCGATACAAACCAAGAAGCCAAGAAGAAGACGTTTTCCCAAAAGTTCGGATCGGCTAGCTGTATCGACCAGGCCACCCCGAGACGGTTTTCCAGGGGTTCGGATCGACTTGCTGTATCGACCTAGCACGTCGATCAGAACACAGACGGCCTTCTACTGTTCACTTTTCTGGGTCCACCTATAAATACTCATAAGACCTAATTTTTAAGTTAACTTTTATTCTCTTATGTTCTTAGCCTAAACTTTTGCCTCTTTGGGAGAAAAATTGTATTTTGCTTGGATCTTTTAAGTTTAATACAAAACTCTCTTGGATTTCTTTTTGTCTATTCTCTAATCATGTTTTGCTTATCTCTAATCATAGATTTGATGGGCTTGATGATGATTAGTGAGTAGTCTCTTAGGAACTTGGGGATGGGTTAGATCTAGGGTTTTCTAATGGTTCAATTTTGCAATCTAGGTTAGATTCTTTCATCTCTCTTCTTATTAAGGAGTTCTTAATGCCAAATAACTAACCTTTTGCTATTTGGATCATAAGCATTTCATACACCCATCAAGTGTTTGATGAAATGCTTGAACCACCTTTCTAAGAGATTTACATTCCTAGCCTAAGATATTAGTTGCCTAGGGTGTTTATCATGCCATTTAGACTTGTATTTATTGCTTGCTAATCATTTTAATGCTAACACATCATTAGTTCATTACGGTGATTAGGAAAGAGATTAGTGCCACACATCATGGATTAGTCTTTATTAGTGATCTAAGCATAGAGATAGCTTATTTAGTTGCTTAAATGATTGCAAGGTTGGCCATTTAGATGCCCAAATCAATGATTCCATTCCTAGGTTTCGTTTTTTAGTAATTTGGTAATCTTGCTTAGTGGTTAATCGCTTAATTAGTGCTTGATTAGTGTTAATTAAGGTTTTAAGTCATATTCTTAGTCTTGTAGTATCTCCTTTAGCTAGTAGCTTGCTTTTAATTGTCAGTTGTTTCCTAATTTCGAATTTGGCTTAGCTTAGACCAAAATTTGTATTCCTTTTGCATCAAACTCTCAAGATGGATTGATATCTCAAGTAATGCAATGATATGAGCAATTGAGGAATTGTTTCAAGAGAGAAAAACTCTTGTTTCAATTTGGCGCCGTTGCCATATTGGGCTTGTTTGATCACTAGGATTTAAGTTTAGTTTGAGACTAAGTTCTTCTTTTGTGTTTATTGACCATCTCTTTTTCTAGATTTCAGTTGACCTTGAATGCATTTGAGATCACAAGGAGACAACAACTTCCAAGGCTTTCAAGAGATTGATCAGTTGGAAAGGGTTGTTAGGATTGCAAGAAGGAAAGCTGAAAGGTTAGAGAGGCTGAGAATGGAAGAGCAACAACGGGATCAAGCTCCTCAAGGTGTTGCACCACCAAACATGGCACAAGCACAAAGGGGCAATGGAAACCCCTTGCATGCGCCTAGACAAGGGAGCACAATTGGGGCTGGTGATGCTCCAAATATTCACCAAAATAGATATGGTATTCAACCTCCACCAGTTCACAATAACACCTTTGAAGTAGAGCCAGCCTTCATCTCCAAGGTTCAACAAGACAAGTTCCATGATTTGCCAATGGAGGATCCACTTGATCACTTGGATAATTTTGATAGAGTTTGTGGGTTGTTCAAGATGAATGGTGTGAGTGAGGATGCTTTCAAACTAAGACTTTTTCCCTTCTCTCTTGGGGATAGAGCAAGGCAATGGGAGAAAAACTTGCCTCAAGGAACCAGCACCTCTTGGGATGATTGCAAGAAGGCATTCCTATCTAAGTTCTTCTCCAACTCAAGGACTGCCAAGTTGAGGAATGAAATCTCAAGCTTCACTCAAAGGAATAATGAGTCTTTTAATGAAGCATGGGAAAGGTTCAAGGGCTACACAATGCAATGCCCTCATCATGGCTTCACACAAGAGTCTTTACTAAGCACCATCTATAGATGGGTCCTTCCAAAGATTTGAATGCTTCTTAATACCGCAAGTAAAGGTAACTTCTTAGGGAAAGAAGTAGAAAATGTTTTGGAGCTTGTAGAGAATCTTACCTTGAGTGATGGTAACTACAATGAAGACTATGATAGAGCTCCAAGGGGAGGTGAATATGATTCTCACAAGAAAGAAATGAAGTCTCTACATGACAAGATGGACAAGCTCATGTCTTCCAATCAAAGACATGTACATTTTGTTGTTGAGAATCAAGAAGAGTGTGAGGATCAAGTTGGGTCTCAAGAGTGTGAAGAAGAGGTCAATTTCGTGGGAGGCCAAGGAGGATACAAAAACAACTATAACAACAACTATAAGGAGAATAACAACCTCTCTTATAGGAATACTAATGTGGCCAACCCCGAAGACCAAGTCTACCCTACCCAAACTACTCAAGGCAAACCTTTTGTCACTTACAACAATCAACAAAAGGGTTATGCACCAAGGTCTAACTACCAAGGAGGAAACCAAGGCAATTATGGTGGTACAAGGAACAATGCTCCACCGGGTTTTACTCAAGCCTCTCAAGGTCCTCCACAAGACAACATCCAACTCATGCTTCAACAAATACTTCAAGGTCAAGCTCATAGTGATGCTAATGTGGGCAAGAAGATCGCTGAGATTAACACAAGGATGAATTCTTCACTAAATGAGCTTGCCACTCAAATAGGAGATCTCCAACAAAAGTTCAAGCAACTTGAGAACAAAGGCAAGGCTTCTAGCTCCTCTTCTCAAGGCACTCTACCGGGAAAATATGAGGCAAACCCCAAAGAGTACATCAATGCCATCACTTTAAGAAGTGGAAAGGAGTTGCCTACAAGGGAGAGTCCTCTAATCAATGAGGACATTGAAGTTCAAGATGGGGAGGAAAGCTTAAAAAAAGCTTAAGAAGCTGTAACTTTTGATGATGTTTACATTGCAAAGAGGAGCAAGGAAGTGGTAAAGGAGAAGCCAAAAGAGGATGTGCACCAAAAGGAGTCAACCTTTGTTCCTCCACCTTACAAGCCCAAACTTCCCTTCCCCGGGAGGTTCAAGAAACAGTTGGTGGAGAAATACAAGGCCATGTTTGACAAACAACTTAAAGACATTGAGCTCAAGATGCCTTTGGTGGATGCCTTCATGATGATTCCTCAATATGCCAAGTTTTTGAAAGATGCTGTGGCACAAAGAGCTAGGGATGTCCAAGGAGTTATGCTACTTTCTCATGAGTGTAGTGCAATAATTCAAAGCAATGTGATACCAAAGAAGCTTGGAGACCCCGGTTCCTTCACTATACCATGCGCCCTTGGTCCCCTTGGTTTTGAGAATTGCTTGTGTGATCTTGGGGCTAGTATCAACCTCATGCCCTATTCAATAGCTAAGAAGCTCGGTTTCACCAAGTATAAGGAATGTGGAATCTCTCTAATTCTTGCCGATAGGAGTGTGAGGATGCCTATTGGAGTTCTAGAAGACTTGCCTATAAAGGTTAGCAACTTCATCATCCCAACTGATTTTATGGTGCTTGAGATGGATGAAGAGCCAAAGGATCATTTGATCTTGGGAAGACCCTTCCTAACTACAGCTGGTGCCATCATTGATGTGAAGCATGGAAAAATCAGTTTGCATCTAGGAAAAGGGGTTGAGCTGAAGTTTGACATAAAAAAGACATTGAGGAAGCCCACCATAGATGGTCAAGTGTTCTACATTGAAACAATGGATGAGTTGGCTGATGAGTTGCTTGAAGAGCTAGCCCAAGAAGACCATCTTAGTGTAGCTCTAACCAAACCACATGGAGAGAATGGCTACTTGCATGAGGAAACACAAGCATACATGCTCATGCTTGATTCTCGCAAGGCACAAGATGGGGAGGAAAGATTTTCAAGTTTGGTAGCTTCATGTGAGGGTGAAGTGGAATTTGCTCAAGATAAAGGGTCCTTGAGAGTTGAGGTTTCAAGTCAAGGACAAGAGGAATTTGAGCAAGGGGAGTTGGAAAGGGATCTTGATGAGGATTGGAGTGAACTTAAGGTGGAACTCAAGCCACTTCCCATTAGACTAAGGTATGCTTTCCTAGGCCCTAACTCTTCTTACCCCGTAATTGTCAATGAATACTTGAGTGATGATGAGCTCAACTCCCTCCTTAATGAGTTGAGAAAGTATAGGAGAGCTATTCGTTACTCTTTGAGTGATATCAAGGGCATATCTCCTATGCTTTGCACTCATATGATTCACCTTGAAAATGAAAACACTTCCTCAATTGAACATCAAAGAAGATTAAACCCAAACCTTAAGGAAGTAGTGAAGAAGGAAATCTTGAAACTTTTAGAAGCAAATGTGATATATCCTATTAGTGACAGCACTTGGGTCTCTCCCGTGCATGTTGTCCCAAAGAAGGGTGGAATCACTGTGATTAAGAATGAAAAAGATGAGTTAATACCAACTAGAACCATCACTGTCCATAGGATGTGTATTGATTACCGAAAACTTAATGCTTCTACTAGAAAAGATCATTTCCCTCTTCCTTTTATTGATCAAATGCTTGAGAGATTGGCTAACCACCCCTTCTATTGTTTCCTTGATGGATATAGTGGGTTCTTCCAAATACCCATTCATCCTAATGATCAAGAGAAGACTACTTTCACATGCCCTTATGGTACCTTTGCATATCGAAGGATGCCATTTGGGTTATGTAATGCTCCAGCCACCTTTCAAAGGTGCATGATGAGTATCTTCTCCGATCTTATTGAGGAAATGGTAGAGGTGTTTATGGATGACTTTTCTGTGTATGGTGCCTCTTTTTCTGCTTGTCTTTCTAATCTTTGCAGGGTTCTACAAAGATGTGAAGAGTCTCACTTGGTGCTTAATTGGGAGAAGTGTCATTTCATGGTCAACTAAGGGATTGTGTTGGGTCACAAGATTTCTGAGGAGGGAATAGAAGTGGACAAAGCCAAGATAGATGTAATGGTCAACATGGCGCCACCATCAAATGTGAGAGGCATAAGGAGTTTCCTTGGGCATGCCGGTTTTCTATAGGAGGTTCATCAAGGATTTCTCAAAGATTGCTAGGCCTTTGACAAGACTCCTTTGTAAGGAAGTGGAGTTTCAGTTTGATGAAGAATGCTTGCAAGCCTTTGAGACAATCAAGAAAGCACTTGTAAGTGCCCCTATTGTGCAAGCACCAGATTGGAGTCTACCATTTGAGATCATGGCTGATGCTAGTCATTATGCTGTGGGAGCTGTGCTTGGGCAAAGGAAGGACAAGAAGCTTCATGTGATCTATTATTCAAGTAGGACACTTGATTAGGCTCAAACCAAGTATGCTACAACATAAAAGGAACTCTTGGCGGTGTTGTTTGCTTTTGAGAAATTCAGATCTTATTTGGTAGGATCAAAGGTGATAGTGTACACGGATCATGCTGCATTGCGCCACATCTATGCTAAGAAGGAGACCAAGCCAAGGTTCCTTAGTTGGATCTTGCTTCTTCAAAAGTTTGACATGGAGATAGTTGACAAGAAGGGTGTGGAGAATGGTGTAGCTGATAATTTGTCAAGGATGAGGATTGAAGATGCTTTACCACTCAATGATTCTCTCCCGGAAGAGAAAATAATGATGATCAAGAGTGTTGCTAGTGCACATGGAGTTGGGAAGAAGCTTCAAGAGACTCAAGGCCTAGAGGACAAAGCTTTGCCTTGGTATGCTGACATTGTTAACTACTTGGTATGCAAAGAAGAACCAACTCATCTCAACAACTATCACAAGAAGAAGTTCATGAGAGATGTGTCACACTTCTATTGGGATGAGCCCTATCTCTACAAGAGATGTGCTGATGGGATTTATAGAAGATGCTTGACACAAGAAGAGGTTGAGAGTGTGAATTTTCATTGCCATGGGTCTAAGTATGGAGGTCATTTTGCTACATTCAAGGCAGCTACAAAGGTGCTTCAAAGTGGATTTTGGTGGCCTACATTGTTCAAAGATACTCATGAGTTCATCAAGAGATGTGAGCCTTGTCAAAGGAAGGGGAACATAAGCAAGAGAGATGAGATGCCCCAAAACCCAATCTTGGAAGTAGAGTTGTTTGATGTATCGGGAATAGACTTCATGGGAACTTTCCCATCTTCTTATGGAAACCAATACATCTTGGTAGCTGTTGATTATGTCTGCAAGTGGGTTGAAGCCATTGCAAGCCCTACCAATGACTCCAAGGTCGTGGTGAAGATGTTCAAGAGTATAATCTTCCCAATGTTTGGTGTGCCAAAAGTTGTGATTAGTGATTGATAGACTCATAATTTAGCATATTTTAGCATCCATATTAGATAGTTTTGCATGTACTTTTGCATTCATTTAGCCACTTTTAGTCCCATTTGCATACATATTAGAGTTTAGTGAGTGTTAGCTTAGGTTGTTGCATATTTGTACATATTGAGTCCTTATTAGGTGTTTTGGAGGCTTGGAGGACCATATGAAGTTTCATGGATAGCCAAGAGGAGCAAGAGAAGCAGCCAAATGAGAAGCATAAGTCTTTTTAGAAGCATATCGAGCATTTGGAGGTGCGAAATGTATGAGTTCGAACGAAGGCCTTTCACTTAGATTCATACTCTGAAGCCTTCTTAAGAGTTGTAGAGGATCCATTGCGCTTTCCAATGGAGTTGGAATCAAGTCATTCAGACCCGTGGTTAGAAAGTTACATCGACTTTGGTTCGGTTCGACGACACGGATCGACGAACAGCTCGAACCACTTCTCTAGGGGTTCGGTTCGATGACACGGATCAACGAACAGCTCGAACCACAGCACCAGGGGTTCAGTTCAACGACTTGGTTCGACGAGCTTGTCGATCCAAACCAAGAAGACTCCTTCCGTGTACAAATCGGATCAGACGAAGACTTTCTGTTCCGATTCAGCCTTCGATCTCTTCATGAAAATTGTAGGTAATTGAATCATCTTTCATTTGGAGGTGGTTTCATGTCATTATGAGCTGTGGTGAGGGAGATATGGCGATTTCCGCAAGACTGCTACCCCGGGTCAAAACCCGGTTTGACCTCCTTCCCTATAAATAATTAAAAACCTAATTTTAATGTATCTTCTCTTGGCCTTAAACCTAAAAAACGCCCCTTCGGGGTTTTGAGGAGATTTTGAAATTTCTTTTATGTTTAATGCAATTTGATTCTTGTTTCTTCTAATCTTTCTTTTTCTATTCATCTAATCATGTTTACTAACACTTCTTTCATGTGATTTGTTAGATTAGCTATGATTAGTGAGTAGTTCCTTAGGAACTTGGGGATGGGTTAGATTTAGGGTTTTCTAATGGTTCAATCTTGCAATCTAGGATAGATTCTTTCATCTCTCTTCTTATTAAGGTGTTCTTAATGCCAAATAGCTAATCTTTTGCTATTTTGGATCATAAGCATTTCACACACCCACCAAGTGTTTGATGAAATGCTTGAACTAACTTAATAAGAGATTTACATTCCTAGCCTAAGACATTAGTTGCCTAGGGTGTTTATCATGCCATTTAGACTTGTGACTAATGCTTGCTAATCATTTTAATGCTAAAACATCATTAGTTCATTAGGGTGATTAGG
>JAHZTW010000006.1:34071233-34107189 GCA_020283515.1 Alliaria petiolata
TTTAACCTTGTTTTCCCATGTTGCATAAGTAATTAGGCTAGAATCCTCATGAATTTTAACTTGTTACCACTTAGAGGATGCTTAATTTGAAAATTCCCTTGTTGATTTCTTTGGATGATAAAAGTGATTAATTCTTGCTATTAATGCATTGCCATTGAGTTTTAATTCTTAGTGCTTTCATGGAATCTTGTGATTACATGCTTGGTGCTTTCATGAGTTTTAATTCACCATGTGCTTACTCCACTCCAAGATTTTTAATTTTGTAGGCAATATGGGGAGAACAAGGAGTTAAGTTAGCAAGAAGCAAGGCAAGAGGCCATCGGAGGTTGATGAAGATCCCGAGGAGAGTCCCTCTGTCATAAGGAAGTTGTCTCAAAAGAGAGACATTAGTAGAGAGAAGGCTAAGGCAAGGCGAGCCGAGAAATCTACAGTCAAGACTCCATTGACCTCTGATGTGTACAAGAGCCTCATGGAGATTCCCTTCAAGGGAACCAAGTACCCGGATCATGAGTTGCTAGATGAGTTGGGTCTATTGGAGGATGTGACTGCGATTTTTCGAAACTTGGGGTGTGAGAGGTGGTTCAACCAATCATACCCAAGCTACCAAGAGGAGACTTGCCAATTCCTCTCTACTTTGAAGGTCACAAACGTGAGTTCGAACGAAGTTAATAGAGAAAGGGATGGTCTCGGTTTCATCCAATTCCGGGTTCGCAAGAAATCCTACAAGTTGGGGTTTAAGAAGCTAAGTGAAGTACTTGGTTTTGATGAGGGAACCGGCGCGGGCTCCCGCTTTGATGTTGCAAAGACAGAGTTGGAAAAGCTTTGGAAGATGCTTGGTTGTGGAAGTTATAAGACCAGAAAATGCAAGAGCTCGATGATCCGTCATCCCGCGATTCGCTATGCTCACAAGGTATTGGCTCACACCTTCTTTGCTAAAAAAGAGACCGAGACTGTGACTGAAGAAGAGTGGGAAATGCTTGATGTTGGGCTAAAGAGCATCATTGGTTTCTTTGATGACAAAACCTAACTAAGGGGTGATGCTACGGGAAACGGGATGGTGCAGATTTGGGTGGCTCATGCAGCAAGCTTCCAAGGGTGGGCAACTAACAAAAAGGACCGCTCACCTCAACTCACCATTGGAGGCATGATCACACCAATCCTTGAGAAAATCGGCATTAACTTGGGAGAACCCTCAGCTGAGAAGAAATATCTAGACTCCACCTACCTCCTTAAGGCACAGTTTTTGGTTAAGGAAGGGAGTGGATACCACTACAAGTTCAATGTGGAAAGGCTCAAGGAGGCTACAATCCGACTCCCTTGCATTCACCTCACAAGCCTTAGGGAAAGATCCAATGCTGCCTTCACTCCATCCGACGAGCATCTAGGCGACATAGAGACCTTCCCGGTAGCTCCATGGGACACATACCACGAGCCATATCCAGCCCCTCCGGTCTATGGTAGCGAGAGGTACACCTTTGTGCCTTATGAAGGCACCAACCAAGGAGAGCCTTCTAGACAAGCCCACCAACACATCAAGCTCCTTCAAAGATGGAACAAATGGCAAGACAAGACCATTAGGAAGCTTGTGAAGACTGTAAAGGGGTTGAAAGGGCAAATTAAGGAGCTCAAAGCTAAGGTTGGAGGAACTTCTTCCTCAAAGCATGAAGAAGGGCAACAAGAAGACGATGAGGGGGATAGCATCATGGCGGGAAGACGTCATTCCTTCCAAGGAACCCCGAGTGCAACGAGCCACGAGGATGAGCCACGCCCTTCCTCCTATGAGACCCGAAGGCGTGAGAAGAGAGTTATGCGATCCCCCACTCCTAAATCAAGCAACCCATCATACTCCATGGACTCCTACTCCTCCTCCTCCGTTCGCTTTTGAAAAAGGTACCACTCGAAACCATTGTAAATACCATTTAGATTTTTTATTTTGCATTTTGAAATCTTCTCCAAGCTTGGATTACACAAGGGACTGTGTAATTTAAGTTTGGGGGAGTATGGTGTATTTGATTTTGTGTTTTGTGATCTTATTTTCCTTTTTCATGCATTTTTGAGTCTCATGCATTCATTTATGGCATAGAAAAAACCAAAAAAAATTGGAAATTTTTTGAAAATTTCAAAAAAATAGCATGTATAGGATTGAGTCTAGCTTTCATATAGGATTGCATTCTTGCATAGGGGACAATGATAGATTTTTCCTTGTAAGGTGTTTAGCTCATTAATTAGTTCAAGGCCCTAGTTAGTAGTTCTTTGATGCTTGAAGTGCAAATTTTGAAAGTAAAAGTTGAACCCTACTTGGACCTCACCATTTGAAACTCAAGTCTAAATTGAAGCAAGCTTTGAATAGAAACCAACTCTCTTGAACTTGAACTTAATTTGAATGAAAAATTGTCTTGATCATGCATTGTTAGAGAACTTGTGGATACCATATACATATTTGGGTTATCTTCTTTCCTTTGTACCACTCTTGTTAACCCAAATAGCCGACCCTCATCTTTAGAGAGGTTAAGATCAAACACCCTAGCTAAGCCTTCTTTGAAACCTCTACCTTATTGAGTGAATTAGGCCTTTTCTTCTTCTGAACTTAGCAAAAAGTGTTGAGTTTAGAGCGACAAGGATAGGCTTCCATGTAGCTAGCTCGAGACAATGAGCTAGGTGATAGGTTAGGCTTCTTGGGTGGGGATTTTAGCTTGACAATGAGTATGAAAGAAATGAGTTTGGCAAATTTGAGGTGGTGAGAAGGGGAAAACGAAAATTTTGAGACAAGTGTTGGCAATGTGTATTATGCTCTAAGTGTTTAAAAGAAAGTCTTCTAAAAATGAAAAGTAAAAGAGCCAAGAAAAAGAAAATAATATGGCTAAGTTAAGAAAAGGAAGAGGATAGCAAAGTGTAAAAGAAAAGAGCTTGAAGTGAAAGTGTGCCAACACTTGTGGTTGTAGAAGATGTTTTCTCTAAGTGTTTAAAAGAAAAGAAAAAGTGTTTGATCTTCTTGTGGGTTTGGCGAATTGCCTTGTAATGGGTAGCCTAGGTTGGACTTGGTGAGTGAGCTTAAAAGAAAATGAGAGTGAAAACATTTGTGTTCAAAAGGGGTAGATGGAAGTTTGTCCTTGTATGCATAGGTTGCTTTTTAATCATAGCATTTTGCCAAAGTTCACTTGTTCATTGAGAGATCCCATAGCATTGGAACCCCATGAAGTTGAGATCATTTTCATCTCAAAACCTTACCCAAAACCAAACAAGTTCGCTAGCACTGCATAATTCATGATCCATGGTTACTACTTAATGAATGTTAAAGAGTTGGTGAAAATGAATGCTTGTGTAGACTGAGGCTTGAGTTCACTTGAATGAGTATGGGTATGGCTAGACCTTTTGGAGTAGAATTTGCATTAAGAGCATCCTAGAATTAAGAACTAGGACCATTGAGTTGATTTATTTGCTTGACACCTTTGGATTTGAGTCCCCACCTTCAAACCTCTCTCCTTAGCTTGTGTTTCATTTGCTTGAGGACAAGCAAAAGGCAAGTTGTTTCATTTAGGAACTCATTTAGGAATCTTTGCATCACATTTCATTCATCTAGTAGTCTAGGGTGTCCTTGCATAGTTTTTGCATATTTTGGCACTTTTGGAGTCTTTATCAGGTGATATGGATTCTATGGAGGCATGAATGGAGTTGGAGAAGGATGGCATAGCAAAGGAAGGGCAAGAGGTCACCAAGAAAATGAAGAAGGATTTCTCTCGAGCTGGATCGATGTAGTGTATCGACGAGCCAAGTCGATCCACTTTTCCAGGGGTTCGGATCGGCCAGACNAAAAGTGTTTGATCTTCTTGTGGGTTTGGCGAATTGCCTTGTAATGGGTAGCCTAGGTTGGACTTGGTGAGTGAGCTTAAAAGAAAATGAGAGTGAAAACATTTGTGTTCAAAAGGGGTAGATGGAAGTTTGTCCTTGTATGCATAGGTTGCTTTTTAATCATAGCATTTTGCCAAAGTTCACTTGTTCATTGAGAGATCCCATAGCATTGGAACCCCATGAAGTTGAGATCATTTTCATCTCAAAACCTTACCCAAAACCAAACAAGTTCGCTAGCACTGCATAATTCATGATCCATGGTTACTACTTAATGAATGTTAAAGAGTTGGTGAAAATGAATGCTTGTGTAGACTGAGGCTTGAGTTCACTTGAATGAGTATGGGTATGGCTAGACCTTTTGGAGTAGAATTTGCATTAAGAGCATCCTAGAATTAAGAACTAGGACCATTGAGTTGATTTATTTGCTTGACACCTTTGGATTTGAGTCCCCACCTTCAAACCTCTCTCCTTAGCTTGTGTTTCATTTGCTTGAGGACAAGCAAAAGGCAAGTTGTTTCATTTAGGAACTCATTTAGGAATCTTTGCATCACATTTCATTCATCTAGTAGTCTAGGGTGTCCTTGCATAGTTTTTGCATATTTTGGCACTTTTGGAGTCTTTATCAGGTGATATGGATTCTATGGAGGCATGAATGGAGTTGGAGAAGGATGGCATAGCAAAGGAAGGGCAAGAGGTCACCAAGAAAATGAAGAAGGATTTCTCTCGAGCTGGATCGATGTAGTGTATCGACGAGCCAAGTCGATCCACTTTTCCAGGGGTTCGGATCGGCCAGACGTTTCGACCAGGCAGCTCGATCCAGAAAACCAGGGGTTCGTATCGACGTGATGTATCGATCTAGCACGTCGATACGAACCAAGAAGCCAAGAAGAAGACGTTTTCCCAAAAGTTCGGATCGGCTAGCTGTATCGACCAGGCCTGGATCGGTTTTCCAGGGGTTCGGATCGACTTGCTGTATCGACCTAGCACGTCGATCCGAATACAGACGGCCTTCTACTGTTCACTTTTCTGGATCCACCTATAAATACTCATAAGACCTAATTTTTAGGTTAACTTTTATTCTCTTATGTTCTTAGCCTAAACTTTTGCCTCTTTGGTAGAAAAATTGTATTTTGCTTGGATCTTTTAAGTTTAATACAAAACTGTCTTGGATTTCTTTTTATCTATTCTCTAATCTTGTTTTGCTTATCTCTAATCATAGATTTGATGGGCTTGATGATGATTAGTGAGTAGTCTCTTAGGAACTTGGGGATGGGCTAGATCTAGGGTTTTCTAATGGTTTAATCTTGCAATCTAGGTTAGATTCTTTCATCTCTCTTCTTATTAAGGAGTTCTTAATGCCAAATAGCTAACCTTTTGCTATTTGGATCATAAGCATTTCATACACCCACCAAGTGTTTGATGAAATGCTTGAACCACCTTTCTAAGAGATTTACATTCCTAGCCTATGATATTAGTTGCCAAGGGTGTTTATCATGCCATTTAGACTTATGCTTATTGCTTGCTAATCATTTTAATGCTAACACATCATTAGTTCATTAAGGTGATTAGGAAAGGGATTAGTGCCACATATCATGGATTAGTTTTTATTAGTGATCTAGGCATAGAGATAGCTTATTTAGTTGCTTAAAGGATTGCAAGGTTGGCCATTTAGATGCCCAAATCAATGATTCCATTCCTAGGTTTCGTTTTTTTAGTAATGTGGTAATCTTGATTAGTAGTTAATCGCGTAATTAGTGCTTCATTAGTGATAATTAAGGTTATAAATCATATTCTTAGTCTTGTAGTATCTCCTTTAGCTAGTAGCTTGCTTTTAATTGTCACTTGTTTCTTAATTTCGAATTTGGCTTAGCTTAGACCAAACTTTGTATTCCTTTTGCACCAAACTCCCAAGATGGATTGATATCTCAAGTATTGCAATGATATGAGCAATTGAGGAATTGCTTCAAGAGAGAAAAACTCTTGTTTCACCCAGCTGCTTGATCTCAGCCCTAACCACGACAAGCTCCAAGGTACACCATTCCAAAACCTTGTAAATATCATGCATTTTTGGATTTTGATTTTGATTTTTGTTGATGGTCTCTCTTGAACTTTTATTACACAAGGAACTGTGTAATTTAAGGTTAGGGGAGAGGTTGAGAGATTTAATTTTGTGTTTTGTGCTCTTATTTTTCCTTTAGCATATTTGAGTCCTCATGCATTCATACATTTGCATAGAAAAACAGAAAAGTTTTAAAAAAATTTCAAAAAAAATCATATAGCTTGCATTTGCATTGTCAAATATTGTAGTATTGAGTCTAGATTTTTTATCATATAGGTTGCATCATTCATGTGCATAGGGGGCAATTTTCCTTGTAAAGTGTTTTAAGCTCATGAATTGGTTCAAGGCCCTAGTTAGTAGTCCTTTGATGCTTTGTGCAAATTTGAAAATTAAGTTCTAACCATCTTTGGACCATTTGTCTTGATTTTCTTGGCTTAAATTTGAAACAAACATGAATTGAATCCTTTCCTATCAAGTGAAACCTTAACATGAATTTTGAATTATCATACGTGTGCATTTGAGAAAGAATACATGGATCACATATACATATTTAGGCTTTCTTATTCCCTTCACTACTCTCTTGTAAGCCTAAATAGAACACCATACCTTAACCCTTGCCTTATTTCAAGCCAAAATTCTTGTGTGATTGCAAATTGTGAGGCCTTATTTTTGATTGAACTTGGCATAAAGTGTTAGGTTTAGGGCGACATGTTTAGGCTCTCATATGATTCTAGCTTTGCATCTTGAAGCNAACACCAGACCACCACCAGCATATTTTTGAAATTTATTATCTCCCTCGCTCGCATAAAAAAAACATTGAAGACGGAGGTTTATAAAGAAGACGAATTAGTCATTTAAAAATGATTTTAAAACTCTTTTAAATTCTTATAAAAACATTATGATTTTTAAAATGTCTTTTATAACCTCAGGAAGTTCGAATCAAGGAATCCGTGATTTTACAAGAGGGGTGTTTAACCATTCATGATGTGTTCTCATAGTTGTTGGACATTAATTTAATTTGTTATAGAGAATACAAATTAGTCATTTAAAAAGGATTTTAAAACACTTTCAAAACCTTATAAAAACATTTAAAATGATTTTTAAAAAGGTCTTTTATATCCCCAAGAAACTCGAACCAATGATCCCGTGATTTTGCAAGAGGGATGCTTAACCATCCAGGCTGTGTTGTCTTACTTGTTGTACGTTTGAATTTAACTATTTATAGAGAATACGAATTATTCATTTAAAATTGATTTTAAAACACTTTTAGATTGTTATAAAAACTTTAAAAATGATTTTTAAAAGGGTCTTTTACATCTCCTGGAAACTCGAACCAGTGTACCCGTGATTTTTCAAGATGGGTGTTTAACCACCCATGCTGTATTGTCATAGTTGTTGTACATATGAATTTAATTGTTTATAGAGAATACGAATTAGTCATTTAAAAAGGATTTTAAAACACTTTTAAAACCTTATAAAAACATTTAAAATGATTTTTAAAAGGGGGCTTTTATATGCACAAGATGCTCGAACCAATGATCCCGTGATTTTGCAAGAGGGGTGCTTAACCACCCAGGTTGTATTGTCATAGTTGTTGTACATATGAATTTAATTGTTTATAGAGAATACGAATTAGTCATTTAAAAAGGATTTTAAAACACTTTTAAAACTTATAAAAACATTTAAAATGATTTTTAAAAGGGGGCTTTTATATGCACAAGATGCTCGAACCAATGATCCCGTGATTTTGCAAGAGGGGTGCTTAACCACCCAGGTTGTATTGTCATAGTTGTTGTACATATGAATTTAATTGTTTATAGAGAATACGAATTAGTCATTTAAAAAGGATTTTAAAACACTTTTAAAACTTATAAAAACATTTAAAATGATTTTTAAAAGGGGGCTTTTATATGCACAAGATGCTCGAACCAATGATCCCGTGATTTTGCAAGAGGGGTGCTTAACCATCCATGCTGTGTTGTCTTACTTGTTGTACGTTTGAATTTAACTGTTTATAGAGAATATGAATTATTCATTTAAAATTGATTTTAAAACACTTTTAGATTGTTATAAAAACTTAAAAAATGATTTTTAAAAGGGTCTTTTACATCTCCTGGAAACTCGAACCAGTGTACCCATGATTTTTCAAGATGGGTGTTTAACCACTCAGGCTGTATTGTCATAGTTGTTGTACATATGAATTTAATTGTTTATAGAGAATACGAATTAGTCATTTAAAAATGATTTTAAAACACTTTAAAATTATTATAAAAACTTTAAAAATAATTTTTAAAAGGGGCTTTTATATCTTCAGAAAACTGGAACCAGTGAATTCATGATTTTTCAAGAGGACCATCCAGGCTGAAAACTGGAACCAGTGAATTCATGATTTTTCAAGAGGACCATCCAGGCTGTGTTGTCATAGTTGTTGTATATATGAATTTAATTGTTTAAAAAGAATACGAATTAGTCATTTAAAATGATTTTAAAACACTTTTAAATCCTTATAAAAACTGGCTCTATAGAGAATATGAATTAGTACATATGAATTTATATGTTTATATGTATTATTATGTTTGCATGTAAACATAAAACAGTGAGTATTACTTTTTATAACCTTTATAATATCATTTATAAAACCTTATAAATAGTAATTAGTATTTTCATAAAGATTTATAATATCATTTATAAATCTTTATAAATGAAATTTACAAGAATTAGATACTTTTGTTACATGAAACTATTCTCATGCTCTCAAGCTCTTCCCATCGCAGAATCACTGACTCTAAACCGCTTGTTGTTAGGACTGAGCATCCTTCCAAAGACAGAAACCTCACCCTCCTGCAAGAACAAAAAGATGATCAAAAGCATGTCCTTTCACCTCATAGCAGAAGAATTCATCATTTCATAGGAAGTTGCAAACTCTCAAGAGCTGGACAAGATCCAAGCAGCTTTTCGGTCCACAACAAGGATCCATCTTTATGCAAGACGATACTACTCTCAGTGTCATAGAAGAGAGCGGTTATGTCTTCCAAAGCCTCAGCAACCGCACTTTTTCTTTGCTTGGACTTCCCCAAACTGCTACTGCACTCCTCTTCCTTTGGAAGGCCATCGCTTGCTTTTATTTTAGCTCTCCGCGGAAATTCCAGAGGAAGCTCTCCGCGGAAATTCCAGACAGAAACATTTCGGTTCCTGAATGTAAGAAACAACTGGTTTTCGTACAAAAATATGAATGCTGATGGTGTCATGAATTCAGTTCTGCTAACTTCTATCAGCTCAGCGTTTCGGACCTTACAGAACAAAAAACTCTGTTAGAAACATAAAACAGACGAATATATAAAGCGGTTTGAACCACGAATGTATCACTCACGTCAAGAATTTGGAGATTCTCATTCTCTTGCTTAACTAGAAGCTTTTCATTGAATTGTTCAATGAAATCAACTTTCTTGTTTCGGTGAAGCAAGTGATTAAAGGACTTGAGAACCGTGCCATCTTCGATTGATAGAATCTTCAAGGAAACATGACTTGTAGCTCTCTTGAAAATCAATAACATTATCCCTGGACTAAGGCACGTAAACAAACATAAACAAACACAAGCACGAGTTAGAGGTGACACATAGCTAAGTTGACAAGTCTTCCAATCCAATCGAAGTACACAGAACACTTGGTCGCCACTCACTTTCCAAATTTTGCAAACAAGAAACACAGAAAGGGAAAGACAGATGCAGAAAATGTCACCTGATCTTAATTTCCTAGACATTTTTGTCTGATATCGAATATAGCATGGCATAGTTTTTCAGATCAAACACCTTGTAAACACTGCAGAGCAGGGCTATGGCTCAGTTGAGAAACTTCAAGTCAAACAAAACTTGGATAATGAAGAACAGAAAATACCTGTCCTGTGCAGAATATGTCAGCATCTTGCCATTAACATCATCAAACTCTACGAAACCTGGCCACTTTAGTGACTCAGACTCAAAAAGGGAAAATCCTGCGTCTGCTTGACCCCTCAGAATATATCTAACAATACAAAAAAAATTAGTTTTAAGAGTCTGAGAAGTAAAACTTAAGAAGACAACAACACAAGAGTAAGCATACTCGATTCTAGTGGATCTGCATTTCAAAGAGCTGAAATTGTCGGATGCGTAAACAGAAACTGTGATGAGAGAATCATTGTTCTTGTTGTAGAACAAGCTCCGAATGACTTCATCAGGGGTAACATTTAAAAAGCAAACCCTTTTGTTCGTCTCTGCAATTACAGAGACAACAAATCCAAAGGTCAATAAAAAAAAGGCTCCCTCTTCCTAATACCCTAAGCCCTCTATCGACCATCTCACTGTGCAATAGATTCTCCTCGACGAAACCCCAATTCGACGAATCCGAAGATATGTGAAACGAAATCGACTTGTGACATAGCAAAATACCCGAGTTTTGCAGCGGATTCAAACACGCGCTCGTTAAATCGACGTTCGTGAGCTTCGGAATCCTAGAAACGAGCTTCCCGGACAAGAGAAAATCACAATCGAAAACCTTGAGAGTCCGTAGACGTCGTCCTTGGAGATTCAACCAGCGTTTGCAGACGAGCGACAACTCGTTGTTCTGGGAATCGGGAAGCTTCTGGAGGATCTTGAGAAGGAACGAATCGGACAAGAAGAGCGATCGATGTCGGTGAAATCAAAATCGGACATATGGGATTTGGACCTGGATCTTGGGGATTGAGTCTGAATCACGGCGGAGACTACTGGCTTGAAAGACGTCGTCGGATGGTTCAGCCATGAGCCGGTCCAGCTCGAGCGTCTCTTTCTCAGAGGCGATTTGAGACTCGTCGGCATCTTCTCCCTAAAAGACACCGGGTTGCAACACCTCCGTTGGTCATTTGCATCATCTTCTTCCTCGTCGATTTGGAGGGATCAATGGCGTGAAAAACTAAGGGTATTACGGACTATTTTTATTATTAAATTGTGGTATATTTGCATAAATGAAAAGTGGTGGTAGTATTGAAAATGTCAATCTTAAAAATGGTACTTTGGATAAATTCTCATTTTGTTTTGCTGGTCGAACGGTTCAATATGTTGGGGTTTTCAAGTATATGTCCAACTCCCTCTTTAATATGATATTGTCCCCTTTACGCCCAGAAGACAAAACCCGCACGAATTTGTTTTTCGACTTCTTCCCAAAAAGCCTCATACTAATCAGAGTTGGTCATTATTTATATATTAGACAATTATTATATAATCTTCCGATGTGCGACTTGGATTGATATCCCAATAATTCCCCTTTCAAGCCAAAGACCACACGAACTCTTGGCTTCTGACCTCCTGCGAAACTTGGCACCAATCTTGTACCACCGTACTCATTAACGGAACTCTTATACCGAGGCACCATTAATCGCAAGGTCACTTTGAGGGCTCTGCTCCCATAACGAACATGCGGCCCAACCCACTTCTCCAGGTCTACATTTTTAGAATCTTTCCTCTGATACCAATTAAAGTATATGAGATTGTATAAAGAATTTCTCTTCTTTATTAGATTTAGAAACTTCACAAAACTAAATCTCTCTTCTCCTAGTCGTATTGGGAAGAAGACTCGATCAACACGGCAAAGGAGAATCCCGTGACCAAGCATGGATGACGCGATTGCTCCACCGCCGAGAACAAAAGACCTTGGATTTGCATCCATCTATTGTCCGATGTTGACATCGACAAACTACACAGTTTGGACGATGCGAATGAAGGTTCTATTGCATGTGCATGAAGTCTGGGAAACAATAGAACCTGAATTGTTTGACCTAAAGAAGAACGATGTGGCGACAACACTTCTTTTTCAATCGATCCCTGAAACCCTAATTCTACAAGTAGGAGAACAAACCACATCAAAAGCTCTCTGGGAGGCCATCAAATCTCGACACGTTGGAGCTGATTGTGTGAGAGAAGCAAGACTCCAAACCCTTATGGCTGAATTTGACAAGCTAAAGATGAGTGACAACGATAACGTAGATGACTTTGCCGGCAAGATATCAAGTCTGGTGTCGAAATCAGCCTCCTTGGGAACAATAGAAGAGCCAAAGATCGTAAAAAAGTTCTTGACCAGACTCCCTAGAAGAAAATACATCTATATTGTGGCGTCTCTTGAACAGGTTTTGGATCTAAACTCAACAGGTTTTGAAGACATAGTTGGGAGATTGAAAGCTTATGAGGAACGAGACATGGATGAAACAAAGGAAGAGCAAGGGAAGCTCATGTATGCAAGTAATAGCAAACCAAATCGAGGTGGATCTGGTAGCAACGAAGAAGGGAGGTCAGGCGGGAATGGAGCTAGTAACTCCGGTGGCAGAGCAGAGGCGGGGGAGGAAACAGAGGCAGAGGCAGAGGCGGTAACAGGGGCAGGCGACGAGGTAGGTCCAACGGCCAATACCGTGAGAAGGAGGGCGCAGACAACTATGACAAAACTAAAAAGGATCTCTCCAATATTCAATGTTGGAGATGTGATAAGTTTGGTCATTATGTGAACACTTGCCCTATGAGACCACAACAAAACCAAGAAGTAAATCTAGCAGATATGCAAGAAGCGGATGCATTGTATATACATGAAGTGGTGTTTTTGAATGAAGAGAAACTGTTTCCAAGAAAACTTGATGCCAAGGAGATGATTGCGTCTGATACCTAGACAACGACGCTAGTAATCATATGACGGGAAACATAAGTTTCTTCTCAACCCTAAATGAAAACGTTAAAGGAAAGGTGAGATTCGGAGATGGTTCACAAGTGGATATAGTAGGGAAGGGGTCGATCACCTTTGTAAGCAAGTCAAGAGAAAGGAGACTACTCAAAGACATCTACTATATACCCAATCTAAAGCACAATATAATCAGCCTTGGGAAAGTAACTGAGCATGGATGTGAAGTGAATATGAAGGGCAGTACCTTGGTATTGAAGGATCCTCAAGGAAGACTACTTGTGGAGGTCACAAGGTTGGCAAATCGTCTATACAAGACACCGATGGAGATATACTACCCCAAGTGTCTTCAAATAGTAAGCGAGGATCCTACATGGTCTTGGCACGCACAGCTAGGACATGTGAGCTTTGGCGTGATAAAAAACATGGTGGATAAAGAGATGGTGATAGCAAAACTGCGAACCATTCAAGACAAATATGTGTGCAGAATTTGTCAAGTCGGGAAGCAATCAAGGAGCACATTCCCGAGCCAATCAGGGTTTCGCGCTACGAGCTTGTTGGAGCTGGTTCATGGAGACTTGTTTGGACCAATCACGCCTCCAACGCCATCTAATAACCGGTACATCTTTGTCCTAATCGATGACTTCTCAAGATATTTGTGGACAATGCTACTTAAGGAGAAGAGTGTGGCATTTGATCGGTTTATGAGGTTTAAGGTATATGTTGAGAGTCAAACAAGGATGACCATCAAGACCTTTCATACTGATAGAGGAGGAGAATTTACATCAACAGAGTTTAACCGATTTTGTGAAGATAATGGAGTTAATGCATCTAACAGCTCCATATACACCACAACAAAACGGTGTAGTGGAAAGGAGAAACCGAACATTGTTGGAGATGACAAGAAGCTTACTCAAAGGGATGAAGGTGCCGAATCACATGTGGGGAGAGGTGGTGCGTCACGCAACCTACATCATCAACCGAGTGCCCACAAAAGCGTTAAACGGCCAAACTCCATATGAAAGCTTCACTACCAAGAAATCTAATATCGAACACTTAAGGGTTTTTTATTGTGTTGCGTACGCTAAAATCAATGGACCGGGTAAAAAAAAGCTTGATGATCGATCAAAGATTGTGATCAAACTAGGAACTGAGCCGGGTTCCAAGGCCTACAGACACTATGACCCAAGTACGAGCAAGATAATTGTTAGTAGGGACGTTATCTTTGATGAGAAGAAAGGATGGGATTGGACATCAAGCTTGATAGAACAACGGGGAACCATGAACCTTTACTGTCTCATAAAATCGCATGATAGAAGAAGAAGAACACGTTGAAGCCGATCATGATCATCATAACCTCGATGATCATGACGAACCTGAAGAAGAAACAACTAGTGACGACCACGAGGAGGTGGCGTCAAACCAAGAAGGGGAAGAGGAGACCGAGAATCAAGATTCACCTCATGAGAGTATTAAGCAAGGTGTAACAAGAGCTGGGTGTGTCGTTTAAAAGCCAAGACACTTTGACGATTACGTGTTACTTGCTGAATACGAAGGAGGATAGCTATTGTTTACTGTGGATAGTGAACCGGAAAAGTATGCAGAAGCAACAATCATGAAAGAATGGATTTATGCAATGATAGCTGAGCTAGAGTCTATCATAAGGAACAAAACATGGGAGCTTGTTGAAAAACCGGTTGAGGTTAAGTCTATAGGGCTGAAGTGGATCTATAAGATCAAGAGAAAAGCCGATGGAACTGTGATTAAGTACAAAGCAAGACTTGTGGCAAAAGGCTATGTACAACAACAAGGCATAGACTTTGAAGAAGTATTTGCACCAGTAGCTCGAATAGAAACCATACGGCTTCTCATATCTTTAGCAGCAAGCAACGGTTGGGAGATACATCACCTTGATGTTAAGACAGCCTTTCTAAATGGCGACTTGAATGAAGAAGTGTATGTAACTCAGCCTGAAGGATTTGAGAAGAAAGGGCAAGAAGATCGAGTCTACAAGCTAAGCAAAGCACTGTACGGTCTACGTCAAGCTCCTAGAGCTTGGAATCTGAAACTAGACAATACCCTAAAAGAGATAGGGTTTATCAAGTGCAAGAAGGAGTCATCGGTTTATCAAAAGAAGACAAAGAAAGATCTCTTGATCATTGCAATATACGTTGATGACTTGTTTGTTACAGGTACATCCATTCATGTTATCAAACAGTTCAAGGAAGATATGTCAAGAAGATTTGAAATGTCTGATCTTGGAAGACTATCATATTACCTGGGAATAGAGATGGTACAAGGAACTGATGGGATCATAATAAAGCAAGAAGTTTATGCTCAAGGGATCCTTACAGATAACAAGATGGAGACGTGTAATTTGACTCATGAGCCAATGGAGTCAAAACTGAAGATTTCAAAGACTGAAGACGAGCAAGAAATCGATGCTACTGCCTATAGAAGAACAATCAGTTGTTTAAGGTACCTACTCCATACACGTCCAGACCTCTCTTACTGCGTTGGAGTCTTGAGCCGGTATATGCAAAGTCCTAGAGTCTCTCATGGTCAGGCACTTAAGCACATTCTTAGGTATGTAAAGGGAACTACTAAGTATGGATTGTTCTTTAAGAGAGATGGGTCAAGAAGGGTGGTTGTATATAGTGACAGGAGTCATAACATCGATGTCGATAATGGAAGAAGCACCTCATGACACATCTTCTCCTATGGTTCATCGTCGATCACATGGACATCACAAAAGCAACCAACAGTTAAGTTGTCATCATGTGAAGCGAAGTTTATGGCCGCAACTGAAGCTGCAAAACAAAAAATATGGCTTAAAGAATTGTTGAGAGAGATCCTAGGTAAAGAAGACGAAAAGGTCATACTAAGGATAGACAACAAATCGGCCATTGCACTCACCAAGAACCCGTTGTTTCATGGGAGAAGCAAACATATACTCTCGCGGTACCACTTCATACGTGAGTGTGTGGAGAATCAACAGATCGAGGTTGAGCACGTACCAGGAGTAGAGCAGAAGGCAGACATACTAACTAAATCGTTAGGCAAGATCAAGTTCATATAAATGAGAAGCTTGATTGGAGTTCAAGAAATCGACACACCTAAGATTCATGTTGGAATTAAGGGGGAGAATGTTGGATAATTTCAAACAATAAAATGAAAACATCTTTAGATAAGGAGTAGGTTGTTTAGATATAAGAACAAAAAGGAAAATCCAATTGTAATTAGGAAATAGGTAGAAGCCTAATGCCTATATATAAAGAGTCGATGAGGAGATGTCTCATACGACTAAGAGAAGAGAGATTTAGTTTTGTGAAGTTTCTAAATCTAATAAAGAAGAGAAGTTCTTTATACAATCTCATATACTTTACAATTGTGGAATAATCCGTGGATGAGTTGTTCGCCATTTTTTATAAGTGTTCTCAGGGCCGACCCTGTGATTTTGGGGATTAGAGAAAAATTGAAAAATATGGGCCATAAAACCATAAAACATTTGTAATGGATAAAAAAAAACTATAAAACTTATTATATATACATAAACAAAATTCTTGTATAAAGGGCCAACAAAAATTGGGGCCCAAGCCTAATGTCTCATTTGCCTTGACCCAGAGCCGGCTGATATCTCTGTAAATTACATGTTTTTAGCATATATTTCACACTAGTTAGGACCCCATTCATGTACTTTCATCTTAATTCTATCACATTTTCACTCATGCTAGGTCTAAATGCATTAGGTTAGGTCTTTGCATATTCTTGCATGTTTTGGAGTGTTTTCTCAGGTACTTTGTGAATGAGGATGGTCCGAAGAAGAAATCATGGAGAGAGATCTCAAAGGGAGGGCGAACAGATGATATCGAGCATGGATCACGACCCCTTAGCCGATACGGGCAAGCGCATGACGAACCCCGACGAGTAGCAGCGACTTGGTCCCGAAAGAGGCACCCCGGAACGAAAGTCCAGTAAGAGGATTCGCTGAAGACGCATACCGGAGCAAGGCAGCGGGAAGACCCCGATCCAAGTTGCAAGGAAGACAAGTCACCACGGCTTGATCCCGAGATACTTGCCCGATATGGAGGTTATTCGAAGAATCACAAGAAGATGGCGTATCAGCTTGCTTCCCACGACGTAAAGCTGATTCGCTACAGTCCAAAAGAGTACCATTTCGGGAAAGTGGTCCCAACGTTTTAGGTTTTTTCTCTTTTATGTATAAATACTTTGTTCCCCACGCCTATCTCGGAGACTCACGTTCCAGATTTAGTTTTCTTTCTGTTTTCTTGCAAACAAGAACTCTTAGTTTTTCACCATTAAAGCTTGTTTCAAAGCTTGAATCTTTTATGTTATTTTGAAGTTTACAAGTATTGTTTCATAGCATTTCTTGTAAAAGCTTCTTCCTTTTCTTGTTTTTGACTATCTTGCAAACCATGAGTTACCTTCTCATCCTTATGGATCTTGAGGTTTCTCAAATGGCGCGTGAGTAGTCCTTTTTAGGATTTTGATGGGTTAAAAGAACCAAGGGATTCTCGGATTCAGATTTCTTGCTTAGCTAGAATATAAAGTTAGATTCTTTCTTGTTTATCATTCTCAATGCTTAGTTTAGCTTGATCATCTAGTTTAAAGTCGATAGGCGGCTTGACACGAAAACCACGTGCTAGCTTAGCTGGAACCATGAACAAGAGTTTGATTCCTTAAGCTCAGACGATCCATCTGTCTAAGGGTCTTACGGTTCAATAGGTTCGATTCAACATGCTTGTTTCTTCTATTGTACCGCTAAGCGAGAGCTAGTCTATGGTGATCACCATCTAAGACCAAGTCTTGATGTGATCTAAAAGCTTTAGCTTGATAAATAATCCGACAGTTACCTAGTTCGAAAAACCCATCTTGGTCCTTCTTTTACCTTGAAAGCTTATCTTTTTACCGTTTAAATCTTTACTTCTTGCTCAAGTAGTTTAAAGTTCGCATATTTATGGTCTTGAGTGACACAAGATCTAGTTTTTAGTCTTTTCTAGTAGTAAAGTTTCAACCTTTCGCCATTTTAAGCTTGACTTGCAATACCGATATAGCCGATCTGTCCACTAGACACTCCCAAAATAGATTGATATCCCATACACTATAGTACATACGGTTAACAGTGTTGGGTCATTGACCTAACGAGTGAAAAAAACCTGTTATCACCGGCCTTGGCTTTGGTTGCACTGAGCTAGATTCTTTTGTCTTGACTAATATCATTAACTGTAATTTGATATTAAATTAAATAAGCATTTTATAAATAATATATCTGACGGAAAAATAAAACATTATGTAAACTCCAAAGAAATCGGATTTTTGGGATAAATCCATTGTAGTTAGGGTTTTCTTCTCAGACCAACCTAAAAAATTCAAATTGATTTTTAAATTTGCTTAACTGCGTTTGTTATAAGTTTCTATTATTCTTTCCGTTTCAAATTAATGTCAATCATAAATGTATAAAATTCATAAAATTCTATGATTCTGAACCAATATTAACTCATAAAATTCAATTATTTTCAATAAATACTTCTTGAAACCTGAATTTTGTTACAATTAATTAGAAAAAAATGTATACAAAATCTATTTTGCAACAAAAAAAGTTAGATTTTTTTTTTTAAAACGGGAGAGTACATATTTTTAACATTTAATTCTAGTGACATATATTTTTTAATTAATTTTGTTTTTATTAATATTTCTAATAAAATATTTAATTCTAGTGACTTGATATTCTAGACAATTTATTAACTTCAATGACGTTAATCTAGTTTCGCTTCTTCATTTTATTACTCCCTCCGTTTCACAAAGAGTGTCGTTTTAAGATTTAATTCTTGTTTCATAAAAAGTGTCGTTTTCTATTTTCAATGCAAAAATTTAAAGAAAAATTCAGTTTTAACCCTATTGTTTTAATGTATTAATTAGAAAGAGAAAACTGTTTAATGAATTTATAAGAGATAGAAGAGACTTTTTATCAAATTTCTTAATTTGTGTGAAAAATGTCAATATGACACTCTTTGTAAAACAGAGGGAGTATGTAGATTTGAAATGTTCTTTTTTTTTTGTCGACCAAATTTCATTAAAAGCTCATGACACTTCACCCCACAACCTTAATCAAAGCCCATCATCGAAGGAGCGAAGGAAATACATTACTCTCTACAAAAAGACGATGGGAGCAATTGATTAGAGAAAGAGAAACCATTTCACCTTCGCCGGATCTTGGCCTCACCACAAAAAATTGAACTAAATCACCAATGGAGAAGTCGATTCTGCAAGGGAGAGACACAAACAAACCAAAAGATCCGACATCGGATAAAAGATAAAACAATTTGAACAACCAAAAGAGAGAAGAGAGAGAAGATTAGAAACCCAAAAAATGAAAAGAAGTTTTCTCTCTTTAAAAGATCCAAAAGAGAGAAGAGAGAGAAGCTCTTCCTTGTTTTCTTTTCTTCTACACTTGAGAAAAAAAAAAAAAGCCTAAGACACATGTAATACTCATGTAAACTAATCAATTATCCGCATAACACATGTCTTGAATGGAGCATGTCTTCAAAACGACATCCCTTCCGATATCGCCGGCGATGCCTCTTCCTTTACACCGTCGCGACACTTCTTCTAGGTACCTCCGCTGAATCCTTTTGCAAGATATCGCGGAATGTTGTTAGTCGGTGAAATTACGGTGGATCTGAAACCATAAAATTTGTCTGAACGTCATACATCCTTGAGATGACTCCAAATCGAATTTCCAATAACTTAATTTAGATCCAATTTTCATCGGGTTATCTTTTATCTTTTTATATTGTAATTATATTAAGTTTTGTAGTTTTTATATAAGTTAAGTTATATCCGATTTTTTTACATTTCATTTTAGTTACTTGGATTATTTAAAATTCACTTGATTAACAAATCTTTAAATTTTACTAGGTGATCCGCGTAAACGCGGATTTGTATTTTATTGTATATTTTGGATAATTAATATCATATTTTATTTTAAATATAGTTAGAATTTAGTTTTGAACTTAAGTTTAAAAAAATAACAAAGAGTTTACAAAGAGATAAGCGATCTTTCGTTTGCAAGAGAAACGGCTAATAGATTGACAGCCGTGAAAACAGAAATGAACACTAATATATGAAAAAAAAAGATAAAATATGTTTTATATCTTAAAGAATTCTAAGCTACGGGTTTTTTCCTATCAAATTTTTGTTTTAATATCATCTTTAGATAGAAATGAATATTTTATATACACACTTTTATTAATAAATATAGAAAAATAGTATACATTATATTTGTATACAATGTGTGTTTTTAGTTATTTCAAAAATAATTATGCTTTTGTCTCTAGTTTGTACATAGATTTAGTTTTAAACTTTCACAAGTTGCATTCAGAATAAACTTTAATGCTATACAACCAATTTTTTTAAAGATAAATCAACTATGTAATATGAGTTAACCTTTAATAAAAATAAGAGTGCAGAAAACAATTGTAAAAATTAGAATTCTAATCGAGCTTCATTAGTCGCATATGACTTTAATATCTTCTTAAACCGTTTGCAACAAAAAAACTTACTTTTCTAAATACGTTTATTGCTTTCACATTATCCTGTTTTATTAAATTTGAAAGTTATACTGTTTTCCATATTGTTCCTCATTCTCCCAATCACTTTCTCTCTTTTTCTGCTTTTCGTCTGTAGGGGTAGACATTTTAACCATAATGGATTCAATGCCTTTTGATCACCTGACTTTACGATCATTCAAATCCTTGCAAAACTTGGTTACCTTTGTCTCACATTGAGTACACAATGGGTTCATATTAGATGTCTTGCATTTTTCATCTCGATTTTGGTTGAGCTTCATTCGAGTCAATCACCATCTCCTTTTTCTTCACCTAATATATATTCCCTTACATCCATTATTCTTCTTCTCCAACTACTTTACCCACTTACCAGCCACCATTGTTTTCCCTATTAAGCTGTTGTCTAACTCCAGAAGCTTGTATCAAATCTTTTTCTCTCTGATCGCATCCCTCCTCATTTCTTCGCTCAAGTCATTTGAGATATTAACGATGTGTCAACAACATGGTTCATGAAACTATTTTGAGTTTCATATGTGGCTGCTACAAAAGTGAAAACGTCTTGTGTTAGCTTTGTGTAGATGAGACCAAACAATATTATAATTTCTACACGACATAATATATGACAAGTTTCACCAAATACCAAAAAAGCATGGATTTATGTATTTCAAGCCTAATGTTAAACATGGTTGTGTTAGCAAATAGACCGCTATTTTGATAAGTTTTAAGCTTACCTAATACCTAAGAACCCTTGAACATTATAAAACCAAGCATACACTTAAATAATTATATGTAATCATTAATAAAGTCATAATCACCAAAAGAAATTCAAAACCCCAAGAACGAATTTCAAAAATATTAGTTACATATTCAAAAAAATCGTGAGAAAATCACCACAACTTTGTAAGAACACCTAAATATTTTAAGATATTGATATTTATATGTGTATGACAGGTGAGTTGAAGATATAGCTAAACAATAAATCAAAGAGAAAATGTTCATATCCGTAAACTGCAAACCGTAAACGAATAAAAATATATATGATCAAATCATAATCTGACATCGCTAACCTGATTGTAAATAAGAACTCTTGAATCCCGCGACATAAAATAGAACAAAACTACATTAAAAAGTCCCCTGGATACCAGCGTTGTCTCAAAAATGTCTTGAGAATAGGACTTCTTTGGAGACTTCATCTCCTTCTATGAACCCGAAGAACTCTTCCTCTTCTTCCTTCAGAATATTCTCAGAAGTCGGAGCGATAAGTATTAGTTTGGTGGAAGGCGGAGCGATGAGTATTCATGTGTAGTTCCTTTATCTACAATCTTCATGATAAAAGCTCTGCATGAGATAAGGAGAAGGAGAAGCAAACACTTAGCTGTAGAACCTGCGAAATTTTGTAATTGGAGAATCAGAGAACTCCATGTATGAGGAGAGTTAAAGAGATGGCTTACTATGAATTTATAGATGGCCCTTGTGTAGCAGCCATTGCAGACTAATAAAGAGTTCGGAAGAACATGGAAGGTCGTCGTTAGGCCTGGTAGAAAGGGAAAATTCATTGAACTCAAATCAAGTACATAAATGTAAACGTTTGTCTCCCTAGAATCGATATTGACTGGTCTTCTCAATATTTCGAGGAATTCATGTGACTTGTAGTTCATTGTTTTATATCAAATATTTTCTTAACAGATCTATACATAACGATAGAGAGAAAAATTGACTTATTATCTCAATCTACCAATTGATCTAATCTATGAAATATTTAATACCTTCAAATGACTTATGGTATCTCTGCTCATGCAATTGCATAAGCCAAAAGTTAAGAATAGTGTATTTGAAAACAAACATAATCTGAGTAACTATGACAACTATGAATTGATAAACGCAATGATAATGGACATCTTTTAGAGGAAAAGAAAATCTATCTCTCTTTCTCTCTTCACCCTTAAACTCTACTTTGCAGAGAACGTCACTCTCTGTACAAATTAAACACGACCCACAAAAGGGAAATCAACAAACTCAACTCAACAAAATCGATTGATTATTACGAATCTATCATATCACAATCGCGACAATGGCAAGACAAAACCCCAACTCCCAAACTCGGGTCAAGCATCAATTCAGCATATATGAATACTAACAACCAAATCGAAGTTGGATTCGAAAGTTACCTGATTAGGAGATAAGAAAGCAGCGTGATATACTTGAGAGAGACCACAAAAGTTGTTGGGTACCTTAAACTTGTCAGAACCTGCGAATCTTTTGTTGGGTACCTTGAACTTGTCGGAACCTTTCATGGGATGAGACCATGGCTTCTCATCGCCTCCTTCTCCTCTCCGCCTCTCTTTGTTAGGGGTTTTTGGGTTAGGACAAAAAAATAGACTTCTTACACAATTTGGGGTTTTCCATCTCGATTTGGGCTGAAATATTCATACACGGCTTCAATCAACTGGAAGATCTTCATAGATTTACTTTGAAGAAACCCTCGCTTTACTTTACAATGTTCTGAGAAATCGAGAAATTGGTCATCAAAGAAGAAGGAAGCTTCGGAAGAATCAATGGGTTTAGTCATGAAAAAAGAAGAAAGCTTTGGTAAAAAAGAGCGAGAAGTCGATTTTGAAAAAATATGTTTTTGTTATAAAATACTTTATGATTATCCTTTCTTCATCATTAAGTTTATTTCACAGCTATGAAGTTTACTTCTCTATTAAGTAATGAACTTCTATAAATAGCTGTCCTCGCTCTTTGTAAAAACAGAAGTTTTGAAGAAATGAAAAGCTCTCTTCTTTCTCTCTCTACTCTCTCTCTCTAGAAATTTATTTTCTCTTAAACTCTTTATGCTTCTCTCCTAGAAAGCATACTTTCTAAGTAGAGAGAGCATTAGTTTACAACACGTTATCAGCACGAACGTCTCTTGATTCATCTGTATAACAGATCTGTCTGTATACTAATAAGGTATGATTTATTTGTGTTCAATTCAGATTTATTTTAAATTTTATTATTTACGGGTAGATAGGCTCTGCCTTCCCCGTATATATGTTATGCCGGAGTGATAGGCGTTGCCTTCTCCGATGGATCGTTTTGATAGGCTATGTCTTCACGATCAAAATGATCACATGGTAGACTATGTCTCCTCGGATCATATTTACGGAGTGGAAGGATAACACCTCCTCCTTATTTAATTTATGTCTATGCATTTAATTTATTTATGCAGTGGGAGGTTAAAAACCCCATTTTGTTTATTTATTTATTTTGGAGTGGTAGTTTTAAAAACTCCTCCGCAAGCAATTGAATGGTAGGCTCTGCCTCCTCATATTGCTTTAAATTTTTATCTTTTATTATGCCGTTATTTTGCTCAAATTTTTATAAGTTTAAATGGGTTAAGTTTTTGTTATTCAGTAATAATATTAAATTTGGCAAAGCTCGAGATCTCCGCCTTTGATTTGTGTGAAAATAATTATATGTCTTGGGCGGAAGATGCAAGGTGCATCTAAAGAGAAATGATCTCTTGAGCACTATCGATATGTCGGAAACGACACTATATAAGATAAGGCGAAAGCCATGATCTTTTTACGCCACCATATCTATGATGGTTTATAAGATGAATCCATCACGAGTAAAGATCCTGAAGATCTTTGGAAATGAATGGTTGAATCTCTAGGCGAGAGAATTCCCACAAAGCTCGGAGTTGATGTAATCCTCCTGGTAGCTTAATAGCATATTTAACTCGTGATGATGAACCATCAGTCTCGTCCAACTGGGTTAACTCCATTCCTAGGAGAGAATGTTGAGTTATCCACTTAAATTAAGTGTGATGGACAAAAGAGGAAAAATGATGATGGTTGGGACGTAAAAAGGCAAAGTGAAATCGCTTGCTATAAATGTGGCATGAAAAGTTATTGGGTACGCTCGTGTCGTACGCCAAAACACTTCGCCGATCTGTATGCCGAATCACAAAAGATCTGAATAACATAACTTGATCTGGTTTTTTGTATATATGGTAAACAAAAGTATATAATAAAGTTTTGTTTATCAAAAGGCTTTTGATGTATATTAACCTTCTTTTTATAAGTTAATGTTTTGGTTAATTATTGCATCTCTTATATGTATTGTGGCCTAGAAGATGTCACAATTTGAGATTCAGGATGGAGATACTTGTCTAGCAGACAGTGCTACGACACATACAATCCTTAGGGATAAAAAGTATTTCTCCTGTCTCAAAATGAAAGTCTCCGCCGGAAGCGTGAGTACTATAACTGGTTTTGCAAAGATTATACTAGGCTCTGGAAGAGCGAGTTTTTCAATGCCAAGGGGTACAGAGTTTGTAGTGCAAGATGCATTATACTCCCCCGAGTCTAAGCGGAACTTATTGAGTTTCCGAGATATCCGAAGAAATGGATATCATATTGAGACTGTTAATAAGAATGGCATTGAATATCTTTGCATTACAACGGAGAGGAAACATCAGTTGGAAGTATTACCAATGATGTCCTCCGGATTATATTGCACAAAGATAACCATGGCTGAATCACATGTTGCGGTAAACCAGAAGTTTACCAGCACTTTTAGAGTGTGGCATGAAAGGTTAGGCCACCCTGGTTCAGTCATGATGAGAAGGATTGTGCAAAATTCGAGTGGCCACCCATTGAAAAACCAGAAGATTTTTCAATCGGGGGAGTTTTCATGTAAGGCATGTTCTCAAGGAAAACTCATAAGTAGGCCCTCGCCAGCCAAAGTTGGGAATGAATCCCCTGTATTTCTAGAGAGAATACATGGTGATATATGTGGGCCGATTCACCCACTGTGCGGGCCATTTAGATATTTCATGGTATTGATTGACGCATCTAGCAGATGGTCACATGTGTGTCTTTTGACCACAAGAAATATGGCTTTCGCAAGATTCATTGCCCAAATAATCAGGTTGAGAGCGCATTTCCCTGATTGTGCCATAAAGAAAGTCAGGCTTGATAACGCTGGTGAGTTCACTTCAGCGGCCTTTAATGACTATTGTATGTCTTTGGGAATCGATGTTGAGCATCCGGTTCCGCACGTACATACACAAAATGGCATGGCTGAGTCTTTGATTAAACGGTTGCAGTTGATTGCAAGACCGTTAATCTTGAGAACAAAGCTTCCAATCACTGTGTGGGGACATGCTATATTGCATGCTGGGGCATTGGTCCAGGTAAGACCAAGTACATATAATGAATATTCCTACATACAGTTAGCGTTTGGCCAAAAGCCAGATGTTTCCCATCTTCGTGTGTTTGGGTGTGCGGTCTATGTCCCTATAGCACCACCCCAAAGAACAAAAATGGGACCACTGAGAAGATTGGGAATTTATGTCGGGTATTCGTCACCAAGTATAATTAGGTATCTTGAACCGGTAACTGGTGATATGTTCACGGCACGGTTTGCCGATTGCCACTTTGATGAAAGTGAATTCCCTGCGTTAGGGGGGAGGATTGAGAGAATCACCAAATGATATCACCTGGTGTATACACTCTTTGGCTTATCTTGATCTTCCTACTAATCAACGCGAGGTGGAAGTTCAGAAAATTATACATATGCAAAGTTTGGCAAACCAGTTACCTGATGCATTCACAGATACGAGGAGGGTGACGAAGTCCCATATCCTCGCAGCTAATGCTCCATCAAGGGTAAATGTTCCTGAAGAACATATTGATGTAAGTAGAGCAAATGAACCGAGGTTTCAGCTAAAGCGTGGGAGGCCTATGGGATCAAAAGATAGAAATCCCCGACAAAGAAAGAAGTTGGAAGCAAAGGTTCCGGAAGAACCACATAAAGCCAAATGTCCCGAAGACATTTGTGTCAAATGTCCTGAAGACATTTGTGAAAAGGTTCCTGAAGAACCAAGTAAAGATATATGTCCGGAAGACATATATGAACCGGTTCCAGAAGAACCTGGTAAAGAGATTCGTCCTGAAGACGAATCTGGAACAGAAAAATATGAGATTTCCATCTCCTTCACCCAAAGTGGAAAACTATGGGCTAGAAGTGAAATAGAAGATGATGATGGAATGTTCTCTTTTTCTGTGTCCAATGAGATCGATCATGAAAATGATGATCTAGATCCAAGTTCCGTGTCAGAGTGCCAGAGAAGGCCTGACTGGGATAAATGGCAAGTGGCCATGAGGAATGAAATATTCTCCCTTACTAAACAGAACGTATTCGAACCGATAGCTGTTACACCTGACGATGTAATGCCGGTCGGATACAAATGGGTCTTTGTAAGAAAGAGATGTGAGAAAAATGAGGTCACAAGGTATAAAGCTCGCCTTGTGGCGCAAGGTTTTTCTCAAAGACCGGGAATTGATTATGAAGAAACATATTCCCCGGTCATGGATGCAATCACATTCAGGTACTTAATAAGCCTAACGGCCTCTAAGAATTTAGAGATGTACCTGATGGATGTTGTGACTGCATATATATATGGTTCACTTGATAGTGACATATACATGAAAATCCCTGAAGGATTTAAGATCCCTGAAGGGTCAAAGATGCCTAAAGCATCTAAAGAGCTATGTTCGGTCAAACTACATCGATCACTTTACGGATTAAAGCAATTCAGACGCATGTGGTATAATCGCTTGAGTGAGTACTTGTTGAGTAAAGGTTACGTCAACAATGTGATATGCCCATGTGTGTTTATAAAGAAATCCGTATCAGGATTTGTGATCATCGTTGTGTATGTTGATGACCTGAACATGATTGGAACTCAAAAGGAGATTGATGATGCAAGAGCTCATATGAAAGATGAGTTCGAGATGAAAGATCTTGGAAAGACAAAGTTTTGTCTTGGGCTCCAGATAGAGCATTTCCAAGATGGAATATTTGTGCATCAATCAAATTACACCAGAAGGGTGTTGAAACGCTTTAGTATGGATAAAGCGACTCCTTTGAGTACTCCAATGGTCAATAGACCACTCGATGTTGACAAGGATCCATTTCGGCCTTGTGAAGGTAATGAAGAAATATTAGGTCCTGAAGTGCTTTATATGAGCGCTATAGGTGGACTTTTATATCTTGCAAATTGTACTAGACCAGATATAGCTTTTGCTACTAACTTACTTGCAAGGTATAGTTCCTCACCGACGCGCAGGCATTGGAATGGAATAAAGCATATATTCTGTTATCTTCAAGGTTCGATTAATTTTGGATTATATTATTCTAGAAACCCCGAGGTTGGTCTAGTTGGTTTTGCAGATGCAAGATATCTATCTGATCCGCATAAAGCTCGATCGCAAACTGGATACGTTTTCACATTTGATGGAACTGCGATCTCTTGGCGATCCCAGAAGCAAACTTTGGTCGCCACTTCTTCAAATTATGCGGAGATTATTGCGCTTCATGAAGCATGCAGAGAATGTGTATGGTTGAGATCCATAGCTCATCATATACAAGAAGCAAGCGGAATAATCACGGATAAAGAACCAACAAAGGTGTTTGAAGACAATGCTGCTTGTGTCGCTCAAATTAAAGAAGGTTATATCAAGAGCGATAGAACGAAGCATATCCCTCCAAGATTTTTCTCTTATACTCAAGAGCTCGAGAAGAATAAAGAAGTGGATATTCAGTATGTTCGTTCAAGTGACAACGCAGCTGATCTCTTCACAAAAGCGTTTCCTACTACAACATTCAAGAAGCATGTTCAGAGTATTGGAATGCGGCATCTACGAGATTTGTGAAGAGAAGATGAGATCCATCATTTTCAGGGGGAGCTTGCTGTTGCTGTACTCTTTTCCTTTGCCATGGTTTTTGTCCCACTGGGTTTTTTTTCTATGGAAAGGTTTTTAACGAGGCAGCGCGCAACTTCACAGTGATGGATACTCAAGGAGAAGCATTACTGCACTCTTTTTCCCTTGTCATGGTTTTGTCCCATTGGGTTTTTCCATGATAATGTTTTTAACGAGACAGTACGCAACACATCAATGATATGGATAATCAAGGGGGAGTGTTATAAAATACTTTATGATTATCCTTTCTTCATCATTAAGTTTACTTCGCGATGAAGTATTACTTAGCTATGAAGTATTACTTAGCTATGAAATTTACTTCTCTATTAAGTAATTAACTTCTATAAATAGCTGTCCTCGCTCTTTGTAAAAACAGAAGTTTTGAAGAAATGAAAAGTTCTCATTTTTCTCTCTCTACTCTCTTTCTAGAAATTTATTTTCTCTTAAACTTTTTATGCTTCTCTCCTAGAAAGCATACTTTCTAAGTAGAAAGAGCATTAGTTTACAATCGTTTTTTTATTTTTTATTTTAATTAAAATTATTTGCTGATGTGTCAAACAGGGAGGTGCTGACGTGTCAGGCTATTGTGAGACTCAACTGAGTCATTATATAATAGATATTATTTTAAAAAAAAATCCAAATAAGTCTGGATCGGACTGGATCCGACTTAGCGGGGGACTGAACCAGCTCAAAATATGTGAGTTTTGCGGATTTTGGGTTGAACCGGATTGAAATTGAAATTGGTTAGGTGCAATCGTAACCCGGAATTTGATCCTCAATAGTCTTGGCCAAAAAAAGGAAAAAAATCCACTAAGACTACGGTTTCTGGATTCATCTAGAATATCTGAGAAAGTGCCCCACTCCTTCCACCTGTTCCTTCTTCTCTCTCCTGAAGCTCTTCACTTGCTCTCTGCAAAAAATTTAAAAGCCATAGTCTTCATCTTTATTCGAAAATTCTCCTCGCGTAACCCTAACCTTTTCGATCTCCGAATTTAGTAGATTTGAATTTTCCTCTGAAAGCTTTGTTCGCCGTTTGTCAAAAAAAACATGGCGGGATACGATTGCTTGCCGATGAAGATGAAGAGGAAGGAGATTGACCGAGTGAACGACGAGTTCTCAGATTTTTCACTCTCTTCTCCTGCCAGGAAGATTCGCCGACTGGTAATTCGTCTTTCTCTCTTCTGATTCGAGGATATTTGCTGCTGTTTGATTTTAAACCCTAAGTTTCATTGTTTGTTGTTTTTCGCGGTCGTAAAATCCGTATCCTCTAGTCCGGTTTGCTGAGCTTTTTGTGATCACTGGGATGATGTTGATTTGATTGATTTGCATTTGCGATGCCACAGGATTTGGATTTGCCGCCGATTATGGAGGAAGAGGAGATTCAGTCTGCTCCAGCAAATGAAGAGAGAGCAATTGTTCTTTTCAAGCCTCCCCAACAATATCAACCTCAACTTTTTGTGGATAGAAACTTGATTTCAGGGTTCAAGAGTAAGTTCTTTGAACTAAACTCTCTTGACGTTTGATCAATTTTTGCAAGTTTAGTTTCCATGGTTAGCTGATTTAAGGATTGAATTGGTGTTTAAGAACAAGGATATGCTCACTAGGAGTTTCCTCTGGATATGTTCTGAGACAATGAGATTTTTTCCAGAGAACTGTACAATATGATAGCTCCTGAGAGGCTTGTTACAATGTTTATTTGCTACAATGAGATTTGTTCTGAGTTGTTTACACTTTGGTAGTACTGTTTTGATCGTGAGAACGTTTGCCATTCAATAAATCAATTTTTTTACTTATTAGTTGTTTCGTTTGTTGCTCGATGATTCAGATGTTTATAGTAGGACCTGATTGAGTTTATCCGTTTAGTTGGCCTTGTTATTTGGGGATTCGGTCATCAACACGTTTAGTTAGTTCTCTTCTTTGCATCAGACTTTGTTTTATTTCGATTTAGTTTGTTTGGTACGCTATTTGACTATGGTTTCTGTTGCAATGAATGGCGTAATAGCTAGCTCTTTTTTACTTTGTATCGCAGATAGATTTCTTCACGATGCAGCAGCAGCTGATGATCTCTATGATGAAGATGGCAGAACAAACAAGCACCAAGCTGTTGTTCCCTGGAACCCATCCCAGTTTCAGTTCCTGGAATCCACAGGAACCTTCTGGGAACAGCCCGAGCGAGAGATTGTTGAGTTGGATGGTGAAGATGCTATGATGGAAGAAGCAGCCATGGATGTGGAAGAAGAGAACATTAGCAGTAGTAGTAGTAGTGTGTCTCTGCCTCAGTGGCAGCAGCAGCAGCAGCAGCAGCAGCAGCAACTTCATTGTATGATACCGCAGCTTCCCCAAACCAACTCTACTCCGATCTCCTGGTTCCGATGACTTTATGTGTAAACGTGGAAGCAGTATTTGTCATCAGTAGTTCTCTAGCTGTATATCTCAACTCTTTTGCTAGGCGTTCAAAGTTACCTACTTCTCGGATTGAATGTAAGAGAACAAAGTGGTTCTACGTGTTTTGAGTAAAGAACTTCAGAAGCCTTCCTTTAAGAGAGTGCATTTTGTTCATTTTTTATGATCAAAATATCAAGTTAGGGTTTGCTTGCTTTAAAGGAACAACAACTCTTTACAATCGGTCATAATCTCATAAAATTTTCCAAGTAAAAAAACTGTATTATAGACATTAAGCTTGTAGATCTTTCTTGGCCTTCTGTTTTGGAGCTGGGAAAAGTGGAGAACTGTGTTTGCTAGTTTGGGAATGTAGTTCTAATCAGTATGTAACAAAGCAAAGCTTTTAATGATAATGGAGAACCGCAGAAATACTTCGGTGAGAGCTTGGTAGAATCGATTTTGATATTTTTAGTCTTTAGATGCTTAGATTCAACAAGTTTCTCATGCATCACACGCTCATATGGGTCTAGTTTCAATATCCAACATACGGGTCTAGTTTCAATATCCAACCCGGTTTGTCCTATTTTCGACCGGATTCCGGAGTTTAACAAAAAGATGTTCAAAAACATTTTGATTCTGTAATATCAAATGGAATCCGGTACAAAAGCCAACTGATTAGATTGTGGATTTCATGGGTTCAAGCTCTCTAATCCGATTGTGATAGATTTAATTCTATTAGATTACTAGATTGCCAGGACGAGACATAGAGTTTCTTCTGAAACTTGATTAATCATTCAACTTTTTCATACTATTCATCGTTTTTTTTTTGGTCAACAGTCTGAGCTCCTAGAACAGTTGAGAAATCTAAATTAAAAGAATTGAGTTTACATTCTCTAAATGTGAACATTTTGTGTCAATTTGTCCGCCTTTGTGTTTTGTGCGTGTGGGATATGCGAGATAGAGAAGAAAGTAAATTCTTTCTTGGTTGTCACTAATTCCTCCAAGTGTAGTGAGAAAGCCGGCAATTCTGCAGGTTTAGACACCATCTTCACCAGTTCGAAACAGTCTGTGAGAAAAGTTACCGCCAATCTCCTAGCATTGAGCATACAATGCATAGCCCATATCAATGTTTTTAATTATGTGTGTAGTCGGGGTACGCTTTGTCGTATATTCCTAGCTCCCATTGTAGTTGTTTCCATACAAACCTCGTGGCAATACCACCCCAAACCAGCATTAGGTACTGTTTCTTTCCAGTAATCGTCAAGTTGACATTGTAAACCGTCGAAAGACCAAATTTGGGAAATCTGATTCCATTGTTGTGGCTGTACCACTACTTCATCAGCTTGTGCCAATTCCCATGCCACTGCCTCCGCCTTTGCTATACGAAGCACTTCGTGGGGATCTCAATCTAAATTTGAAAAAAGTTTGTCATTTCTTTCTTTTCAAATATACCATAATAACTATGGGTACACTGTCATCTCTCCATTTTTAGGTAAATTTCAAAACAAGTGTGCCATATTAAAATCCTCTATAACCCGAAAGCCCAGTCCTCCATTGATAAGTAGGTTTTTACTCTACTTTTTCAATGCCTTAAGCATCATTGATCATTGTAATACTTGAGGTTATTAATCCAAATGGGAGGAAAGAACATTAGGAATGCAAGAACAAAACAAAACTAAGCAATATTCGGATTTAAATGAGTAACCTTTGAAATAAAACTACCAAATACCATCAAGAATAAGACTTGCAAATTAGAACTCTAAAAACAGAATATCAAGCTAAAGGTGATGGATTTAAATTTATCAAATACTAAAAATCAGATCTAAGGTTGAGGTTCATGTTTTAGAGAGGTTCAAGGTTCAATCTTGGGTTTTAAAACATTAGATCTACACAATAAAATGAGCTATCCTTAAATCTAAGAATCAAAATAGATTAATCCACTCTCGTGGCAGAAATCCTTTCACCGGTCCTCTTTCCAAACCCAATCCCTTGGTGGAAAAGATGATGGTGAACATTGAAAATGGATCTTAAAATGTTCTAGCAAGCCCCCTTCCCATACACTCTCGTGCGAATAAACGAGAGAGAGAAGGGAGAGAGAAAAGAAAACCAACCTTTTGAGAATTTTTGAGAAGCGATGATAATGAAGGAGTCGAGAGGAACCTCGGTGTTTTATAGACAAGCCAGCGCGTCGCCTCGGGAACATGCGAGATGGTTCCGCTTCTCAAGACGAGCCCAAGTCTGGTGAACGGATACTGGGCCTTAAGAGATGATTGTAGGCCCAAGTCCAGCGATCTCGGCCCAAAATCAAAAGCCCGCACGAGAAAAAATCATAAAAATTCCCTAAGTGTCAAACGCTCCGAGGTGAATGATTCCCGCAGGAAAAGCCGAGGCGAAAGCCCGGCTAAAAAAAAAAAACAAAAAACCACCTCGATCGCGACTTACACGCTTCGGCAAATGAGTTGAGCATCGTGGTAACAAGCTGAAAGCGGAGCAGAAGAGTCAACACCGCGGCGACGAGTTTCACACCTCGCCTCGGCAAACGAGTTTCACACTTAAACACCCCGGCGGCAAAATCGTTCACCTCGGCACTTGGATAAAAAAAAAACACTTCGGTGACAAGCCATTCACCTCGGCATTCAAGTACAAAAAATACCTCGGCACAAAATCATTCACTTCTTCGCTTAAACAGAGTATTTCGGGAACGAAGTGAAAATGCCTCGGAACAAAGTGAGACGCCGAGGAGACGAGGCCAAACGCCGAGGACACCGATCTTGCCTAACTTAACACCTCGTCACACACACTCGTGCGTCTAACGAGCTGGGGGGCTAACTGTTGGGGGCGGTTTTCACCCAGGCAAGATCAATCGAGGAAACGACTAAGTATGAAAGGAGACTTCCGAAGTGTGCAGAAACCGAGCCGAGCCAAACCACGCACAAACCGAGCACAGACCAGGCTCGGCTCGGTGCACACTTGTACCCTAAAAGCTTATCACAGCGATTCGAATAAAATCACCATCTTTGGATCTCTGTTTCGGTTTCTTACTTAGAATCTTTGCGTCCTCTCTTACTTTCTTAACAGATAATTCGTTGTGTGAAATTCAGCATCCACAACGAGGTCTTTGGATTCCGGGAAGGAGAGAGGAGAACAAAGATGCTCGCCATTGATGAGACAATCGCGGTTGGGAAATTCAAGCCGGGAGGAATCACGAGGACTTTGATAAGGCATCCGGACTTGAGGTATGCACACAAAGCTCTTGCTCACACCTTCTATGCAGGGAAGGAGGCCGAGAAAGTCGCCAAGGAGGAGCTCGAGCTGCTAGAAGTGGGTCTTGCAAAGTTCACGGGGTTTCACACAAGTGGAGGCACAAGAGTCCGTGGGGATAGGACGGGAGCCGGCATGGTTAGCCTATTGGTTAGGCAGCTGCTCTCTTACCAAGATTGCGTTGTCACAATGAAGGACAAGAACCCCGAGATCAGCATTGGAGGGATCATCACCCCGATTCTTGAAGCTTGTGGGCATCGGTTAGGGACGGATGGTCTAGAGCCCGAGTGGATGGACATCTTCTACCTTGGGAGGACCAAGTTTCTCTCGGGAAGATTGGGTAACCGGTTCGCCTACAAGTTCGCCATGAACACAAAAACCGAAGCAAAGATTTGTCTCCCAAACTTGCAAGCCACCTCCTTCCAAGAAATCGCCCACATCGACTTTGCTCCCCCATACGAAAACCTCTACAATCTGGCTATTGGTCCTCCTCTCCACTCCATTGCCAAGAAAGGGACGTTTGACTTTGACCCAAGCCAAGCTCTTAAAGAAGAAGAAGATATGGAGGTTGAGGATCAAGCTCCGAGCCCAGTTTACGGTAGCGAGAGGTACTATTTCGCCTCTTGCATAGACCCAATGCCAAGCCCGGCATTGAGTGAGGCCCATGCACACAAGAGGTGGAGCAAGTATAAAGACCGGGCTATCAAGAAGCTCGGTGAGACGGTGAAGGACTTGAAGAAGACGGTCAAGGGGCTAAAGACCATCATTAAGGGAAAGTCCTCCACAAGGGGTAGCCAAGAGGGCACAAGCGACGCGGGTGAGGAAGCGGATGAAGGAGAGAGTTAAACGGACCTTGATAGGCGCCACTCATTCGAGATGCGCCCAAGGAAACCGGTCCAAGAAGACCCACCTCGCTCTTCCTCTTACGAAGCACAACCAAGGAAGAGAAAGCCAAGCCGATCTCCCTCCTCAAGTAACCAATCGCTCTCCTTAGGATCATCCTCCTCTTCACAGTTTTGAGGTACCTCCACCTCTCTTGTAAATATTTCTATTAGCTTTTCATTTTGTGTTTTATGTCATGTTGATTGAGGTCTCCTCTAGACTTTTATCACACAAGGGACTGTGTAATTTAAGTTTGGGGGAGGGGTTGAGAAATTTGACATTGTGTTTTGTGAGTCTTATTTTCCTTTTATGCATTTTGAGTCTCATGCATTCATTTAAGGCATAGAAAAACCAAAAAATTGAAAAGTTTGAAAATTTTCCAAAAAAGAAAGTCATTTAGATGTTGCATTTGCATTTTAGGATTGAGTCTAGTTGCATTGCATTCATATGCATTGGGAGCAATGATGAGTAATCCTTGTAGAATGCCAACTCATGTGATCAATTCAATGCCCTAGTTAGTAGTTCTTTGTTGCATTTGAGCAAATCTTGAAAGTAAGGAAGAACCATGCTTGGACCACTTCACTAGCCACTAGATTTTGGTCGAAATAGGGCCTTGAAATTGATAGACAACTCTACTCACTTGAACCTAAATTTGACAATTAAATATCATGCATTGCATTGAAAGTGAATTCATGGATAATAGACATACTTGAGCTTTCTTACTCACTCTACCACTCTCTTGCTAGCTCAAGTAGTACCCCCACCTTACCTTACCTCCTTAAAACCCAATTGTTCTAGTGATAATGATTGAGACGACAAGTTTAGGCTCTCATGTATATTCTAGCTCTCACATATCGAGGCTAGTTTTAGGTTTAGGAATTGGGGTATGGGTCACGGTGTTTCTTGGTGGTGTGGCTTGGACTATATGCTTGCATGTTAGCATAATGAGTTGTGAAAGGGAGTAGAAAGAAAGGGAATGAAAGATGTTTGGAAGGAGAATAAGGGAAGCATAGATTAGAATGGTAGATCTTGTGATTCAAAAGAAAAAGTGTAGCTCTTAGTGTAAAAGGAATTGGGTAGCCTTAGTAAGAGAAAAAGAGAAATCAAAAGAGGCTAAGAAGCCAAAGAAAGAGAAAAAGGCTACCTAAGTGTAAAAAGAAGAGCTAGGTTGTTAAAAGATCACACCATTCGCTATGAGTTAAAGGTTGAAGAAGTTTCCCCTAAGTGCTATAAGAAGAAGAAGTGGTTTATGAGATTCATGGGTTTAGCAAGGCACAAAAGGCCTTGGGAAAAGGGTAGCTTTAGAGGGTTGAGTGAGCTTTAAAGAAGATGAATGAGAGGGGTATAGGACCATTGATAGCATTATGGGTAGATGAGAGTCTAGTCTTGTATGCATCACTTGTCTTTTACCTTTAGCATTATGCATAAAGTTTAATCCTTTTTGAGTGAAACCCTTATGCGAATTTGAAGCCTTATGAATTGAGATCATTTTTATCTCAAAACCT
>JAHZTW010000006.1:34109146-34129124 GCA_020283515.1 Alliaria petiolata
TTTGATTAAAAACTAAAGGAAACCAAAGCTCAAACCATTAAACCCCCTTAATCTCCCCAAAACGCAAAACCAAGGAGGATTACTCACTCCTCATGATCGAACCACCCACAAACATACGTTTAGAGGGATTCAACATGTTCGGATTAAGCAGAAAAGAAGATTGAAGCAATAAAAACTAGAAATACTTGGATTAAAATCAAGAAGTACGAGGTTTTTCAAAAGAAGAAAACTTAGAACATCAAAAACTAGAGAGAAAATGGTGGCTAGACCTAAAGGGGAAAAGATGACAATGAGAATATGCTTGCTTGATTCCAAAATGATTAGCTGTATCCTCCAAAAGTGGTCCCCCACAAAAATACAAAAAGCAAAAAGCATAAAGCAAGAAATAAGAGGATAAGGCGGCGCCTTGCGTCAGAGATCGAGCTCGGTAGTCGATCTCTTGGGTCGATTTGGAGTTGGTCGAGTAATTTGGTCGATCTCCCTACTCGTTCTCCTTGTCGTCCATGCGAACGTTTCGCCTCAGTCGATTTTCTTGCTTGATCTCCCGAGTGATCTGGTCAGCTACTCGATCGTCTACGTGATCTCGTCTAGATCGAGTCCTTTGGTCCGATCTGCTCCTCGATCTCGGCTCCATTCTTCTTGTGCGAGTCCTTCTTGGTGCTTCCACGAACTCCTGAGCCATCCTCTCGAACATTCCTCAAACTCCAGCATAGATTCCCAAGCTCCAAGTACCAAACAACCTGAAAAGAATGCAAATATGCAAGGAACTATGCAAATGCAAATGCAAGGAGTTCTAGGACCTAAAATGTTGTAAATGATGCAAACTAGGCTACAATGCAGGATTTATAGATGAAAACCTATCCTAAATGCAAGCTAAATATGCGAAATATGAGAGTATATCAACTCCCCCAAACTTGCCTTTTTGCTTGTCCTCAAGCAAACAAAGACTAATAAGGGAGAGAGGTTTGAAAGTGGGAGCTCAACATCCAAGATTGTAAACAATGATAATCAACTCAACATCCTAGTTACTAATTCTAAGATGCATGTGAATCTATTCTACTCCAAAAGAGTTAGCCATGCCCATTTCGACACTCAATTGCACTAAGAATTTAATCTAAACAAGTCTCCCTATCAAGCCAACTCTTTAACATTCATTAAGTGTGAAACCGTGAATCATGACATTGCAAGGAAAGTAAATTCATTTGGCTAAAGGACTGGGTTTTGAGATAAAAATGATCTCAATTCATCCGGTTTTGCATTTAAGTAAGGGTGACACTCAAGAAAGATTGAACCATATGCATAATGCTAAAGGTAAGAAACAAGTGATGCATACAAGCATAGACTTTCATCTACCCAAAATGCTATCAATGGTCCTACACCCCTCTCATTTATCTTTTTGCTCACTCAACCCTCTAAAATCTACCCTTTTCCCCAAGGCTTTTTATGCCTTGCTTAAACCTTTTGAATTGCAAAAACATTTTTTTCTTTTAAAGCACTAAGGGGAATTTTTTTTTCAACTTAAGCGAATGGAGTAGTCTTCAAAACAACTTAGCTCTCTCTTTTTTTTTTCTCTAGGCAGCCTTATATTATTTTTTTTTTCTTTGGCCTTTTGGCTCTTTTGATATCCTAAGACCACCTAGCAACGATTTTTTTTTCTTTTCTGATTTTCTTAGAGCTACTCTTCTTTTACAAACCAAGACTCTCCATTTCAAACCATGTTTTCCCCTTATTCTTGCCAAACCCTTCATCCAACTCTTTCTTTACAAACTTTCCCACAATCAACAAGTACAACCTCGGCCAATCAAACCCCCAAATCCTAAGCCTAAAGCTAGCCTCAAAATGCAAGGCTAGAATCTACATGAAAACCTATACTTGTCGTCCCAAACCTAACACTTTATGCTAGGTTCAATCGAAATAAGGCCTCACAAGAAATCACACAAGAACAATTGGCTTCAAAGGAGGTAAGGTTTGGTAGGGGTTCTACTTGAGCTAGCAAGAGGGTGGCAAAATGAGAAAGAAAGCTCAAGTATTTTAATCCATGAATTTACTTCCAATGCAAGCATGATAATTAAAAATTCAAATTCGGTTTAAGTGATTAGAGTTGGCTTATCAATTTCAAGACCTATTTCAACCAAAAACTAGTGACAAAAGAGGCGGTCCAAGCATGGTTCTTCCTTACTTTCAATTCTATTCACAAGCATCAAACAATTAAGAACTAGGGTGTTGAATTGATTACAAAAGTCTAACAATCTACAAGGATTTTGCTCATCATTGCTCCCTATGCATATGCAAACATCCTAAATGATAAAATTCTAGACTCAATCCTAAAATGTAAATGCAAGCTACATGAATTTTTGAAAATTTTCTGATTTTTTTTTTTAATTTTTTTATGCACTTAGATGAGACTCAAGGATGCAAACACAAAATAAGATCCAAATAAAAACATGTCAAAGCACAAACACTCTCCCCCAAACTTGAATGACAACGTCTCGGTGTCACACAAGCCTAAGAGAGAGCAAACACACAATGCAAAAGAAAGAAAAAAAATGGTATATACAAGGGTTGTTGTTTTTGTACCTTGGAGCTAGGCATGACCGGAACTTGAGGTTGCTCCTGCAGGAGATCGAGTAATTCAGTCGATCCACACCCCGATCATAAGTGCAGTGTCAACATGTGGGTGGGTCATTCTCTCGAAATCGACTGATTCACTCGATCGTCCTATTCGATATCTTCTAGATCGAGTGAGATCTCTCGTTTTCCTAACCCGATCTCGTAAAGATCGAGCCATACTGGGCCGATATGTCACTCGATCTATCTACTCTTTTCTCCCTTCCTTGCCATTTGGTTTATTTAAGATCAAGATCCCTGGTTCCTAACCCTTATTGCCTGAAAACATAAACATAAAAGCATAAAATTGAACTAGAAATATATACAATGATAGCCATGGGATTGCCTCCCAAGTGCGCTTTTGTTTAACGTCGTTTAACTCGACTTTCCTTACTCCCTTAGTGTGGAACTCGGTCGGTTGGAGTGGGGATAGACGTGGTAGATCTTATCCCTGGCTGAATCTCCACAGTGTAGACAGTGTTCATCATTTCTATTACCGTGCCCCTGTCTCTCCCGATTAAGTCATGCGGAAGTAAGAATCTTGCCTTTGCGAACGGTTTCGTACCACCTTTACTCTTGACCTTGCAGAGTATGGAGTCATCCTTGATCTCCAATGGATGCAAGCTCAAGGTGTCAGGCGGTGGTTGGTTGTATCCGGATCCTCTCTTATCAGCCTCAAAAAGAAACTTGAGGGTCTTCCTCTTTATCTTTCTCTCCCTAGGTACTATCTCCGGGTGAGCTTCTTTCTTCTCACCACTGATAAGCTCCAGCAGACCCTTCTGATGTGGTTCCTCTTTCCCTCTGATATTGTCTTCAAGACTTATCGTTTCCCTCGTGCAGACCGAGAAACAAGAACCCCATCCAATCTCATCCTTGCCCTTCAAGGCAATGGGCTGCGCCTTCCTCCCAAGTGAGTCAGCTTTGGCGTGGCCTTCTTTCTTAGTAGGACCTCCTCTATCTATTAGGGCGTTCTCTTCCTCTTCTGGATTCACCCTTCTCGTGATGCCAACTTGGAAAGCTTGACCGTTTATAGTCGGCTTTTTCAAGCCATCCTTTGTAGTGAACTCAAACTTTGCGCCTTTTCCCAAGTGTAGGTAGATCTTCCCGTGCTTTACATCAATCACTGCTCCTGCTGTAGCCAAGAACGGCCTTCCCAATACAAGGGGGTCTTCGTCCTCCTCATCCATTTCCAAGACGACAAAATATGATGGGACAGTGATACCATTGATTTTCAAGGGGAGGTCTTCAAGCACTCCCTTTGGTAGCCGTGTGCTTCTATCGGCTAGGACTAGGGACATGTTGCATTCCTTGAAGTCTGTGAAACCCAGCTTCCTTGCAGTGGAGTAGGGCATCAGGTTAATGCTTGCTCCCAAGTCGCAAAGGCTGTTTTCAAACTTCAAGTCACCTATTGCGCATGGGAGTGTGAAAGATCCGGGGTCTCCGAGCTTCTTTGGAGTTTTCTCCATGTGTGTGACCACATTACACTCGTGGCTGATAGCTGAGATATCCTCGCTGTCTTTTACCTTTTTAGCAAATGTGTCTTTCAAGAACTTAGCCCACTTCGGCATCATAGCTAAACAATCAACCATCGGTAACTTCAGCTCTACGTTTCTCAAATGCTTTTCAAATAAGGCTCTTTGCTTCTCAATCAACTGCTTCTTGAAACGTCCTGGGAATGGAAGCTTTGGTTTGTATGGTGGGGTTATGAAAGCTTGTTCCTCCTTGCTAACTTCCTCAACCTTTTTCTCCAAACCCGCTTCTTTCCCTTTACTTGGCCTTGCAATGTAAACATTATCAAAGGTGATCTCTTGATCATTCTCCCCCTCTTGAACTACAATGTCCTCATTGTCTTTTACTCCAGACTGTGGTGCTATCTCTTTGCCACTCCTTAGAGTTATAGCATTGGCATACTCCTTTGGATTTGTCTCACTTTTCCCGGGTAGGCTAACTTGGCCACTAGAAGAGGCTTTTCCTTTCTCTAACTGACGAAGCCTGTTGTTGATGTTGGTTATCTGTGTAGATACCTCAGTGAGAGATGAATCTAGCCTGTTGTTCATATCCACAAACTTCTGGTTGTTAGATGCTTGCCCTTGTAGAAGCTGTTGGAACATAGCTTGTACCAGATCTTGTGGTGGAGCTTGCACTTGCTGCTGTTGAGGGGCAAAACCTGGTGGGTAGCTCTTGTTCCCTTGCTGCTGTTGACCTTGGAAGTTGCCTTGCCTTGGCCCTTGATAGCCATTGTTCTGCACGAAACCTCCTTTGTTGAAAGGAACAAACTGTTTTCCTTGTGTAGGAGGGTAGACTTGGTCCTTTGGATTTTCCACATTGGTGTTTCGGTATGAGAGGTTGTTATTGCCTTGGAACCGCTGGACATACCCCTGTGGCTTGTTGTAGTCTACCCAGTTTGCCTCTTCAAACTCTTCTTGAGTTCCTTCCTCATACACATTCAAGCCTTCTTCAACAAAATGAACATGTTTCTGATTTTGGAGCATCATCTTGTCGATCTTTTCATGAAGTGACTTGAGTTCCTTTTTGTGTGAATCCAGCTCTGTACCCCTTGGTGCTCGGTCATAGTCTTCAGAGTAGTTACCATCACTCAGTGCCAAATTCTCTATCAACTCCATGCCTTCGGTTACCTCTTGCCCCAAGAAGTTCCCTTTGCTTGCGGTATCAAGTAGCAAGCGAATCTTTGGCAATGCACCTCGGTAGATTGTGCTGAGGAGGGTCTCTTCTGAGAAACCGTGGTGAGGACAAGCTATGGTATAGTCCTTGAATCGCTCCATTGCTTCACTGAATGTTTCATTCTGCCTTTGGGCAAAACCGCTTATCTCGCTTCTAAGTCTTGCTGTCCGTGTGGAGGAGAAAAACTTGGACAGGAAGGCTTTCTTATAATCAGCCCATGAAGTAATAGTGCCTTGGGGAAGATTCTTCTCCCAATGGCGAGCCTTGTCCCCAAGAGAGAAAGGGAACAACCGAAGCTTGAAGCTATCCTCGGAGATGCCATTTATCTTGATCATCCCACATACTTGTTCAAAGTTGTCCAAGTGCTCTAGAGGATCCTCCAATGCAAGGCCATGGAACTTGCTGTTCTGAACCATTGAGATGAAGCCTGGCTTGATTTCAAAGTTGTTGTTTTGAACAGCTGGTGGTGTAATGCCGAACCTATTGGTGTGAGTGTTTGGTGCATCACCCGCACCAATGATTCGTGGCATCCTCTGAGCGTGGTGAGGGTTTCCATTGCCCCTAGCATCTTGAGCATGTTGTGGACGAGCCTCTTCCTGGTCTTGATCAGCCATGACTTGCTCAACAATACCCGGTTGCTCGGTTTCCTCACAAACTTGCCCTTTTTCTTTCTCTCGTCTCAAACGTGCACTCCCAAGTAGATGAATGTTGTCCAAAGGTTGTAACAGATTGTTGTCACCTCTAGAACGCAGGTTCATGTACCTGAGATTACAATGAGCAACAAAGAGAAATCAGTATCCACAAAGAAAAAAAAAAGAAAGAAAAACTTAGTCTCCACTAAGCTTGAAATCCTAATAGGTTCAAACAATCCCAAAATTTGGCAACGGCGCCATTTTGATAACCGGTTTTTTCCGTGATCAAAAACCTTAGTATGCTCATGTCATTGCAATACTTAAGGGTCAATCCAAATTGGGGCTGAACAATACTAAGAATACACAAGCTTTATGTGAATCTAAGTGAAATCCGAATAATTGGGGGTAAATCCGAAATAAAATGATTGCAACTACAAAAATACTTGGAAAACTATTTTAAAATCCCAGGAGGGATGTCTACTAGCTATCTAAAGACTTCTAAGAACTTTAAACAAGCAACTACTAGTTTTAGAAAATCGAGATCTAAGATGCGATAAAACAGAGAAAATCTAGCTAAGGAAAAGGATTTTTGAAAACTAGAAATAAAAATCTAATGACCTTGAAACTTTACCAGGATGCGAAATACACTACTTAGGGATTTCTAAAATACTAGAAGATGCAAGAACACTACTTTACGAATTTATAAAACTATTACTCAAGGAAAAGACTACTAAATGACTTTTAAGCTAAAAGATCAAGACTTTGAACTAAAGGAAATTGATTTTGTGTTTTTAAAGGCTAAGGAAGGATTTGCGTTTGGGGATCATGTTTAAAGGGGTTCAAGTTCGAGTCTTTGGGTTTTATAAAAGTAGATCTACTCATTTCTTATGAGCTTTCTCTAGACCTTGAGAAACTAGCCTAGTTTTACCCATGGTTTGTGGTGTAAAACCTTTTCTCACTCCTTCCTCCTAACCCATTGATCGTGGTGGAAAGAAGAGGCCAGAAACGTGATGTTTAGATCTCAAACAGTGGTCTTACTAACCCCCCTCGCATCTATGGTGTGTAGGAAGGGATGAGTTAGTATCTTGGGCTTGGTTTTAAGGGATTCCCTAGAACTTTCTAGGAACAAGAAATCCCTGGAATCATAGAAGTCTTTCTCAAGATCTTCTAGCCTTAAACCCCCAAACCCAAGAAGAGACTTTGATTAAAAACTAAAGGAAACCAAAGCTCAAACCATTAAACCCCCTTAATCTCCCCAAAACGCAAAACCAAGGAGGATTACTCACTCCTCATGATCGAACCACCCACAAACATAAGTTTAGAGGGATTCAACATGTTCGGATTAAGCAGAAAAGAAGATTGAAGCAATAAAAACTAGAAATACTTGGATTAAAATCAAGAAGTACAAGGTTTTTCAAAAGAAGAAAACTTAGAACATGAAAAGCTAGAGAGAAAATGGTGGCTAGACCTAAAGGGGAAAAGATGACAATGAGAATATCCTTGCTTGATCCCAAAAGGATTAGCTGTATCCTCAAAAGTGGTCCCCCACAAAAATACAAAAAGCAAAAAGCATAAAGCAAGAAACAAGAGGATAAGGCGGCGCCTGGCGTCAGAGATCGAGCTCGGTAGTCGATCTCTTGGGTCGATCTGGAGTTGGTCGAGTAACTTGGTCGATCTCCCTACTCGATCTCCTTGCCGTCCATGCGAACGTTTCGCCTCAGTCGATCTTCTTGCTCGATCTCCCGAGTGATCTGGTCAGCTACTCGATCGTCTACTCGATCTCGTCTAGATCGAGTCCTTTGGTCCGATCTGCTCCTCGATCTCGGCTCCATTCTTCTTGTGCGAGTCCTTCTTGGTGCTTCCACGAACTCCTGAGCCATCCTCTCGAACATTCCTCAAACTCCAGCATAGATTCCCAAGCTCCAAGTACCAAACAACCTGAAAAGAATGCAAATATGCAAGGAACTATGCAAATGCAAATGCAAGGAGTTCTAGGACCTAAAATGTTGTAAATGATGCAAACTAGGCTACAATGCAGGATTTATAGATGAAAACCTATCCTAAATGCAAGCTAAATATGCGAAATATGAGAGTATATCACTAAGCTCGATACACATGCCACCCAGAGTTTTGAAGACGACGTATCGGGCATTCATATCTGACTGCTAAGGTCGATACACATCTCATCCGAAGTTTGAAGGATGGCGTATCGGGCATCTATGTCGAGCTACTAAGCTCGACACACTCCTTGAGGGAACTTTTAGCAGCGTATCGAGCTGCATATCGACCTAGCAAGCTCGATACGCTGCCCGATTTTCAGACTTAAACCGGGTCAATACCCGGTTTGTTCCGGGTTGATCCGGGTCGTCCACTGTTCACTATAAATAGGAAAAGACCTAATTTTTCCTAAGTATCTTTAATCTCTTGTTCTTGCTTAGAAAACTTTCCCTTTTGGGTTTCTATGTGATTTTGTAAGACATTTCTTAAAGTTTATGCAATCTAGTACTTATCTCTTTTAATCTTTCATCTTCTATCTCTCTAGTCATGTTTATCTCTATCTCTTTCATAGGATTTAAGGGATTAACCACGATTAGTGAGTAGTTTCATTGGATCTAGGGATGGGTTAGATTTAGGGTGTTTTAAGGGTTAATCTTGATGCCTAGGGTTAGATCTTCTCATTTCCCTCCTTGTTTAGTGTTCTAAATGCTAATTTAGCCTTGATCATGCTAAAACTAGGCCTTAGGGAATTTCATACCCACAAGGTGTTTGATGAAATTCCCCAACCAACTAAACAAGGGATTTACATTCCTGGCTCATGGAAATGATTGTCTAGGGGGTTTATTGGTAATTTAGAACTGTTTTATAATGCTTGTTAGCTTCCTTTTCACTAATGAAAGTTAGTTCTTGATTAGGATGATTAATGAAGGGATTAGTGCCATGAAAGTGGATTAGTCTAGCTATTGAGTTCTAAGCCTAGGGATTAGCTTATATTGTGATTGATTGTTTGGCATCAAAGATTGATTCTTGGAACACCTTAGATTGATAACCCCATCCTTGAATTCATTTTAGTCTTTTGATAATCTTGATTAGTAGTTAATTAGCTTGATTTGGTTTCTTTGATCAATTAGGTTGTTTGTTAAATCCAAAAACTTATTTGCTAGCTTAGATTAAGAAGTTGTATGCATTCCTAGTGTCTTAATCATATCCATATGGATTGATCCCCAAATACCTACAATGACATGAGTGGGCTTGAGTATTTGTTAAGTCTCACCAAGAAACCGCTTATCAATTTGGCGCCGTTGCCATTTGGATTTTTTGTTTAAGCATTAGGATTTTACTTCTTTTTGAGACTAAGTTTTCTATTTCACTTATTGCTTACTAATCTCTCTTGATTTGTTTTCTCTTTGTCTCTAGGTGTATGAACTTGAGGGTGGACACAACAATCTAGTTCAATCTTTAGACAACATTCACCGGGTAACAAGAGGAGCTTTTGTGAGAAGAGAAAGAGAGCGTCTAGCACATCTAAGGCATTTGGGAATGGATATTCCACAAGAACAAAGTGGTAATGGACCACAACAAGGAGCTCAAGGGAATGAGGCTCAAGCTCGTAGAGTGCCTCAACATCCTCCACGCCAACCAAGGCACATTAGGGCTGGAGATGCTCCCAATACTCATGCCAATCGCCAAGGTATCCTACCTCCTCCAGTTGAGAACAACAACTTTGAGATCAAGAGCGGGTTGATCAACATGGTGAAACACAACAAGTTCCATGGGTTAGCTTTGGAGGATCCCCTTGACCATTTGGATGAGTTTGATAGGATATGTGATATGACTAAGATCAATGGCATATCCGAGGATGGTTTCAAGTTGAGGTTATTTCCCTTTTCCCTTGGGGACAAGGCACATTTGTGGGAGAAGTCACTTCCAAGAGGTTCCATCACATCATGGGATCAATGCAAGAAGGCTTTTGTTGCAAAATTCTTCTCCAACACTAGGACCGCAAGGCTGAGGAATGAGCTGTCCAGCTTCACCCGAAAGAATAATGAAAGCTTTTGTGAGGCATGGGAGAGATTCAAGGGATACACTACACAATGCCCTCATCATGGCTTCTCCGAAGAGACTCTCATGAGTACCCTCCACCGTGGTGTTCTCCCCAAATTTATGATGCTTCTAGACACAAGTAATGGAAATTTCTTGGATAAAGATGTAAAAGAAGGTCTAGAACTTGTGGAGAACTTGGCACAAAGTGATGGCAACTATGGTGAAGACTATGATAGGTCATCAAGGAGCGATGGTACTTATGAAGACCAAAAGAAGAAAGAGATGAAATCTCTTAATGAGAAGATGGATAAATTGCTCCAAGCTCAACAAAAGCATGCTCACTTTGTGGAGGATTGTGATGAGAGTCAAGGAATACAACAAGATTTGAATGAGGATTGCCAAGAAGAGGTCCACTATGTAGGTGGCCAAGGGTATCAACAAGGCTACAACAACAACTATAGGAACAACAATCTCTCCTATAGGAGTACAAATGTGGAGAATCATCAAGATCAAATTTACCCACCACAAGGACAAGGAGGACAACAAAAGCCCTTTGTCCCTTACAAGCAAGAACAATGTTATGTTCCCAAGAACAACTACCAAGGGAACAACCAAGGTAACCAAGGGAATTTTCAGTCTAAGCAAGGTCCTCCACCGGGTTTTGCACAAGATTTGGATGTGAGGAATGTTCTACAACAAATCCTCCAAGGTCAAGCAAGTAGTGCCATGGATGTGAGCAAGAAGATTGCCGAAATCCACAACAAGGTGGATTGTTCTTACAATGACCTCAACTCCAAGTTTGACACTTTGAGCTCCAAGGTCAAGCAACTAGAGAACAACAAGGGCATTGCTTCATCCTCTACACGAGCACAACCATCTTTGCCCGGTAAACCCGAGACCAATCCCAAGGAATATTGCAATGCCATCTACTCTATTGATGAGGAAGAGTATGAGCGTGTAGTGGCTGAGTTTGAGCAACTCTTTGAGTGTCCTAATGATGAGGCAGTTTTCAATGCGGACATTGAAGTCCAAGTTGGGGAGGCGGTCATTGAAAATGACCATTTGGTTGGTGACAAACCAATGAGCAAAAAGGAGTTTAAAGAGGATGTGACCCCTACACAAGCAAGTGTTCTTGAAAAGGAAAGAGAGGCGGTTAAGAAGACTGAAGTTGAGGCTTATGATCTCCTTGTCTACAAACCACCACTCCCCTTTCCCGAATTGGTATTGACTAAGGCACAAAAGAAGGTACTCTCAAGCTTTAGAGGGAGTATGGAAAAATTTGGTGCACCATTGCCCAAGGTGGAGAGTTTGTCTCAAGTCAAGGGTCAAATAAAGTTCATCAAGGAGATGCTTGCCAACATAGAGAAGGTTGAAGAGCTGATAGAGGGTCTAGATTCATCAAGCATGGCAAGGGACGAAGCCAAGGTTATCCCGAAGCTAGGTAATCCGGGAATTTTTTTGATTTCTTGTTCTCATGGGGACTTGAAGGTTGAAGAAGCTTTGTGTTACTCCGGCTCAAGTGTCAATGTGATGTCCCTTGAAATGTTCAAGAACCTAGGAATCACTCCTATGAAGAAATATTCATCACACATCACCTTTGTTGATGCTTCCTGAAGGCAACCTCTAAGCCTTGTAGAAGATTATCCATCGAAAGTTGGGGAGTGTCTAGTCCCAACTGATTTCATTGTGATGGATATGGTCCAAGCAGCGAGGCTACCTCTTCTTCTAGGGACATCCTTCCTCAACACAGCTGGTGCAAGCCTTGACTTCATCAACAAGAGAGTGATCCTGAAGAATGTGAATGCAAAGGTCTTCTATCCTATGAAGCCCTCTGTTTTGAGCCTTTGTGGGACGGTCACATGTGACACTAAGGAAGTTGAAGAAGAACCACTAAAGGAGCAGCTGATGGGTCTCAGTAGTGTGATGAAGAGTGAGGATGAAACCCTTGATCACAATGAGTATGATGGGCCAAACTTTGATGGTGAAAGCCTTCTAGCAATGTTTGATGGCATCAAGGTTGTTGAACATGAAGCTGAGCCATCAAGGAGGTCTAGGAGGAAGAAGAAGGTGCTGCAAGCTGGAGCAGGCACCATGTACATCAAGAAAGGAGGACGAAAACCAATTCCACTCCTTGTTCACCCCCACGCCTAAGGGTTTGAAAAGTCAAGCTTAGTGACTTTAAACAAGCGCACTTGGGAGGCACTCCCATGTCTATCTTTGTATATATTTGCACTTTTTAATTCAGTAATATGTTTTATAGTGTTTGTGGATGACAGGTTTGGATTGAGGAGGTTGAGCCAAGGACAAAAACTTGCCAAGAAATTTTTGGCACTGTATCGAGCTGTGTAGGTCGATACAACTCTTACAGGGATCTTGGCGGAGCTATATCGGGCTTTTGTATCAACCTACTAAGGTCGATACAGGCGAGCCAGGGAGAGCTTAACCCTTGCATCGGACATCTGTATCGAGCTAGGTAGCTCGATACAGTTTTAAAAGCCTCGTCTGCAAGCGTATCGAGCTATGTATCGAAGTACTAAGCTCGATACGCCCCTTTTCCAGGTAAGTCAACGGGGTTTGACCGGTTTTATTCACTCGAATTAAACCGGTTCTTCCCCTTCTTCTTCCCCAAACACGAAAATTAGCCCCCCCCACACACACACTTACGATTTTTGGCTCTCCCTCTCTCGATTTTCAAGCGATCCTAGTGATTTCAAGTGCCTCCTGCTAGATTTCTTGTGCTTTCATTGATTCTAAGTCAATTTCGTTCATCCTTAAAGCCACTCACGAGGTAATCAATCCAAAAACCAAGCCTTTCATCTTTTGCTCTAATTGTGGAAAGTTAGGAGATTTTTGATTATGGATGTTCGAATTGATTGTTAGTGGCTTGGGCATTGCTTGATTATGGTTAGGGAGTAGATTTCGAGTGCTACATTTGGATTTCCATGGTAATTTTTTGAAAATTTGACATATAGGGTTCATCGTGCGAAAATTTAAATTAAACTCTTGAACTTTGTTATATTTTGGGGCTTTCACTTGCATTAGTTTGCATTAATCAAGCTTATGGATTCCCAATAGGTAGCACTCGAGTTTGGGTGATTTGAAAATTTTGAGAATTTCCAATTTGCCAAAATTTTGCAAAGTGTGAAACTAGGGAGAATTTTTGGACTTTTGGCATTAATCTTTCTTGTTGCTTGCTAGTTGCTGCTATTTGCTGTTCAATATGGGTTTCTTACTTTCTTTACAAGTTTTGTCTCTCTTGTAGGAACAATGTGAATAGCAAGAGGAGATGCAACAAAATAAGGGGCAAGCTCTCAAGCAAGGCCATCGAAGAGCTAAGGGAAGAGGCAAGTAGTCGAAGATCGAGAGGTCAGTAGTGAGGAGGAGCAGTTGACGCTTGGGGCAAGAATGGAGCCAGTCACAAGAGTTTCCAAGAGAAAGGCCAAGGTCACAAAAGAGGGGCCTAAAAAGAAGCTCTCACCCGGAGAACTCCTCAAGGTATTCATGAGCATGCGGTTCAAGGCAACGAAGTACCCGCATGAGCAGACGCTGTGTTCCTTGGGAATCTATGAGGACTTCCAAACTCTCTTCAAGAACATGGGTTTGGCCAATTTCATCACCATGGCTCATCCCTCTCACAAGCTCGCAACATGCGAGTTTTTGTCTTCCCTCACCGCGTACTTCTACTACGACGGTGAAGATTCGCCACCGCTATATGGTCATGGCTACATCAACTTCAAGATCCATAGTACCATGTACTGCATGACCTTCCGCCAACTCAACGAGGTCTTTGGATTCCGGGAAGATGAGAGGAGAACAAATATGCTCACCATTGATGAGTGTGAGTTGAAAGGATTGTGGGAGACAATCGCGGTTGGGAAATTCAAGCCGATAGGAAGCACGGGGACTTCGATAAGGCATCCGACCTTTAGTTATGCACACAAAGCTCTTGCTCACACCTTCTATGCAAGGAAGGAGGTCGGAAAGTCGCCAAGGAGGAGCTCGAGTTGCTAGACTTTGGTCTTGCAAAGTTTACGGGGTTTCACACAAGTGGAGGCACAAGAGTCTGTGGGGATAGGAATGGAGCCGGCATGGTTAGCCTATTGGTTAGGCAGCTGCTCTCTTACCAAGATTGGGTTGTCACTATGAAGGACAAGGACCCCGAGATCAGCATTGGAGGGATTATCACCCCGATTCTTGAAGCTTGTGGGCATCGGGTAGGGACGGATGGTCTAGAGCCCGAGTGGATGGACATCTTCTACCTTGGGAGGACCATGTTTCTCTCAGGAAGATTGGATAACCGGTTCGCCTAGAAGTTTGCCGTGGACACAAAAACTGAAGCAAATATTTGTCTCCCGAACTTGCAAGCCACCTCCTTCCAAGACATCGCCCACATCTACTTTGCTCCCCATGCGAGGACCTCTACAATCTGGCTATTGGTCCTCCTCTCCACTTTATTGCCAAGAAAGGGACGTTTGACTTTGACCAAAGCCAAGCTTTTGAAGAAGAAGAAGATATGGAGGTTGAGGATCAAGCTCCGAGCCCAGTTTACGTTAGCGAGAGGTACTAGTTCGCCTCTTGCATAGACTCAATGCCAAGCCCGACATTGAGAGAGGCCCATGCACTCATTGGTCTTCTCAAGAGGTGGAGCAAGTATCAAGACCGGACTATAAAGAATCTCGGTGAGACGGTGAAGGACTTGAAGAAGACGGTCAAGGGGGTAAAGACCATCATTAAGGGAAAGTCCTCCACAAGGGGTAGACAAGAGGGCACAACCAACGCGGGTGAGGAAGCGGATGAAGGAGAGAGTGAAACGGACCTTGATAGGTGCCACTCATTTGAGATGCGCCCAAGGAAACCGGTCCAAGAAGACCCACCTCGCTCTTCCTCCTACGAAGCACAGCCAAGGAAGAGAAAGCCAAGCCGATCTCCCTCCTCAAGTAACCAATCGCTCTCCTTAGGATCATCCTCCTTTTCACAGTTTTGAGGTACCTGACAAGCGCGTGTTTACGCTACTTGGGTCAATGTCCCAACACTGTCAACCGAAAGCAGTATAGTGTATGGGGTATCAAACCATTTTGGGAGCGTTAGTAAACAAATCGGTCATATCGGTGTCATAAGTCAAGCTCGAAATAGATAAAGATTAAAACTTTACTACTAAAAACCACTAAANTGAGGATGAAACCCTTGATCACAATGAGTATGATGGGCCAAACTTTGATGGTGAAAGCCTTCTAGCAATGTTTGATGGCATCAAGGTTGTTGAACATGAAGCTGAGCCACCAAGGAGGTCTAGGAGGAAGAAGAAGGTGCTGCAAGCTGGAGCAGGCACCATGTACATCAAGAAAGGAGGACGAAAACCAATTCCACTCCTTGTTCACCCCCACGCCTAAGGGTTTGAAAAGTCAAGCTTAGTGACTTTAAACAAGCGCACTTGGGAGGCACTCCCATGTCTATCTTTGTATATATTTGCACTTTTTAATTCAGTAATATGTTTTATAGTGTTTGTGGATGACAGGTTTGGATTGAGGAGGTTGAGCCAAGGACAAAAACTTGCCAAGAAATTTTTGGCACTGTATCGAGCTGTGTAGGTCGATACAACTCTTACAGGGATCTTGGCGGAGCTATATCGGGCTTTTGTATCAACCTACTAAGGTCGATACAGGCGAGCCAGGGAGAGCTTAACCCTTGCATCGGACATCTGTATCGAGCTAGGTAGCTCGATACAGTTTTAAAAGCCTCGTCTGCAAGCGTATCGAGCTATGTATCGAAGTACTAAGCTCGATACGCCCCTTTTCCAGGTAAGTCAACGGGGTTTGACCGGTTTTATTCACTCGAATTAAACCGGTTCTTCCCCTTCTTCTTCCCCAAACACGAAAATTAGCCCCCCCCACACACACACTTACGATTTTTGGCTCTCCCTCTCTCGATTTTCAAGCGATCCTAGTGATTTCAAGTGCCTCCTGCTAGATTTCTTGTGCTTTCATTGATTCTAAGTCAATTTCGTTCATCCTTAAAGCCACTCACGAGGTAATCAATCCAAAAACCAAGCCTTTCATCTTTTGCTCTAATTGTGGAAAGTTAGGAGATTTTTGATTATGGATGTTCGAATTGATTGTTAGTGGCTTGGGCATTGCTTGATTATGGTTAGGGAGTAGATTTCGAGTGCTACATTTGGATTTCCATGGTAATTTTTTGAAAATTTGACATATAGGGTTCATCGTGCGAAAATTTAAATTAAACTCTTGAACTTTGTTATATTTTGGGGCTTTCACTTGCATTAGTTTGCATTAATCAAGCTTATGGATTCCCAATAGGTAGCACTCGAGTTTGGGTGATTTGAAAATTTTGAGAATTTCCAATTTGCCAAAATTTTGCAAAGTGTGAAACTAGGGAGAATTTTTGGACTTTTGGCATTAATCTTGCTTGTTGCTTGCTAGTTGCTGCTATTTGCTGTTCAATATGGGTTTCTTACTCTCTCTACAAGCTTTGTCTCTCTTGTAGGAACAATGGGAAGAGCAAGAGGAGATGCAACAAAATAAGGGGCAAGCTCTCAAGCAAGGCCATCGAAGAGCAAAGGGAAGAGGCAAGTAGTCGAAGATCGAGAGGTCAGTAGTGAGGAGGAGCAGTTGACGCTTGGGGCAAGAATGGAGCCAGTCACAAGAGTTTCCAAGAGAAAGGCCAAGGTCACAAAAGAGGGGCCTAAAAAGAAGCTCTCACCCGGAGAACTCCTCAAGGTATTCATGAGCATGCGGTTCAAGGCAACGAAGTACCCGCATGAGCAGACGCTGCGTGCCTTGGGAATCTATGAGGACTTCCAAACTCTCTTCAAGAACATGGGTTTGGCCAAATTCATCACCATGGCTCATCCCGCTCACAAGCTCGCAACATGCGAGTTCTTGTCTTCCCTCACCGCGCACTTCTACTACGACGGTGAAGATTCGCCACCGCTATATGGTCATGGCTACATCAACTTCAAGATCCATAGTACCATGTACTCCATGACCTTCCGCCAACTCAACGAGGTCTTTGGATTCCGGGAAGACGAGAGGAGAACAAATATGCTCACCATTGATGAGTGTGAGTTGAAAGGATTGTGGGAGACAATCGCGGTTGGGAAATTCAAGCCGAAAGGAAGCACGGGGACTTCGATAAGGCATCCGACCTTGAGGTATGCACACAAAGCTCTTGCTCACACCTTCTATGCAAGGAAGGAGGCCGGAAAGTCGCCAAGGAGGAGCTCGAGTTGCTAGACATGGGTCTTGCAAAGTTAACGGGGTTTCACACAAGTGGAGGCACAAGAGTCTGTGGGGATAGGAATGGAGCCGGCATGGTTAGCCTATTGGTTAGGCAGCTGCTCTCTTACCAAGATTGGGTTGTCACTATGAAGGACAAGGACCCCGAGATCAGCATTGGAGGGATTATCACCCCGATTCTTGAAGCTTGTGGGCATCGGGTAGGGACGGATGGTCTAGAGCCCGAGTGGATGGACATCTTCTACCTTGGGAGGACCATGTTTCTCTCAGGAAGATTGGATAACCGGTTCGCCTAGAAGTTTGCCGTGGACACAAAAACTGAAGCAAATATTTGTCTCCCGAACTTGCAAGCCACCTCCTTCCAAGACATCGCCCACATCTACTTTGCTCCCCATGCGAGGACCTCTACAATCTGGCTATTGGTCCTCCTCTCCACTTTATTGCCAAGAAAGGGACGTTTGACTTTGACCAAAGCCAAGCTTTTGAAGAAGAAGAAGATATGGAGGTTGAGGATCAAGCTCCGAGCCCAGTTTACGTTAGCGAGAGGTACTAGTTCGCCTCTTGCATAGACTCAATGCCAAGCCCGACATTGAGAGAGGCCCATGCACTCATTGGTCTTCTCAAGAGGTGGAGCAAGTATCAAGACCGGACTATAAAGAATCTCGGTGAGACGGTGAAGGACTTGAAGAAGACGGTCAAGGGGGTAAAGACCATCATTAAGGGAAAGTCCTCCACAAGGGGTAGACAAGAGGGCACAACCTACGCGGGTGAGGAAGCGGATGAAGGAGAGAGTGAAACGGACCTTGATAGGTGCCACTCATTTGAGATGCGCCCAAGGAAACCGGTCCAAGAAGACCCACCTCGCTCTTCCTCCTACGAAGCACAGCCAAGGAAGAGAAAGCCAAGCCGATCTCCCTCCTCAAGTAACCAATCGCTCTCCTTAGGATCATCCTCCTTTTCACAGTTTTGAGGTACCTGACAAGCGCGTGTTTACGCTACTTGGGTCAATGTCCCAACACTGTCAACCGAAAGCAGTATAGTGTATGGGGTATCAAACCATTTTGGGAGCGTTAGTAAACAAATCGGTCATATCGGTGTCATAAGTCAAGCTCGAAATAGATAAAGATTAAAACTTTACTACTAAAAACCACTAAAAGATAGATCTTGTGTCACTCAAGACCTTAAATAAGAGAATTTTAAGAATTTCAAACAGGAAATAAATATTTGAACGTTAAAAAGATAAGCTTTCAAGGTAAAAGAAGGATCTTGATGAGTATCATGAACTAGGTGACTCTCGGTTTGTCTATCAAGCTAAAGCTTTTAGATCACATCAAGACTTGGTCTTTTGATGGTGATTCTTAGGTAAAGGGATCCTCAAATTGTTTAGCCCATGGCGTTTGGGTCTAAACTCTTTGAAACTCTATCACCATAGACTAGCTCTCGCATAGTGCTACAATAGAAGAAACAAGCATCTACAACATCCCTATTGAACCGTAAGACTCTTAGACAGATGGTTAGTCTTAGCCTAAGAAATCAAACTCTTGTTCATGGATCCGGCTAAGTACGTGGCGTTCGTGTCAAGCCGCCTGTGGACTTTAGGCTAGATGGCCAGACTAGACCAAGCTTTGGGAATAATAAACAAGAAAGAATCTAACTTTATGTTTTAGCTAAGCAAGAGATATAAACCCGAGAGTCCCTTGGTCCTTTCAACCCATCAAAGTCCTAAAAAGACTACTCACAAGCCATTCGAGAAACCTCAAGATCCATAAGGATGAGAGGGTAACTCATAGGCTGCAAGATAGTCAAAAACAAGAAAAGAAAGAAACTTTTAAGAAAATAACACTAAGCTATAATACTTAAAACTTCAAGATTGCATAAAAATCAAAGCTTTGAAACAAGCTTCAATGGTGAAAATACAAAATAGTTCTCTGGTTGAAAGAAAAGTAAAACTAGAAAGTGTGATGAAAGGATAAGAGTGGAGGACAAGTATTTATACATAAAAAAGGAAAAACCTAAAACATTGGGACCACTTTCCCGAAATGGTACTATTTTGGACTCTAGCGTTTCGGGCTCAAGTCGTGGTGAGCAAGCCGATATGCCAACTCTTCTAGTTCTTTGGGCTGTCTCCATGTCGGACAAGTCATTTCGGGATCATGTCGTGAAGGCTCGCCTTCCTTGTTACTCGAATCGGGTACTTCCCGTTGCCTTGCTCCGATATCCGTCTTCATGGAATCCTTTTGCTGGATCTTCGCTCCGAGGTGTTCCTTTCAGAACTAAGTCGCTGCTACTCGTGGAGGTTCGTCGTGCGCTTGTCCATATCGGCCACTGGGTCGTGATCCATGCTCGATATCATCTGTTCGTCCTCCATTTGTGATCTCCCTTCTTGGTTTCTTCTTCGGACCATCTTAAGCACCTGAGAAAACACTCCAAACATGCAGGACTATGCAGAAACCTAACCTAATGCATCTAAACCTAACATGAGTGAATATGCGATGAAAACTAAAGTGAAAGTGCAAGAATGAAGTCCTAACTAGCATAAAATGTGAGCTAAAAACATGCAATTTACAAAGATATCAACACCCCCAAACTTGCCTTTTTGCTTGTCCTCAAGCAAAAGCCAACCGGAGGGGTGAGGTTTTAAAAGAAAAGGTGTAAGTTTGAATCCAAAACGCCATTTAAAAGAAATCAACTCAATGTCTAAGTTCAGGTTTCTAGGATGCAAGTCGAATTCTACCTATCCAAAAAGCCTTAGCCACATTCATC
>JAHZTW010000006.1:34173019-34327208 GCA_020283515.1 Alliaria petiolata
TCATACCTTCTTTGCTAGGAAGGAGAGTGTGGTAATGACTGCTGAAGAATGGGAGATGCTTGATGTTGGGCTTAAGGGTATAATCTGTTACCTCTACAACTATGAGATGCGAGGTGATGATACCGGGAATGGCTTAGTGCAGATTTGGGTTGCTCATGCAGCAAGTTATCACAGCAAAGCTATAGCCAAGAAGAAAGATCGACACCATCTAGCCATTGGGGGCATGATCACCCCTATTCTTGAAGAAGTGGGCATCAAATTAGGAGAACCCTCAGCTGATGAGCAATACATCGACTCCTCCTATCTCCTCAAGGGTCAGTTTTTGGTGAAGGAAGGAAAGAGCTTCAAGTATAAGTTCAATGTGGAGCTGCTAAAGGAGGCCACAATCAAGCTTCCTTGCATTCACCTCACTACACTAAGGGACAGAGTAAACGCTGCATTCACTCCAACTGATGAGCAACTAGAGGACATCGAGACCTTCCCTATGGCCTATTGGGACACCACTCATGAGCCATACCAAGCACCTCTAATCTATGGTAGTGAGAGGTACTTCTTTGACCCCTATGAAGGCACAAACCAAGGAGAGCCTGCGCGAAAGGCTCATGAGCACATCAAGCTCATTCAAAGGTGGAACAAATGGCAAGACAAGACCATAAGGAAGCTTGTGAAAACTGTCAAGGACATGGGGAAGCAAATCAAGTTCCTCACATCCAAGGATCAAGGAGTCTCATCTTCTAGGCATCAAAGAGGTCAAGATGAGGATCAAGAAGTAGATAGCCACATGGAAGAGAGGCGCCACTCCTTTCAAGGAGTCCCTAGTGAGCCAAGGCATGAAGATGAGCCACGCCCCTCCTCCCATGATACAAGAAGGCGTGGAAAGAGAGTCATGTGATCCCCAACTCCTCAATCAAGCAATCCATCCTACTCCATGGAGTCATCCTCCTCCTCCTCCATGCGTTTTTGATTAAGGTACCATTTCAAACCATTGTAAATACCATCTTGTTTTTCTTCTTTTTCATTTGCATTGTTGAAATCTTCTCCAAGCTTGGATTACACAAGAGATTGTGTAATTTAAGTTTGGGGGAGTATGGTATTTGATCATGTGTTTTGTGTTCTTATTTTTCTTTCTCTTTCATTCTTGAGTCTTATGCATACATTTATGGCATAGAAAAAACCAAAAAAATTGAAAAATTTCGAAAATTCCAAAAAAAATAGCATGTAGTTGCATTTGCATTTGTTACATAAGTAGGATTGAGTCTAGCTTTCATATAGGATTGCATTCATGCATAGGGGGCAATGATGATTTTTCCTTGTAAAGTGTTTAACTCATGAATTAGTTCAAGGCCCTAGTTATTAGTTGTTTGATGCTTTGTATGCAAGTTTTGAAAGTTAAAGTTGAACCCTGCTTGGACCTCACCATTTGCAACTTGAGTTTTAATTGAAGCAAGCTTTGAATATAAACCAACTCTATGAATTTGAACCTAATTTGAACAAGTAATTATCATGGTTATGCATTGCTAGAGAACTTGTGGATACCATATACATATTTGGGTTATCTTTTTTCCTTTTACCACTCTTGTTAACCCAAATAGCCGACTCTCATCTTTAGAGCGGTTTAAAACGAACTCCCTAACTAAGCTTCCTTTGAAACCTCTTCCTTATTGAGTGCTTTAGGCCTTATTCATCTTGTGAACTTAGCAAAAAGTGTTGAGTTTAGAGCGACAATGATAGGCTTTCATGTAGCTAGCTCGAGAACAATGAGCTAGATGATAGGATAGGATTCTTGTGTGGGAATTTTGGTTTGATATTTGATGTGGAACAAGTGATTTGGGTGAAGTTGTGGTGGTGAAAGGGGGAAAACGAAAATATTTGGAACAAGTGTTGGCAATGTATAATATGCTCTAAGTGTTAAGAAAAGAAAAAGAAATCCTCTAGAAAAGAAAAGTAAGAGAGCCAAGAAAAAGAAAAAAATATGGCTAAGTTGTTATGAGAAAGAGGATAGCAAAGTGTATTTGAAAAGAGAAAGAGCTTGAAGAAAAAGTGTGCCAACACTTGTGGTTGTAGAAGATGTTTTCCCCAAGTATTTGAAAGAAGGAAAGGGAGAAAGTGGTTTGAGCTTATGATATGGCGAATTGCCTTGCAATGGGTAGCTTAGGTTGGGCTTGGTGAGTGAGCTTAAAAGAAAAAAATGAGAGTAAGAACAATTGTGTTACAAAGGGTAGATGGAAGTTTGTCCTTGTATGCATAGGTTGCTTTTTACTCTTAGCATTTTGCCAAAGTTCACATGTTCATTGAGAGATCCCTTGCATTGGAACCCCATGAAGTTGAGATCATTATCATCTCAAAACCTTACCCAAAAACCAAATAAGTTCTCTAGTATTGCATGATTCATGATCCATGGTTACTACTTAATGAATGTTAAAGAGTTGGTGAAAATGAATGCTTGTGTAGGTTGAGACTTAGGTTCACTTGATTGAGTATGGGTATGGCTAGACCTTTTGGAGTAGAAATTTGCATAAAGAGCATCCTAGAACTACTAACTAGGACCATTGAATTGATTCCTTTGCTAAACACCTTTGGATATGAGTCCCCACTTTCAAACCTCTCTCCTTAGCTTGTGTTTCATTTGCTTGTGGACAAGCAAAAGGCAAGTTTGGGGGAGTTGATATATGTATATTTTGCATCATTTTAGCATACATATAGTGTAGGTTTATCATCATTTTAGAGTATAATATAGCATTATAGTGTTGCATTTGTTCATTTAGAGTCCTAGAGTGTTCTTGCATGTTTTGCATGGTTCTTTGCATGTTTTGGGACCTTATTAGGTGAAAAGGACGCTTGGGAGTTGAGGATGGACTTGGAGATTGATGCACACCACTTGGAGGGACAAGAAGCAACAAAGAGATGAAGAAGAAGATTTTTGGCAGCAGATCGACGTAGAAGATCGACGAAGCTCGCCGATCCAGATTTCCAGGGACACGTATCGACGAAACGGATCGACGAGCCACGCCGATCCAGATTTCCAGGGGCATGGATCGATGAGATGGATCGACGTAGTCTCGTCGATCTAAAATTCCAGGGAGTCGGATCGACGTACCAGATCGACGTACCACGCCGAACCAGAAGCCAAGACCATGAACCGGATCGACGTCCAGGATCGATGAGTCGTCGATCCATATTTATTTTGGGTGTTGGATCGACGAAACAGATCGACGAACACGTCGATCCAACCCCAGACGAACTCTTTTTCCTTCTTTTCATGGGTCCCCCTATAAATACTCTTTAGACCTAATTTTTCTAAGAATCTTTTTATCTCTTGTTCTTAGCATTAACTCTTAGCCATTTTTGGCAAAAACCTTGTTTATGCTTTGGATTTGATTTTAATGCAATATCTATCTTAGATTTCTTGTTTATCTTCTCTAATTATGTTTAGTCTTTCTCTAATCTTTGATTTGATGGGCTTAAACATGATTAGTGAGTAGTTTCCTTAGGAACTTAGGGATGGGTTAGATTTAGGGAATTTTATTGGTTCAATCTTGCAATCTAGGATAGATTCTTTCTAATCTCTTCTTATTAAGTAGTTCTTAATGCCAAATGGCTAATCTTTGCCATTTTGGGAACTTAGGCATTTCATCCACCCACCAAGTGTTTGATGAAATGCTTGAACCAACTTAATAAGAGATTTACATATTCTAGCCTAAGACATTAGATGTTTAGAGTGTTTATCATACCATTTAGACTTGTTATTAATGCTTGTTGATTATCCTAATGCTAACACATCATTAGTTCATTAGGGTAATTAACAAAGGGATTTGAGCCACACATCATGGTCTTATCTTGATTAAGAGTTCTAGGTATAGAGTTTGCTTGATTAGTAGCTTAAATGATTGCAAGAATGTTCCTTTAGATTCCCAAATCAATGATTCCATCCCTAGGTTTCGATTTAGTATAATTGATAATCTTGCTTAGTAGTAATCCTTGCTTAGTTTCTTGATTAGCTTCAATTAAGGTTTAATATCATAGTTATTGCTTAAGTAGTATCCTTTTAAGTTTGTAGCTTGCTTTAAATTGTCACTTGTTACTTGAATTTGCCAATTTAGCTTAGCTTAAACAAAACTTTGCATTCTTAGTGAATCATCTCCCAAGATGGATTGATACCTTAAATATTGCAATGATATGAGCAATTAAGGAATTGCTTGCAAGAGCAAAAACTCTTGTATCAACTCACCAACAACCGAACTTTGGTCTCTATACGTAGACGGCGCATCATCACGACTCGGCTCCGGCATCGGCATCTAACTGCATTCACCAACTGGCGAAGTACTTGAACAATCCTTCCGTCTCGAGTTCACAACGTCTAACAACGAAGCCGAGTACGAATCATTACTAGCCGGACTTCGTTTAGCTCGAGTCATGAACATCGAACACATCCGAGCTCACAGTGATTCTCAGCTCATCGCAAAACAATTCAGCGGTGAATACGAAGCTAAAGATGAACGAATGGGAGCCTACCTTGCTTTGGTTCAAAATCTAGCCAAGGAATTCAAGACTTTCGAACTTCTCCAGGTCAACCGATCTGACAACAAAGGAGCCGACGCCCTTGCCGCTCTAGCATCCGACAAAAACGCCGACCCACGCCGCACGATTCCAGTTCAAGGCATCACATCGCCGAGTATCACACCAACACAGGCCGTCCTTGCCATTGAATCAGCAGAAGCCGAAACCACTCCTAGCCCAACTCTAGCCAACTCACCTGATTGGCGGGTCGAGATTCGACACTTTCTCGAAACTGGTGAGCTCCTCGCGGAAAAGTGGTCGGCTAGACGACTACGCGCTCGCAGTGCGAAGTATACTATCGCCAACAACATCTTATGCCGCTGGACAGCCTCCGGAACACTCCTCACTTGCATCCACGGAGACGACGCATACCGCGCTATCCAGGAAACCCACGACGGAGCCGGCGGAAACCATTCAGGCGGACGTGCACTCGCCCTCAAAATCAAGAGACACGACCTTTTTTGGCCGACCATGCAGGAGGACTGCGAAAAGTATGCACGCAAGTGCGAATACTGCCAACGGCACACTCCAATGATACATCAACCAACCGAGCTGCTGACATCGGCCATTCCACCTTATCCATTCATGCGATGGGCAATGGACATTGTTGGTCCAATGCCATCTTCCCGTCAACGCAAGTACATGCTCATAATGACGAATTATTTCATTAAGTGGGTTGAAGCCAAGGCCTACGCCAGCATTANTCGACACTTTCTCGAAACTGGTGAGCTCCTCGCGGAAAAGTGGTCGGCTAGACGACTACGCGCTCGCAGTGCGAAGTATACTATCCCCAACAACATCTTATGCCGCTGGACAGCCTCTGGAACACTCCTCACTTGCATCCACGGAGACGACGCATACCGCGCTATCCAGGAAACCCACGACGGAGCCGGCGGAAACCATTCAGGCGGACGTGCACTCGCCCTCAAAATCAAGAGACACGTCCTTTTTTGGCCGACCATGCAGGAGGACTGCGAAAAGTATGCACGCAAGTGCGAATACTGCCAACGGCACACTCCAATGATACATCAACCAACCGAGCTGCTGACATCGGCCATTCCACCTTATCCATTCATGCGATGGGCAATGGACATTGTTGGTCCAATGCCATCTTCCCGTCAACGCAAGTACATGCTCATAATGACGAATTATTTCATTAAGTGGGTTGAAGCCAAGGCCTACGCCAGCATTAAAGACACGGAGGTCCAACTTTTTGTATGGAAATACATCATATGCCGCCACGGCCTACCTTACGAGATCGTTACGGACAACGGTTCGCAGTTTATCTCCAACAAATTCGAAGGCTTCTGTGAACGCTGGAATATTGGCCTCAACAAATCTACTCTTCGCCATCCACAAGGTAACGGCCAGGCCGAAGCAACCAACAAAACAATCCTAGACGGCATCAAGAAACGTCTTAACGCGAATAAGGGTCTATGGGCCGACGAACTTGATGGAGTCCTTTGGTCGCGCCGCACAACACCGTGAACTGCCACAGGAAAGACTCATTTCTTTTTAGCTTACGGATGCGAAGCAATGGCGCCAGCTGAAGTCAACGTCGGTAGCTTACGCCGAAAAATCCTTCCACAGAACCCCGACCTCAATGACGCAATTCTGGTCGACAATCTTGACACATTCGAAGAGACAAGAGACCAAGCCCTTCTCCGAATGCAAGCCCTTCCTAGGACGGGTACAACTGCTCCCCCTAATCAAAAAAGGGGGGACTTATTCTATTTTATCATGTAAAGTCTTATCGGCTATTCTTTCATTAATAAAACTAGAGTTTTTACTTCATATTTCTCTTTCATATCGTCATCCTGGCCAGATGTCCGATTCGCCTAAAAGTTGGGTCTGATCCACCCAGTTCGGCATAAAAAGCCAAGTCCGCTTGCATACGTTCTAAACACCGCGCATTGCTGCATAACAAGCCGACCTGCTTTGCAATATCTAAGCCATGTAGTACATAAGCCGATCAGACTCGCAACCTACATTCTACTTAGATTTTTTCTAAGTGGTATCAATAAAGACGCCGACCCGCTTCGTAGTTGATATTCACATTTAGAAAAATAAGTGGTACAAAACAATTTAAGCCGAGCTACTCGCATGTTTTTTATTCACACTTACATTAAGCCGGATTTTTTTCCGCGATCTTAAGTCATGTGATATTATTTAGCCGACCAGATTGCATCTTACAGTCGACTTAAGAATATTTTCTAAGTGTTCATAATACTGCCGACCAGATTCGCATATTCAACACTTAGAATTTTAGTCGCATGATTATTAAAGCCGATATCGTATCGCATATCATGTTCGTACTCCAAAAACAATGACACGATCAATTGTTAAAACCAGAAAATTCCATTCATTGATCATAATACTTCAAGAGTCTTACATAAATCCAAGTCGGTAATGACAAACACTTGGATTAAACTACGAATAAAAAAAACACGATGATTTCACATCGGTTACAAAAACTACTTAGGCAAAATACAATATTGGGGATGATCAGTCCCCGATTTTCTCGATCACTTCGATCGTCCTCCCAGTCTTTTGCGCTTCAGGTGCACGTTCTTTAGATACGTCTTGACCGGCATCCTTGCGATGACTATCCCCTCTTCCATTTTCTTGACCTTCAGGAGGAACCGACTTCTCCGCCGGAGCTTTCGCGAGAGACTTAACCACAACCTTAGGCACGGGAGCAGTGGTTCCTCTCGAAACAACCGATCTCTGCTCGCCAAACAATTTTTCGAGCGTCAGAACCCTCAATTCACCCTCCTCGAAATAAATTTCCTCGAAGGCGGCTTGCTTGGCTTCCCTGGATCGAACGGTCTCGACCACTTTGTCCTTCACATAGTCGGGCAACACTAGACCTTGCTTCTTAAATATCTCGGTCGCCCGCTCGGCTCCTTTCCACTTAGCCATGGTGGTGATTATCTTCTCGGCCTCTTCCCTTTGGGAAAGATGCTTTTTCATTTTTTCGACGAGACCAGCATAGTATTGGTTAACTCGCCTCATCGCGTCCCTTGCAGCCTCGCGGTTTTTCTCTTTCGCGCTCTTCTCCTGCTGAAATTGTTTGATAGCATGGCTCGCAGCTGATTTCCACTGCTCGGCATCAGCCTGAGACTATTTCAAAGCCTCTTCGGCTGCTTGAGACTTCAGTTTCAAAGCATCAATCTCTTGTGCCACTATTTCCAGCTCGGCACTTTTCTTTCTCTCAGCCTCTAGGGCCACCTCGAGTGATTCCAGCTCGGCTTGTTTGTCTGCTTGGCCTTTAATTTCCCGATCATAGCCACAAACGGTATGAAGAATGTTGCTAAGGGCCTGCAAAGACGATACTTACACTGTCAGAACATTTTAACAAGTTTACAAGACAAAACAACTGATCGACCAAAACTTACCCAGGCTTGATCCATCGCGAAACGAGCAGCCTCCTCCCTTCGAATAAGGTTGGAAGCATCAGTAGACGAGCCCGCTGGATGGTCCTTCATCTTAAGAAAGAAATCCAGACACACCATCGGGTCGCTGGTGATCGGACCGGACCCGCGGTAATCATACGAGAACCCAAACGGGTGCAGAGTTTTCTCGAGACGAGACCTTTGGGTCGTAGACGGCCTCTCTCCCAAGCCAGATGCCTCGACGGTCTCACTGACCGATCCGCCAACATTGAGGTCGACTGCTTCTACATCTTCGCCCATTTCTTGGGTCTTTTTGCGCTTCTTTTCGGAAGCTTTCTTTTTGGCCTTAGCAACCTTTGTGCCAGCAGTTTTCTCAGCCGGCTTTTCGGCAGGATCCTCGGCCCGGCAGGATCCTCGGCCCGGCAGGATCCTCGGCCCGGCAGGATCCTCGGCTTGCTTAATCACATCGTCATCTCTCTGGACGATATCGGAAGGATTCTGATCCGCGACCAGGGTCCCTTGCTCTTGGTTAGTCGGCGGACAAGGGTTGGGAGAGTTCAGGACGGTCTCCAACTCACTCAGATCATCTAACTGATGTGCCTTCATTTTTCTACGATGGGCTCCGGCTAAAGCAGCTACACACAAAAAATAAACTGTCAGCTCAGCATTTAAATCAAAGAAGAAAAACACTACAAGAAAACATAAGTTTTAGGAGGGATATATTCGTGGCAAATTCGTCCCAAATCGGAATTCGCTACGAATTTGCGACGAATATTAAATCGTCGGTAATCGATCGTCGCAAACGCAAAATCGTCGGGAATTCGTCGTTAATATTAAGAGTCCCAATATTCGTCGTAAAATTGTTGTTAAAATATTCGTCGGGAATTCCTCATAAACTTGAGAGGGACAATATTCGTTGTAAATTCGTGGCTAATTGGGGAAAAAGAAACGTCGTAAATTCGTGGCAACAATAATTTCGTCGTAAAATCGAAGCAAAAGATTTCGTCCTAAATTTGCGACGAATCGTGGCGAATTCGTAGTAAATTAAAAATTTAAGAATTTTCATTCCCGTGGGCGGGAATCTATTTGTTCTTCCGTTTTACGACGAATTTGGGAGGGATTCGTCGTAACTTCCTCGTAAATTACCAACGAATTTGCGAGGAACCATCTTACGACGAATTTAGGACGAATTCGGGACATACTCTATACCCTAAACTAATTCAAACCTATTAAATGTCTTACCTTGTTCAATTCGAGAACTAATGTTGACATTTATATGTTTGTAGTATAAGAAAAAAAATATCAAAGATATATAAAACTAACTATTTTGTAACATTTATCTAAAAGTTCATAGTGGTTAAGAACAACTATCGTTCTTACTAAACGTTATCACTTGAATTTATAGAGAACCCACGAATCGTAAGCATTTGGTTTATAATTTTATTAAAATTCAACACGTATATATTTAGGATTTCGTCCCAAATTCGTCGCAAAATTAGCGAGGAATTTGGGACGAATTCCTAAATTCGTCCCAAATTCGTCCTAAATCAATACCCGGTTTGAACAGTCTTCACGAAAACTAGCACAACTTCGGATCACACCATTGGATCGACTTCAAATCACTTCCAAATGAAAGCTAACTCAAAGATCTTGTTCGCGTCCAAAATGCAGCTCGATCCATCGGTGGAAAGTGCCATAACGAATGCCAAACATTTCTTTATATATTTCTTTTTAATTCTAATATCTTAAATTGATTTTGAAAAACAAGTTGGATTGAAATTCATAATATCATATTGTATTAATTAGTTCAAATTACCAATTATAGCGCTTATTACATCGATATCACTCATTCGAGTCATTTTCAGTACATATGTGTCTTCTTCATTGGGTTCATCACTTTCTTCAAACTCATCTGCCTCCTCTTCTTCTTCAGCCCTATCGTCATTTTAGATACATCTGAGTCTTCTTCATCTTTTTCACCAATTTTCCTCTTTAATTCGTTGTTAAATGCTTTCAATTTAATTTCCTCGTTAATTTGACGTTAATTAACAATGAATCTACGAGAAATGTGCGGCAAATTTATTTCGTTGTTAATTCGTCGGTAATTTACGAGGAATTAACGACGAAATATAATTTCCTCGTTAATTCCTCGTAAATCCGTTCGTATTTACGACGATTTAACAACGATTTTTTTTCCTCCCTAATTCCGACGAATTTATGACGTTTTTAGATTTCCTCCTAAATTCGTCGTAAATTCAACGTTAATTTAATACGAACTATTTTCCTCGTAAATCTTCGTGGCAAATCTCATGTTTTCTTGTAGTGAAATTTTCAACAAAGTCTCAGACGCTGACCTTGAGTTCTCGCGAGTTTCTCTTCCGTGATACTTGGCCAGGTGATTGCTGAAAGCGCCGCGAATCACTCTTCAATCTCAAAGATATTCTTTGGATCGTCAACAAATGCCATAGAGTTATATCCTGAAAAACAAAGAAAGATTATCAGAAATAATATCGGCCACTGTTTCAAGAAATACAAGCTAAAGTTTCTACCGGTAATCTTTCCCCATTCCGTCTTGATCGGTATATCACGATCGATGATGGAGAAGTCATTGATCAGCACGAAGAAGTAGTGGTCACGCCAGTTCGACACCTTAGATGAGTGTCCACCAGTGACGACGTTAAACCGACTTTTCATACTTGTGTAATATGAGCCTCGATACTTCAGATGTTTTTTATTCCTCCGCGTTAATGTCATCGCGTGAAACGCGTCATAACTCAGCGGGATCTTGTGCTTGACCGAGATATAAAGAAGACTGACGATCAGGCGGATGGTGGCATGTGTAAACTGCGAGATCGGCAGTCCCCGTTTGTCCGCATATTTGAGCAGCAATCGTGGGAGAGGAAACCACAAGTGGAACTTCCAGAAAAAACTCTCATACAGACATATCCATCCCGGTGGGGCATCCCATGGACGTTCTGATGGACTGGGAACCATCAGGATCACATTCGGATCGATATCACATTCCATCTTCAGAGATACTAGCGACTCCATGGTAGATTTCGTTGGAAAGACCCCATGAACGTTATCGGCTATTGGTTTGACTTTCGGCTCCCCTCTCTTTGGTCGGACCTTCTTTACCTTCGGGTTTAGATCAATAACGCCGAACTCGTTCGCATGCTCTTCGGCAATCATAAGATTCAGGTTGTCACATAGAGCCATCTCGTTCGATCCTCCAGATCGATCATTATCTCCAAAGACCACCATAGCGTCTGATCCCTCTGATCGGATATCCTCGTCGTGCAGCTCGGGAATTAGAAAAGGGGCACGAGTCGATGCCTCACCATCTTTCCTCGGAACGGGCCCGACCTGGTCGGCGACGAAACATTCCGCTGCGGCTTTCCTAACCGCAAAATCAGTTTCGTCATCTTCATCTGACCCGGACTCAGAACGGGCTGGAGATGAAACGATCCTCTTTCCTTTAGATCGGCTTAACACAATGGCGTCTTCCTCCGACATTCTGAGGAATTCGTCCAAAGTAACGCCGATCTCGTCAGCTTTCTCTTGAGCCGACTTAGATCTCCTCGCCTCAGATCGGTTCGAGCAGATCCTCAACATCTCTAAGAACATGGGTTCGAATCTTGTTGCAGATCGGAGAAATCAAAGGCGGAAAACCGGATCGAGACGGCGGAGGAAGATTACCGGCGAAAAATAAATAAAATAAAAGCAGAGGAAGTCGAGAGCTAACCTTGCAATCCTCTCTCGCAAAACGCAGAAGTGTGAAAATGAGAGAGCTTCGTCCTATTTATAGAGAATTCCAGAACGGTTCCCAAGAATCATCATTTCATCGGCGACTGTTCGCATTTCCTCATATTATTTTTAATCGGCGGCTCATCGCATGAATGACACGTGTCGGGCCTATGCCTATTTTTGCGGACCTACAATGCTAAACCTAGAGTTTACGCAGCAAAGGTTAGGGCTTCTCTTCTGTCAGCCCGACCAGATAAATCAAAGGTACGAAGTTTGTTTTATTTTTACTAACCTTTTATGAGGCCGACCTCGATTTACATCGAACCGTTCCCTTTTAAATTCGGTAAACCCGATCCGTTACGTTTTCCGAACTGGGGGAGGACTAACTGTTAGAGCCGGGATTCGTACCCCCTCTAAAAAGCCCGACGTCAATCTATCTCGGCCCATTATGAAACCCTAAAATGGCCATTGGCCACTTTAGGTCGGCGAGGCTAAATAGAATCATTCTTTTTATCTTTATCAAATGCCAAGTCGGCATAGATAAAAGGAAATGTTCTATTTTTACCCAAAGGGGGCACCAAGTCGACTTACTTTCCTATTCCAAAAAGGAAAAACCTAATCAAGAGGACCGACTTGAAGGCACTATAAATATAGGAGATCTTTCGACGGTTAATGCATTCCGAAATTGAGAGAGAAGATCTAGGGCAAACTCAGTACCTCATCGCTTAAACGCTTTAGCTTTCTTCTCTTTCAAGTTTAGGTCGGCGTTTGTATTCCGACGACCTAAACTCACCGTGTATCTTTCGAGCTCCGGCTATTTTCAATAAAAGACTCCTCTTTAAACCCATTAACTCTTATTTTCTTTAATAAACCGATTTGAGTTATTACAGACCTCGAGATTGGTCACAATTACTATCTCCAATGATTTATTTTATTTTTTATTTTCAAAATAATTTTTTTGAAAAATAAAGAAAGAATTTGCTCAAATGGTTATCTATATTTTTTACTTTAAAACAAATATATTTCAAAAATATTCTATTTCTATTTAGTTATTATTTTTTCTAATAAACCTTTTACTTTACAAATATAGAAATTTTACCCATTTATTTTTTATTTTAAACCAAAATGAAATACAATTATGACTTTATTAAAATTAAAAATTTACCACACAAATAAAATTTCATTACGTAACTAGTTATTGCTATTATAATTTTATTAAAAAAGTAAAATATATAATTTTTATAGTTACAAAATAGAAACATATTAAAATTAAGAGAATATTTTTTTTTTGAAACAGGCCTTCATATTTAAAAACTAATTAAAAAATATTTTTTAATTAAAAAAAATTCTTCTCTAGAAATATAAATCTCTATATATAACTTTAAATTTAAAATTATATATAAAGATCTCTATTTTTAAAATAAAATATAGAATACCATCAATGTTGGTATTACTTTAAAAATAGAGTTTAGAGGTAAAAAAAATAAAATCTCAGTGGAGATTCTCTAAGATCGCCCTCTAAGATCGCCATATTTGATATATTAACAACAACCATAAAATTGTTTGAACAACTCTATAACTTATCTTTCGATAACACTTCAATCCAAAATTGTGAATCAGGTTCTTCAAATATTTTAGTAGTTTTTCTAGGTCTGGTTGCATTAGTTTTTTTAACCCTTTTTGGTAATTGCAATTTGGCATACGAGTATGTGGAGCTTTAACGAAGCTTATAATAAAGTGATCTCATGTTCTATACAAACACTTCATTAATGCGTGATTAAATGATGTCGGTGACAGAGATGAAGGCAAAAGCTCGTGATGTTGCTGTTGCCACAAACGACATCTCGAAGAAGACCTAACACCCAATGATAGTGACATGATCAATCTGTCGCTATCCAAGTTGCAATTGTTGTTTTGAAGGCGGCCTTATCATACACTCCACATGTAGTCTTCCGATGATTGACTCCAATTTTTTTTTTAATTCGCCTGAGAAAAGACCATACACAATGGACTCATATAAAATCGGGAACTAAGTTGAACGTTAAAAGAAAAAAAAAATCAGGAACTAGTAGATAAAAAACGATTGGTCAACTGTATAATATGGTACTGATTAACGACGGTCCGTACGCAAAGTGGAGGAACTGAAAATAATTTACCATTCACGTATATTAGAGGAAACAAGAGAAAATAATAATAATAATAATAATAAATAATTTGGAACGCTACAGTAAAAGTGGACCAGATTTTGTGAAGGAAATACGTGATCCACCTTCCACAGTACGAAAGCTGCATATTTGGTGTGTTTCTATTGTGTGTGATAGGTTTTTTTTTAAAAAAGAAATCCGTATATAGTTTTTTAATAATTAGATTTTTTGGGACAACACAGTATAGGATAGTATATATAGATCAATTTAAATATATTCAGAAAATAATTTGTGTCCATCACTCAAAATAGTAGAAAAAGATAGTTACAATTTAAAAAATATTATATATGTACTGTATTTTTGAATTCCAAAATAAACTGAAAAATTTGTAAATATTAATTTTTAAAAATCAATACAACTTTTTAGAAAAATTATAAATGAAAAATGCAAAATCTTGTAATTTCAAATTTAATATAAACTATTATAATACAATATTATGTAAATTATTTTATCTAAAATTAAATTTTTGAAACAAATATATCTTATATTATTAAAAATAATATTTTATATCATTGTAATCCGCTTTTACCATTCAATATATATTTTGAACCGCTTGATCCGTCTAATCCGCATTTATTCCGCTTGATTCGCCTGATCCGCCTTCTCCGCTTGATCTGCATCATCTAATACGCTTTCTCCATTCAAGTACTTCTTCGTTTGTTTCAATAAATTAATTTTTTATCCTCTTCATATATAACTTCCTACTAGTACCTGAAATTATCATTTTAAAAATATATATAAAGTTATTATTTGGGTCAAAATATTAATATACTAGGTTTGGATTTGCACGATGTGCGGGGTTATAATTTTTAAAATAGTTTTTATATATTTGTTATTAATAAAATAGTTATTTTAAAATTTATATAAGTTTAATAAATAATTTCATTATGAAACACCATATAGTTTACATAATTATAATGATATCGATATATATTTTTGTAAAATAAGAGTATGAGTTTTTTTTTTTTTCGGGTCCAAAATAAGAGTATGAGTTAGTTTAATATTTGTATCATAATTGTTTCGGATAAATTTTGTCTTTTCAAATACATGTCTCCTACAAAAAGAGAAGTGTGTCAGATCCCAGAAAACACGACTCTATCGTGTTTTCTAACGGCTATGTGATGCTCAAGTAGTAAACATTTTAGAAAAAGACTACGGAAAATACATCGGAAGCCGGAAAAAATAATCATAAAACTGTAAAGAGAATGTGTGTTTAGACGTCTAAGTGAGTTCATAAAAAAGGATAGATCCACAATTTTCGCTTGTATTTAGTGAGTTTTTTTAGTGGAAAGAGAGTTAAAAAAAGAGTATTTGGTGAGAAAAACGGTTATGGAATGACTGGAAAAACTAGGGGTGAGCGTTCGGTTATAGTATCAAATCAGGTATTTTGGGTTTCGGATACTTTGGAACTACTGTTTTTGGTACCGATCGGATATTATTAAATGTTTGATCGGATTCGGTTTGGTTCTCTCCGGGTTTGCATCAGTTCGAATTTAATATTTCAGATTCGGTTCTGGTTCGAGTACTTTTTCCAAAAAGTAACCAAAAGTAAGCAAAAATACTTGAAATTAACCGAAAATCTAAACAGTAAAATTCAAAAGTAAACAAAGGAATATCGAATCTAAAGCAAACTAAACATTCAATTTTCAAAACCAAAATAAACATTAGAGTTCAACTTCAAATTGTCACCAAACGACATAAGTATAAAGAACATAAAACCAAAAAAAACTTCAGTTTCTCCATGTCTCTAACTCCCTATTACATCAATATCAAATCGACTTACTATCATTGGCACTAAACCGAGAAACAAAGCACCAACAAGGCAACATAAGGAGTTCAAGCCGTGTACTAAAAGTTGAGAGTTCAAGATTAAGGGATTCCATATTTTTTTAATCTAGGAATCGATACTTTTTATGTTTTTTTGGTCTGAAAATCGAGAGAGAAGGAAGTGCAATCGACGATTATAAGGTAAGAGGAGCTGGGATTAGATCTTACAAATCGGATACTTTGAATACTGTTTCGGGTATTAGATCAGATCAGATATTATCCGGTATTCGAACTACATTGAAGATTACTTCTGATCGGGTATTTGATGGTACCAGATTGAATATTTTCGGGTCGGTACCGAATTGGGTTTTCAGATCTGGGTAAAATGTCCAGCTTTAGAAAAAACTGAAAAGAAAATTATCGGAAAATGAGATGTTTAAATCTTAAAATAAAAAGAATGACCAAGTGTTTAGAGACAAACGCAATATAACACATTTAGTTTTAGAAAAATGCGAACTCCTTTCTCGTTGAAGGGAACAAAATATTTATAAAGACTAACTAATCCAGAGATTAGTAAACCAAATCGTACCTATAGTTTTCGGATCGGATATTAAATCTGTTGAATATTGTTACTCAAAATGTAAAAAAAAATGGTTTGCATTTGAATATAGAAATAAAAATATTAAAATATATGTCAAAAAGTCTTGGACCAAAATTGACGGAGAGAGAACCAGTGGACGGACAAAAAGTGGAAATTTGCTCCGACATTAAAGTAATAATGAAAAGAGGTATTATTAAAATACCTTAACTAAAAAGAAATAAATGAAGCGAGTGATTAAGGGGAGGTTCATATCAAAAAAGAATGATTAAGGGGAAGGTGGTGGTATAACCGTAAACGCAAAGAGTAGGGAGGACACATGGAGATGGAGCCACCCTTGTGGTGTCCGACAATTGCTTTTAAGAATTCTATGATTTTGCTTAAATATGTTCTATATTTATTCGTTTTCTTTTTGTCACATTTATTCAGTTTTTCTATGTATGAGAAAAGTTCACATTTTTGTTTTGTAATGAGTTTTCTATGTATGAAAAAGGTTCACATTTTGTTTTGTAATGTTCTTATATTTCAGTGTAGTGTTGGAAATCTTTACAGTGGTTCAATAAAATGTTTTCCACTTTAAACTAACTATTGTTAGTTTCTTAAACTATATTTAAATTCTTCACTTATTACTTTTTGCTTATAATATAATTTGATCAAGATATTATTTTGTAAGAGTAAATTTATTGTTGGTGTATAAATCATTTTTTGGTGCAAATATTGGTGGTGTATAAATCATAATCTAATAAAATATGCCTATCGAAGAGGGAAATAAAATTATGAAAAAGTGAAGTAAAACGGCGAACTAAAACCAGCTCCAGATGAATGATGGAGTCAAACAAAACAAATCAAACGTGGATTCAACCCCGAGATGAACGCAGGGATATCAACGTAATACAATGAAGAAAAATGGTCAAATCAATATGAATAATAGCAATTAATAGCAAATCAAGTGAAGTACATTATATAAGGACATGTAAGTAGGCTCGGAGTATAAATCAAGAGAAAGAAAATAAGATAAAAACAACGCATTTTTACTACACCATTCTACACACTACTTTTAAACTCATTTTTTTTTGATAAAATTTGAATATATTACCAAAGGAACAAGAGTATAGATACAGAGCTTTTAAACTCATTTTTATTTGTTCTTACTCTTATTAAAACGCTTCTAAACTGAAATATTATATTTATTTACTATCATATTTCACTCCAAATTCAATACAAAATCCATATATTTCATTCATAGCCTCCAAATTTTTTTTATATTCAAATAATTATTCGGTTATTTGTTTCCAAAAAAGTAAATATAATCTCTCACTATTCATATTTACAAATATTTGATTATTGTGATTTCTGCATCAATATTTATATAAAACTGATAGTTTTACTTTTATCTTACATTTAAAATTTATCATCAATCTGATTTCGGTGTTGATTGGTTCTCCCGCTACCACCTGCAAACACAACTTTAACGGGTAATAGCGGTTGTTAACGTTTGAAAACAATCATGGAAAACGCTTTCTAACGCTATGTGCCGCTCCAGATCCCTCAAAATCAAAAGCTTATTTCTTCTAACTTTTGCGGTTGCGGATAGTTACAGGTGGAAAAAAAATTCATTTATAACCACGGTATATATAATTTTTTTTTTTTTTAAATTAAGACTTGTATTTTATAATCACGAAATATATAAACAAATTTGATACTTTTAAATTAATATTCACTAATCACCTATTATAATTTTATATTTATAAGATCTTTAAACGAAAAAAATTTTGATAAATTTTTCCTCAATCACTAATACATGTCAACTAAAATTTTATAAATCTAACCTTAATCTTCATTAAATAAACAATTTTTCTATTGAAATCATAACTTTCATCCAAATTAAAAAAAAATTAAGAAAAAATGTAACTAATATATACATATTATTGTTTATGGTTTTTCATTATTAATTATGTTGAACTAATGATTTTTATATTTTTCGTAATAATATGATTTTGATGTTTTTATAATGTATTTATATTGTTAATTTATTGTTCAACCGCTACTTCATCGTAAATCAACCAGTCATAATTATTTCGCAAACGCATCTATTTCCAACCACTGCACCAGTCATACGAATCGCTTTACAGCGCTTGAAATCGCAACCATCCACTTCCGCAAACTCCCGCATCCGCTGTGTTTAAATCAGCCAGACCTTTAGATAGCAATAGTACTAAGTACCTTCCGAATATTTTATCCAAAGCCTAACTAATTTATACAATTAAGCCAATCGTTTCTATTTTAAGGAAATGTATGTTATGCCATATAGTCTATAATGTATTTCTTCTTTTGTTGGTTGTTAAGGTCTTAAATGGTAACCGTCCAATTGTAGAATTGTAGAATGGAATGAGCTGAATTGATTAATATTTACCATTTGACTTTGTGGAACATAAGCAGAGGAGTAGAGGAATTGTAGAATTTTATTTTTTTTGGCAAAAAAGAATTGTGGAATATGTTCCTATCTTTTATATGTTTTTATGTAATCATCATTTATAGTTGTACAAAAAAGAAAGTTGATATCATTTATATTAGATATAACTTTTATATTTAATACTTTAAGTTTTTGTGTAAATATTTCTACAAATTATTTGAACGTGTATTTCAGTGTGTCATCTCATATTTGATATGTATTAAGTATGTAATTATTCTAACAAGTATGGATATAATATAGGAAACTTTTAAAGAATTGATAAAAACAGGTAAATCGATAAATTGTAATTTTTAATAAAATCATCTTTAAATATTATTTTAAAATTATCTTTCAAATATTACATAACTATTTTACTAATTAATAAAATTTCAAATTATTTTTAAATATTCAATATGTTAAATTTTGCACGGTAAAAAAATAATAAGCCATACACGGTAATAAAATTAATAGTCTTGAATGAATAATCTTTGTTTTTTTTTCAGACACGGTAACAAAAAAATTGATGAATTGAGTGGAAATTAAGGTAAAAACAAAAAATATTCACCAGTTATATCAGCTGAATTTTCAAAAAAAAAATTAGTAGTAGTTGTAGTACGAAAAACCAGTTTTTTGGGTTTTGAGTATTTCAGTATTACGGTATAAGACATATTCAGAGTTTTTTTTTCCAGGTCGAGTTTGGTTCGATTTCGCCTAGGTTCAGATCGGTTTCGGATATTCGATTTATCCGCAATTTATGCAAAATATCCAAAACAAAATAATGGTACAGAGTAATGTTTGAACTGAAAACAATTTCTGCTGAAAAAGTGATTACCAGTTGAATGAGCTGAATTTAGCTGCTGAATTGTTGAAATTATGTTTTTTTTTTCAGCTGGTTCAAATTTTTTGTGATGACAATTGTTTGATAATAAATATGAAACCGACTTTTATCTTTGTTTAAATTCAATTCAAATAGGACAAAATAATTTTTTTGAAAAACATATTGTCAAATTATTCATATGTACCTATTGTCTATGTTAAGAATTTTTTATTATTATTAAATATCCACCATATTATAGCATATAATCATGTTTGTTTTAGATATAAAAATAGAAATAACTTTTTAAATTTTTTTGTTTAAATAAAAAATAAAGGAAGGAACTATTTTAAATTTTTTTATTTTTTGTATTTTTATGTTGTTTAATACCTTAATAATATATTAAAACAATTTTATTTTATCACATATTTATTAAATTAATTCATATTTCTTAATTATTTTTAAATATATTTTTTCACCAATTCCGCAATTTCGTTATTCTGTTACCATTTACATTAATAGTTATACCGCTAGATTCAGCTGAAAATCACACAAAAAATCGCCAGATTCCGCATTCCGATAGATTCCGCAGTTACCATTCACATTCACGGTCTAAAGACAAAAGTCTTTTGATATTTATAGCCAACTAGTCAAGTGAAATACTGAAATGTATATGAAATGAGAAAAAGAGAGGGGCAATAAAAGAGTTGTTTAGTTTGGGAAACAAAAATCACAACACAACTCGAAACACTAGCACTAGTTTTGTACCCAACAATGCATAATATCCTACTACATATTATTTGAGAAGCTCAATTAGTTAAAAAAGCTTACTTGTCACTTCCACATTGAAAGTTAGTGCATTCTAAAGATGACATGTAAATGTGACATGTCAAATCCTACTACATACTATTTGAGAAGCTCAATTAGTTAAAAAAGCTCACTTGTCACTTCCACATTGAAAGTTAGTGCATTCTAAAGATGACATGTAAATGTGACATGTCAAATTTCCTAAAATAAACGAAATGTTTTGGTTGGTTGAGTTTAAATTAAATCAATTATGAAATTAAAATATGAATACACTAGATTATAACACTAAAATTAATAAATTTTAGTTAAATTAACAGAAAATAATAATTATTATGATTTCAAGTTTTTTTTTACATATATTCATAATAAATTGCATAGGAAAATTTTAAAACCAATATATATTATATTTATATATATAAAAAATAATAATATATTACCCAATAGGATAGTAAATACGATATATCATTTTTATCTCTTATTCTTTTATAAATAAATAAAAAGTTTATATCATACTCATATACAGTCTCATTGTAGATCGAGAATTGAGATCAGAAATAAAATGAAATACAACCGGATGAAAAAATATTTTTTAATAAGATAAAACAAATATGAATAAGAAATAGGAGGAAAAATTAAAAATAAATCTCTATAGTTTTATTTTTTCGTAATATTCTCATGCTTTGTTTTACAGAATCATTTAAAAATCTTAAGAAGCAAATTTATAATAAACGCATGTGGAGCTCAAATTTAAGAATGAACACATGCATGCATGTCAACCATAAGAAATTTATTTTCTTCATCAAACCAATTCCTCAATATTAGACGAAGAGATGAGCACAGAGCTACCATAAAATTTTATTAAATAAGATTTCACAATTTTTACAACAAATATATATTATAATTTTTATTGAAAATAAAAAATACTAATAAATTATCCAATATACTGTATTATTTTCATGATAAAGTCAAATACTATATTTAAAATTTTTTTTTAAAAACTTCTTTGTAATTTTTGTTAATATTTAAAATAAATTTCAATCTAAAACATATATCATAAATTGCAGAAAAATAAAAAATTTGATTAAATCCAAAACGATAGAAACGGTTTTCGTGATTTTTCTTGAACGCCAAAAACTGCATCGTGTAAAAACATAACTTTGCGGAAAATATCATCAAAATTAACCACCACCAAGATATTACAATTCACTTATTTTTACTCATACGTACATGCATAAATATACGTTCTTTTTAAAATTCAACCATACATTATAAAAATAAATATTACAAACATTACTTTGTTATTTTTTTAACACATAAAAGCCATACTTCGATTTTTTCATAAATAGGCGTGTGAATATAAATATTACTTATGCAAAAGTCAATATCGCATGCGAACTTGTTGTGCATGCATTTTATTAATCTTCATTACCGTTTAATTTTAATTTTAATTATTAAACAATATATATATATATATATATATATATATATATATATTAAATCTTTATATTCTAAGAGCGGTGAGGTGGTTGGTACGCACGAATGTGCGGACCAACCATCTACCCGCTCTTAGGATAAATAAAGATTGTAAAACCTATTTTGGATTAATTAGCAATATGTCAAGAAAAAATATATACTTAATATATATATTGACAAGATTATATTGTGTAAGGAGAAAAGAAAGCATAATACAGATAATATTCAAGATATTATAAAGAATTTAATTATTATTTAATATAACTTTTACATTGCAATTATATTTCACGGTAAACGGTAGAAAAAATAAAAAGTTTTAAAATAAATCAGTTTCAAAAGACAAAATGATATGAAACATTTGTGTGATTATTGTTAAACTCTAAATCTGTATATGTATAAAAAGATAATGTTTACATAATATATAAGAAAATCATTCAATACTTAAATATTACAACTATTTATGTCTATAAAACAAAAATTATACATGCACATGCGTGCAGACCAACTATAAAAATTAAATAAATTATTATATGTTTTTAATATTTTTCTGTTTATTTAGTTATCATATTTACACTTTTATCTAAGTAAGTATTTTAAAATATTGTTTAATGACTTTTTATCTTCAATTTTGGTTGAAATCTATAACATTTTTTATTTGATTTATCGTTATTTTATTATTATTAAATATTCATGTAATATTATTATTAATACATAATTAATTATGTCAAATATATCAACTTCAATATATAATATTAATTATATATTGAACTTATAAAATGTTTTATAGCCCGCACACGATGCGGACCGATTTAACATTCAAAGAAGAGATTGATTGTGAAAGTTGTATAGCTGTACATATGATGTCCATATTACAGTTGTAAGCCATTACAAATGTACAATTCCATTCTTACAAAAAACCAAAAAAAAAAAATGGAAAGGTCCGAGAAACTTGAAATAAAAGTAGAATTTTTAAAACTCAATTATCGTAATAAAGAAGAGAACGTCCCAACAAAGAGTCGTCCTTATATAAAGCCACCCACACCCCTTTTGCTTCTCTCACCATCATCATCATCATCTCTCTCTCTCTATCCAAACACAGCAATGGCTGTTTCTTCATCTCCATGGGCTCTCATGGCTCTGTTCCTTATGGCTTCTTCTACGGTGATGGCGATTCCTCCACGGAAGGCCATCGATGTGCCATTCGGCCGTAACTACGTCCCAACTTGGGCTTTTGACCACCAGAAGCAACTCAATGGCGGTTCCGAACTCCAGCTCATCCTCGACAAATACACTGGTACATTCACTATTAAGAGATTTATGGTCCGAAGCATAGGCAAAAGAAGTCATACCTTTGGGCCTCAAAATTTTTTAAGCAAAAAAAGTGTTGGAAAATTTATTACATTAATTAAAAAAAAACATAGGGAAAAGGCACAATTTCTTGATTTTGCGCAAAGTTTCCGAAAATGTTGGACCGACCTAGAAGAAATGAGAGCTATACTCACTATTTTTTTTTTTTGTGCTAAAATAGACTCACTATGTTACTTGTGTATGTCATATAAATGAAAACAGGGACAGGGTTTCAATCAAAAGGGTCATATTTGTTCGGACATTTCAGTATGCACATAAAGCTGCCGGCTGGTGATACCGCCGGAGTTGTCACAGCTTTCTATGTAAGTCTCACTAATACAACATAGATCTCAAATTTAAATGATTAAAATACAAATCGACCAGCCTAGCGATTCGTACTTGTCATTACTAATCCAAATCTAATGATAATAATGGGGAATATTAATTTGTGAAGCTTTCGTCAACCAACAACGAGCATGACGAGATAGACTTCGAGTTTCTTGGGAACAGAACAGGACAACCAGCGATATTGCAGACGAATGTGTTCACAGGAGGAAAAGGGAACAGAGAACAACGGATCTATCTCTGGTTCGACCCTTCAAAGGGTTATCACACTTACTCCATCCTCTGGAATCTCTACCAAATTGTGTATGCACTCTATCCTCATTACTTACATTACACTTACGTGTATATTATATGTTAAAAGTTGTCAGGTTTAACATGGTCCTACTAGTAATTATTATTTCTTTTTTTATATCCTGTAGCAATTTTAATTATTATTATAATTTTTCTCTATAGTAAAAATTAACCTCGGGCGTGACCCAATCTTGATCTTATAAAAAGTAGTGGGGTCTTGTAAGATTTTTCACAGAGACAATTGAGTCAAAAGGTCAAAAAAAGTTCAGCTTTTTGAATTTTTCTAATGTTTGAATGAGCTAGCATAGGGTGGATAGGTTAGTGACTCACTCAAACCTTTTCATGTTTCCTAATGTGGGGTTTCCAATTTTAAACCGAGAGTCATGTGTTTAAATCAGTATGGTTAACTAAAACCGGTTTAATTTGAATTTTCTTTATCAGGTTCTTTGTTGACAACATACCAATTCGTGTGTTCAAGAACGCTAAGGATCTCGGAGTTCGTTTCCCATTCAACCAACCAATGAAGTTGTACTCGAGCCTTTGGAACGCAGATGATTGGGCCACGAGGGGAGGTTTAGAGAAAACCAATTGGGCCAATGCACCTTTCATAGCATCCTACAGAGGATTCCACATCGACGGTTGCCAAGCTTCTGTGGAGGCCAAGTACTGTGCGACTCAAGGCCGCATGTGGTGGGACCAGAATGAGTTCCGTGACCTTGATGCCGAGCAATATCGTCGTCTCAAATGGGTCCGCATGAAGTGGACCATCTACAACTACTGTACCGACCGGACTAGGTTCCCGGTTATGCCAGCGGAATGTAAAAGGGACAGAGACGTGTGAATGCTAAAAGGGGTTTCAATGGATCATCGGATTATTAATTTATTATAAACACTATGCTTCTGTTCAAGAGATTGATATATGTATGTTTGTTGGCCCGTTATGATTATGCTTTCTTTGGCCCTAAATTTACATGTTATTATTCTATTGTTTAGCTATGCTTCTTATAAATCTTATATGATTTAATATGATCTATTATTCTTACATGGTAAAATAGTGCATTTGGACCATTGAAACTTCACAGGCCGCCTTATTCTGATTTTTATGTGAGACCCATGAGCAGAAAAACTCGTCCCACCCTCACATGTCTGTGGGGTTTGCGAGACTGTTTAGTAATTCTAAATTTATTTGAAAATTGTAAATTATGGAATATAGGAATAAACCTAACAAGTTTAATTTAATTATTTAGATAAATTTTCTTAAATGTTAACCAACGACGTTTCATGTAATGTTCCCAAAATTAATGTTGTGTATATAATTATATTTTAATGAACGAAAATATGTATACAACTATTCTCGTAACCGTAGTAATTTCTTTTAGATTTACCAATAGTATATATAAATAAAAGAAATTATAACACAATTATACTTATTTCACAATATTAATCTATTAATTATGACTATATTTGAGATAAGATTGTTACTCGCATTTGAACGAATCACTTAGCACCATATGTAATTTAGATCGAAGCTAGTTCTCGGTGCACAACTTGTAGTGTAGCTAATCAGTTGTGACACCAGGACATTCTAAGAATGCATGCTAAGGAAAATTACCTATCGCCGTGGAAGCTTGGTTAGCGCCAAACACTTGCGTTTTCTTTTTTTAGATGGTCTCTTATATTTGGATCCGATCCTACAAATACTATAATAACCCAATCGACATGGCCACTTTTAACTTATATTCGTAAACGTCATGTCAGGTGGCCATATTATTCAGTACGTAAAAACTATTCACCCATGAGTGGTCCAAAAATCTCAAGAAGTTCAACTCACCTAACGAAATTAATCTGGTTCCTGATTAGAACTCGAACTAGATAACTAACGCTTATCCTAAGAATTCTACGGGTACCTCTCCTGTTGCTCTAAACACATCTGAAGCTGAAAGAGACCCTTAAAAGATTATGTTTAGTTATGTTGAATTATCCACAACTATTGGCCCTAATTTTTTAAACCTTTTAGTACATAAGAAGGCCCAATTTTTTTTTTTTTTTAATTTGTCAAATATAGACAAACTTGATTTTAATTTTTTAGTTTGGCGCAAGACCCAATTTTTGTTTGAGCCTGGTCTGTCATTACGAACTACGCAAATAGTTGTCTTCACCTTCGCTCACCTCTAAATTCGCTTCTCGACCAGCTAGCATGAACTAAACTAAAATTATATGACAATATTCTCTTTACATCTCGTGTTTTGTTTCTCAAACAGTCGACCACATATATTACATCTTTAATCTCTTTGTTTTTGACAATTTGCCAATAATTTTCTTTACGGATCATCACAAAGATCATGAAGATACTGCTTCTAGTCTCAACTAAATAGATTACTTTAACTTTGACACACCATCACGATATAAAAAAAAAAACTTTTGCGTCCTAGAGTGAACGAGAAAAACTTATCTTTTGCATATAAGTTTTAACTCTTTCTCATTATTGATCGAAAAGAGTAGATCGAACTATCATTTTCTACACCTTTAGTTCTCCTTATAGAACTCCAGCAAAGCCACGATGAATACACCACCTACACAAGTAGATGCACGCCCTCTCACTTAAAATCGCCGAGCTAAGAGCTTAGAACCAAATCTGATCAAGCCCAACAGTGCATTAGTTGTGTCATATATATAGCCGATACATATACAAACCAAAAAGGTTTCTAGGTAGCCTATGCAACCCATGTGACATACACATACCCCTAATAGATATGTTTCACGCGTCCACAAATGTTCATTCCCGAAGAAGTCTTTAACGGAATGCCACTATTAAAAATCATATTCTGAGAAGATTGCCAGTAACAAAACGTGACACTTAAAGGTGTCTATGGAACTTCCATAAAAAAACCATCATGAAAAAACCATCTTGAACGCCAGCTAGTAAACAAATATCTTTCGTCATATGATGAGAAACCCATGTAACAAGTATCATTGCCCAAACTTATCTTACCAAAAAATCGCTTGGTAGTGTCCAAAAGTTATGCAAGTCCAACAACATGTTTAAGGGCCTATAACTAAATTATTTTAATAAAAAACATTATAATATTGATTATCCACACATTAAACGAGATTATATAAGGTGTTATATATTGATTTAGTTAAATACACATAATGAGATATATAGAAAATTAGTTCTGAAGTAAAAAATAGTTCTAAAATTAGAAAATTAGAAAATTAGAAAATCCTGAAGTAAAACTCATCAACGAAACATACAAAATTTTCATTTTAACAAAAAAAAATTACAAAATCTATACACCGTAATCTACTTTAATCAAACGGATCGTCGAAGGTGTTTTTCATATTACGGATATGAAGTTGAAAATAGAAAGCCACTAATAATTCGATACCATTGCATTGATTGGACTACACCTACCGCTTAACCCGGTTAAGCAAATTTTGTTTAATGAAAAGTTGAAAACTTTAGTGTGTGAGTATTTAATATTATAATATTAATGTTGACTAGCTGTACTGTATGGTAGTTTGGATATAATTTATTTCTGAGGAAAACTAAATAAATGCGATAAAACGAGGGAAGGAGTAAAGAAGACGAAAAGGGTTAGAAAAAAAAATCACAATATTAGCCATCACAAAACAAATGAGTCACGAGACATAAGACGACAATATAAACCAAAGACAGAGTTTCAGACTCTTCGTCTTCTACCTTCCTCCTTTCTCTTTTTATTTTCCACCTAAACCAAAAGATATATTCTTCTCACTTTCCGAGCTTTTTCAGTGAGTCTTATTGTTTCAACAATGGCGGCTCCGATCACACTTTTCTATTTCCTTTTCTTATTCTTCTCTGTCTCCGTCTCTGCGCTTAACGTCGGTGTTCAGCTCACACAGCCCACCATTTCCCTGGTCAGATCATGTTTCTTTCATATTGTAATAAAATCTCTGTTAGTGTATTAGAGTAGTTGGTTTAGGTAAACCGTTTTATTATAATTGGTTTGATGATTAGACCCAAATTCAAATTTTCTATGTATATAAGAGGCTCTATATAACAGAACAATGTGAGAAATAACGAATTTTTTTCGATTTCACACCGCTAACTAAACTATCTCTTAGAGAACCTAAGAATCGGTACTTCATATTTTCTTTGGTTTAGATCCGGTTTATACTGGTCGATAACCGATTGATTTGAATTGTTTTGGCAGAGCAAAGAATGTAGCCGGAAATGTGAATCGGAGTTCTGTTCAGGTGAACAATCTCTAAGCTAATAAGAAAATTCACATATTTAAATCGTTTTTGTGTATAGACATAACAAAAAAAATGGAAAATGTGTAAATTTGGACAGTGCCACCACTTTTGAGGTATGGGAAGTATTGTGGACTATTGTACAGTGGATGTCCTGGAGAGAGACCATGTGATGGTCTTGATTCTTGTTGCATGAAGCATGATGCTTGTGTCCAATCCAAGAATAGTAATTAAACATATACACTCTCTCTATTTCTAGTCCCACTTGTACTAAATGTGTTACGATTTTGATTTTCTAGTCCCACTTGTACTAAATGTGTTACGATTTTGATTTAACATATGTTATTATTGATGTGCAGATGATTATCTAAGCCAAGAGTGTAGTCAGAAGTTACTAAATTGCATGAACAATTTCAGCGAGACTAAGCAACCGACGTTCAAAGGTAACAAATGCGATGTGGATGAAGTCATTGATGTCATCTCCATTGTCATGGACGCCGCTCTTGTCGCCGGCAGAGTCTTCCGGAAACCCTAAATATAATCTTCTTAAAAATTTCTTGAGTTCATTGTTTTCTTGTTTTTTTCTTACCCTCATGACATTTGTCTTTTCTCAGGACATTTGTCTTTATTTATCTATTTTACGGAAAACAAACTAATAGGAGTATTACGCAATACTATACTGACAGCTCTTTCGACCATTTTTTACGATTTTGCTTTCAAAATTATCTTTTGGGAATTTTTCACTAGTTACTGATAAATTTTTAACGAATGTTGTTTCTAACTTACACATTCCATCAGAATGTCATATGATTATGACAAAGCTTTAGTTTTATTTCAGCGGAATACTAACCGTTTTGGCAGTTGAAATATATTTATTTTCTTGTAATATCCGCGGACAATAAGAAAAGTAAAATAAAAGTAGAACAAAATGCTAAGATAAGTTCAAAAAGAAAAACTCCAAAACGCTAAGATACTTCCAAGCTTTAATAGCAAACTATCGAGAGTATGTTGAGAAGGCCCAACCTGACATATCGATTCTCTAAACTTGCGTTGATTTCTTATTGTTTAACTTGTTGCTTGAAATTCTTTGGTTGCTTGGTTACTACATGACTCGTGATAACAAACCATCACAATTACATATTTTGGTGCTTTGTTCTGCATTTCAATGCTACACAAAATGTATTTTATTTATTTTTATGCACCCTCTTTTTTATGTAACTTGTTACTTGATGATAATTATATAAACTCAAGTTAATTTATATAAAACAAAATACTTTATTTAAAATTAAATTTCTTGTATAAATAAAAGGTTTTTATAATTCATTTACTCCGCTATAGAATTTGGACAAAAAGCTAATGATCACATAATGCGCTTAATATATTATAAGGTATCACATCCTCTCCTCTCGGCTAAACAAGTTAAGTTATATAAAACAAAATACTTTATTTAAAATTAAATTTCTTGTAGAAATAAAAGGTTTTTATAATTCATTTACCCCGCGATAGGATTTGGACAAAAAGCTAATGATCACATAATGCGCTTAATACTCCCTCCATTCCGTATTTTTTGTTATTTTAACATAATTCACGCATATTAAGAAACTCACTTAATTACAAAAAAGTAGTCACTTTTTGGAAAGAAAATAATGCAGTAAATATAGTTTGGTACGTCGGTGGACTTCATAAAAGAAAGTAGTCAGTTTTTTGAAAGAGAATCGTTGGAAAAAGTTTTTATCCAGATTCCAATACTACTTTATTAACTTTACATAAAAAGTGTCAAAAACAACAAATAAATTGAAACAAAAATGAATCTCTAAAACAACAAATATAAAGGAACATAGAGAGTATATTATAAGGATTCACATCCTCTTCTCTCGGCTAAACATATATATAATTTCCGTACCGATGGAGAAGCAGTCAAAGAAAAGAGTGATAGACAAGTTCAACAATCTCCTTTATTGGATCTAGATGAAATATTGACCCCTCAAAATTGTATGTAGTGTGCGAGGTTGCAAACCCAAGTTTCATCTGTTTGGATTCAGGTTGGCGCCTGGACAAAAGTGAAAGACTAACATTGGAAATTTGGAATCATGAGACAATATTTCAGTCTAGAAAAATTAGTAGATTCCAAATGTATTACCGTGACCGGCTAAACTGAGAGAACAAATATTTAATGAAAGAATTACTCAGGTATTACACAAAAGTTGGAATATTACTAGTATATTATACATTTTCTAAAAATTACTCAAATATTTTGTGCCTTTGTGTAATTACAATTAACACCCTTGATTAATTTCGTTTTTTTAATTAAAAAATGATTAACCAAAAATTAGTTTAATCCACCTCATTAAGATTAAAAAAACAAAATCCACGTCATTATCTTCTCGGCGAAACCTCTCTCTTCGTCTTCCTCGTCGTGGTCATCGTTTTTATCGCCGTCGTTGTTCTTCACATCAACATATCTGTTCGTCATCGTCTTCGGAATCGCCGAGAGAGAGGGAGAGAGAAGTTTTGACTTCGAGTGGAGACTCTTCGTTTTCTCGAGTGGACTCTTCGTTTCCATTGCTAAAAATCTCTCATTTTTTACGAAAAACTTGTTCCGCTAAGTTCGAATCTTTTTTTTGAGTTTAACCACTAACTGAGCAAGTGATTCCCGTAATTTAAACCGTTTTCTGAAAACTATCGCGGTGACATTAAGGGTTTTTATCGATGCTTATTACGGCTGATTTTCGCCATCGTTGATTTACATATGGTGGCTGATTTGTTAGATCTATTCGATTTGGTGTCTGGTTTATCAATGCATCCGTGGCTGAGTTTTTTTATGTTGCGACTGAGTTACGATTTGCTTTACGGCTGATTTATGGTTTATCAATGCATCCGTGGCTGAGTTTTTTTATGTTGCGACTGAGTTACGATTTGCTTTACGGCTGATTTATGGTTTATCAATGCATCCGTGGCTGAGTTTTTTTATGTTGCGGCTGAGTTACAGTTTGCTTTACGACTGGTTTATGGTTTATCAATGCATTTGTGGCTTAGTTTGTTTTATGTTACAGCTGAGTTATGATTTACTTTACGACTGATTTACGGTTTATCAATGCATATGTGGCTGAGTTTGTTTTATGTTACGGCTGAGTTATGATTTACTTTACGGCTGATTTATGGTTTATCAATGCATATGTGGCTGAGTTTGTTTTATATTGCGCCTGAGTTACGGTTTCTCAAGTTTCTTCTGCTCCAAATCCAGAATTGAGGATCCAATCACTAAGACATATGCATATAAATAATTTGTTTCTGCTGATTAAAGGTTTAATTTTGGTTTTCGATTAGATGGATTTAAATTCGGGCTCATCTAGTAACAATAGGAGCAGAAATTTCGGCGGTCTTAAATTGTGTGATTGTCGATTACCTGCAAAAAAATTCACATCCTGGACAGATAAAAACCCGGGTCGAAGGTTCTTCGGCTGTGAATTGTACAAGGTATGGAGAAGAATGAGTGATTCTCTGGATCATATTTAATTGTATAAAAATCTTATTTGTGTGTCGTTAGGAGGGTGGGACAGCTCACTGCAAATACTTTAGGTGGTTTGATGAAGAAGAGGTGAAAGGATTGCCAAAAAGAGCATTGATTCAAGCTCGATATGAAATCCGGGAGAAGAAAAATGTGTTCGATCAACTAAGCACAACAATTGTGGAGCTTCGTAGAGAATTGGAGAAGCATGAGGTGGAGAAATGTGAAGGAGATGGTGATATACAACAACGATTTGAATTTGGATGGAAAGCAAAGATCTTAAAGTTGTTCTGTATCGGCAATGCATAAGTAGATGCATAAGTAGATGTTCTGTTGGCCCTTCGTGTTTGGTTTGTAAGGACATCCCTTATATGATTCATGACTATTTGTGTTTGATTAAGATGTTGTGGTGATTAGATCCAAAACAAAACTTAAATGCAAATCAAAGAGGCTGAAAATTTGACACATTATATAACTTGCAATCCTTAATGTAAGTTTGTCTAGAAATGAAATCTAAGTATAGCTTCACTATGTATGGGTATAGGGTTTGAGATTTAGTCATTTTGTTGGATAAGTTTTAAATGGTACAAACATGAGCTAATTTCATGATCATTATTCGATAAAGTGAATAAAAATGTTAATTACAACTTATTAAAGTGGTTTAATTACATGAATGTATCAAATATTCACATCTGCCATATTCGTGGTTTGGCCGAGTTATGCCATATTTGTAGTGGCTGAGTTATTCTAACGACATAGCTGACTTAACGTAGATTCATTCGCGGTTTGGCTGAGTTATTCTTTTAATTAAAAAATAATTAACGAAAATTAGTTTAATCCAAGTCATTAAGATAAAAAAAATCCACAACAGTTATGTCATTAATGATCAAAAGCGAGGGAAACTGAATCGTTCTCTTTTTGCTGAAACGGAAAAAAAAATCCTCTCTCTCTCTCTCTCTCTCTCTCTCTCTCTCTCGCTCTCTATCGGCGATTCCGAAGTCGAACCCTAATTTTGCCGTCGTAGCGTCTCTTACGACGGCTTCTCTTTTCTCCGTCGCATTTCGTTTCCTTTTTCACGAACTCAAGCAGGGACTCTTCGTTTTCGAGAGTGGACTCTTTGTTTTCCATTGCTAAAAATCTCTCCTTTTTTCATGAACAAACTTGCTCCGGTAAGTTCGAATCTTTTTTTTTGAGTTTAACCACTAACTCAGCAAGTGATTCCCGTGATTCCCGTGATTCCCGTGATTTAAACCGTTTTCCAAAAACTATCGCGTTGATATTAAGGGTTTTTATCGATGCTCATTACGACTGATTTTCGCCGTCGTTTATTTACATATGGTTGGCTGATTTGTTAGATATATTTGATTTGGTGTCTGAGTTTATTTTATGTTGCGACTGAGTTACTGATTGCTTTACGGCTGATGTATGGTTTATGAATGCATTTGTGGCTGAGTTTGTTTTATGGTGTGGCTGAGTTATGATTTATACTTTGTTATCAGATGGCCAAGGTTATTTCTGAAGAACAAGCAAGGGATTACCCTCCAAGACTTTACGCAGAAGGGGAGTCTAATTTTGAGAATAGATCCATTAACCACAATTTTAAGATGGCAGATCTCCCTGAGATTAGAGAATCAATAGGTCGAGATGCGTGGGATCAAATGAAGGAGTTACCTATTGGAATAGTTGCTAAGCTATCTGACAGCCATTTCATGTGGTCTGGTAAGACTGTACACTATCTTCCATGTAGACAGTTGAGAATACATAAGAAGGAGATTTGGTGGTCAACCTATCAGGTTTGGCTTGAATGAATTTGGTCGTATCACGGGTTTAAACACATATCCAATGCCTATAGAGATGTTTGAACCTGAAGCTGACTACATAACGTTCTTCAGAGAATTGAATGTGCTTGGTGGAGAAGGATCAAAGTTAGATGAACTTAGGGCAGTATTATCAGTGTGCCGGACATGGCCTCCTAAAAAGCGTAAATGGTTGGGGCTGTTTCTTCTTCAAGCCATTGATATTTATGGATTGCATCATAATTCTAGAATACCATTCGAAAGTGCAAAAAGAGTTTTGATGATGAAGCCATGAAGACTTATCCATGGGGTCGGTCAGCATTTGAAGCTCTTGTTGATGCTATAAAGATGTTGAGTCCTATAGGAAAGTCGTACACCATTAGTGGTATGGTTTACGTGTTACAGGCTTGGGCGTATGATTCAGTCAAATGCTTTGGAGACCGATTTGGGAACATAGTCAATAATGATGAGATACCGTTGTTTCGATGGGGTGGAAACCGTACACGTTCAACAATGGAATCGACCATTGCTGAAGAGATCAGAACGTATGGTGAGGTAAGGTTCTGGCTGTGTTATGATAGTTAATGGCTGAGTTATGTTTTAATAATGGCTGAGTTATAGTTAGTGATGGTTGAGTTATAATTTGGATGGCTGAGTTATAGTTTAGTGATGGCTGATGTATGGTTTAGTAATGGCTGAGTTATGGTTTATTAGTGGTTGAGTTATGCTATATTGATGTCTGAGTTATACCTATTGATGATTGAGTTAAAACTTACTGATGGGTTTCATAATCTCTTATGTTATAGGTGCGTGTGAGTAAAATGGTTATGAAGGATGATGTAAGAGAGCTATTTCATACGTGGCCAGATCAAGCAGAAGACCCAGCACTTGATCACTTGATCCAAGACATACATGAGGATAAGTTTGTCAAAGGTTTTTGGGATGTGAAGAGGAATGAGAAGAAGAAAAAAGTAAATGCTAAAGCAGCGGTTGAGTCTGAATCTCCCGCAAAGAAGCAGAAAGTCCAGAAGGTCTCGAAAACCATGGAAGTATCAACAGTGAGAGTGGTGAATATGGTGAATGAGATGAACATAAGAAGAAGAAGAAGAAGAAGAAAGAATCAAAGGTAAGTGATATGGTATATAGTGAGTTTATATTTTATGTACCGTTTGGTTAGCTTGTTTATGCGTTTTTGTGTATGTGTTGCAGGGTGTTAGTGAGGAGGACGATGTGTCGGTTAGAACAGTCGTGGATATGGTGTCTAAATTAAACTCAAGGTTCGACACCGTTGATAGAACCATTGGAGAAATGTCTTCAAATCTGGAGAAGGTGATTGGAGATAGAGTAGAAGCGAGGATGGATGCAAGGTTTGAAATCAGGCTTGGATCTATTGATGAAAGAGCACCTGAATGCCATGGGGGTAGGGCAAACTGGCTAAAACGATGAAGATTTCATCTCAGATTTTAGAATTAAGGATATGGTCAAGAAGAAGAAGCCACAACTACCGACACCTCAAGTTCCACAGAAACTGCCACAAAATTACTCTGTTACTAGTCCTATGGTAAGCTAACAGAGACATACGTACGGCTGAAATATCAATACATTGCAGCTGAATTATGAATACTTTACGACTGAGTTTTCGTATAAGTTGCGGCCGAATTATGTTAAATGTATAATTGAGTTGTCTTAACTTTGTGTATGAATTATCGTTATCTAATTTTATTCGCTCTGTTATACAGCCGAAGAATTTTCTCGACGTAGAGAAGGACAGAGGTGTTGGCGGGGTCAATAAGAAACTGTATAAAGAATTTGTTAAGGCCACTGATGGAAAAGATGATCCTATAGATTTCATTGAGCAGTCTCCTGATAATAGATTACGCCCCAGAAGTAAAAAAAAACAAGCGTCCAAAGAAGCAGAGGTACAAATGTCGGCCAAAGATAATAAGCCAAAGAGTAGAGGTAGAAAGGATAAAATGGTGGCCAAAGAAGCAGAGGTACAAAAGACAGCAGTCGAAGATAATAGCAAACAGATGCCGGCCGAAGATAATAAGAAAAAGAAAAGAGGTAGAAAGCCTTCAGCGGTGACGAAGCTGAAAATAAAAGTACCTCCTACGAAAGAAGCTGATGAAGTCCTGAAAAAGCTGCTGAAGTCCTGAAAAAAACTGAGAATAACGACCCGAAGGAAGGTGACATTGACATATGGGATGTCACATACCAGTTTGTCGCCGAGAACAGTCGCATGTTGCCTGAGTCTGATGATGATGATGAGGAAAATATTAGGATAGATAGAATTAAAGCTTTAAGGACGGAGAGTGCATTGAATCCACAATAAGATCATCCATCAAGGGTTTTTCCTTATATTGGAGACAACAGACTGACGTGCATGAGGAAGAATTGTGTACCTTCACCTGGAATATATGATCCTCTGGCACCGGTTGATGCAGCCAAATTGCAGAATCTTAAGGATTACCTAAAGCCATACGAGTATGACCCTTTAGACCTTATTAACTTGTTAATTACAGCTTGTTAACACTATTTGTGTATATTAACTTGTGTTTATCTGTTAGGAATCCCATTGGCCAGGGCAACATACAAAATTGATTTCTATAGGATTATCATCGCCGAAAGAAAGCATTGGCCAGATAGCAAATATGGATGGCTGTTCGATGTGGTAAGTATTACTTTATGTCTGAGTTATTGTTGTTTACGGCTGAGTTATGATACGATATTATGTCTGAGTTATTGTTGTTTACGGCTAAGTTATGATACAATTATGTCTGATTTATTGTTGTTTACGGTTGAGTTATGATACAATATTATGTTTGAGTCATTGTTGTTTACGGCTGAGTTATGATACAATATTATGCCTGAGTTATTGTTTTTTACGGCTGAGTAATGATACAATATTATGTCTGAGTAATTGTTTTTTACGGCTGAGTTATGAGACAATATTATGTCTGAGTTATTGTTGTTTACCGCTGATTAATGCAATATCATGTCTCACTTATTACAGCATGTCTGTGCGTTCTTGAGAGTCTTCAGAAACAGGTTCAAGCGAGATCTCTGCCCATTCCACAACAAACGCATTGCGTTTATAGACTCGTGGTTCGTCGCTCTAAGGGTTAAAGAGTATGAACAGTTCAAGATAAAACCGAAGAGGTTTAAATTAAAAGACACCTCGTATGAGAACGTGGTTAACGGTTTGCTTCCAGTGGATCAACCGACAAATATGAAGTAGATAGAAGATGTGGATAACTTGTATATTATTCCACAAACCGGATGCAATCACTGGGTGTCGCTGCACGTGGACCTGCGCAAGGGACATATTGATTGCTATGATAGCATCGTGGGACAAGTAACCCCAAAAAGTGAATATAAAATTCTGAAAAGTTGTAGGCCGTTTACGCGGATGATTCCAACAATGATGAACGATCTAGTTCCTGCCACAATCCGTGAACCTAGCTTCGAGCAGTTTACCTTCAGAAGGAGTGTCTCCAGGGTCCCTCAAAACGTACAAGTTGGGGACTGTGGCATGTACGCGTGTAAATTTGTCGAATGTCTAGCGCTTGGTTTAACTTTCGATGGCATATGTGATCAAAATATCCAGGCTATACGGGTTAAGATGGCAGCAGATATCTACGATGAGACACCTGATATCCTTGCACAGTTTCAATGATATATTCTGTTTTCGTTGATACCTATTATGATAATCGTTTGTGGCTGATTTAAGGATTTTACAAAACATACTTACCGGCTGATTTTTAACTTACCTTAAAATGTTGTTTGTTTGTGGCTGATTTAAGGATTTTGAACATAATCGTTTTGTGGCTGATTTAAGGATTTTACAAACATACTTACCGGCTGATTTATAGTCAAGTTACGGCTGGTTTGCTAATATCATCAATAACAGTGTTACGGCGTAGTTACGAAACGAACCCAACCTTACGGCTTAGTTTTGTCGATGGTTGATATAATAAAATAAAGGATGATCATTGTAATTTTTTATATCATTTGATGTTTATTCAAAGTTTATAGTTAATAAATCGTTTATGATTAATAATTAAAGTTTACATTTGACGGCTGAGTTATAATAATTAACAAAAGTATACTTATAATAAATCAGCCAAACCACGAATGAATCTGCGTTAAGTCAGCCATGTCGTTAGAATAACTCAGCCAAACCACGAATATGGCATAACTCGGCAAAACCACGAATATGGCAGATAACAACAAATATTTTTGTAGCAAATTACTCACAAAATGATCACAAATTTATAGTGGAAATATAGACACAAAAAATATAAATCCCCAAATACAAATTCAAAACCCTAAACCTTTAATTCTTAATCATAAACGATTTATTAACTATGAACTTTGAATAAACATCAAATGATATAAAAATTACAACACATGTAACTAATTTCAAAATTTTCAAAGTTTATAGTTAATATTTATTTAGTGTAGACAAAAAAGAACTTGCTTCTCATTGGTTAATTCTTAGAAACAAGCATCATGCTTTATTTTATTATCAACCATTGATAAAACTAAATCCAACGGACAAGAATCTCCTCTTTTGTGCTTTCTCCTTTTATTGTCTCTCCAAATGTCATTCAGATAAATCTTGTTTTTTTTTTCAGATTCGGTTTTTTCAGATTTTGGGTAGGGCTCGTTTCGTAACTCAGCCGTGTGTTATTCTAACGACATGGCTGAGTTTTAGTCAAGTTACGGCTGATTTATAGTCAAGAAAAGACGATAATAGATAGATAAAACACCATTACATAGAAGTTCATAGAAAAGACGATAATAGATTACATAGAAGTTCATAGAGAAAACAAGTTTAACAATGGAATTCACATACTGAAACCGACATCATCTGGGCCAAATTCCTCAAACATATCGACCAAATTATTGCACACTATCCTATTAATCCACTCGGGCTTATCGCCACCACGCGCCTATATCCTCTTCAACGCACGCATCTGGTCTCGGAATAACGTTCTAGCACACAAATTAAACTGCGTCCAAACCGTTGAAGTATGTTTTGGATCCCACGTGTATTTACGCTACAAATTAAGAAAAGAAAATAAGTTATAGAGTATAGAATCATATTAGGGTTTTTGTTTTATTGTGCTTTATATAAAAGATTGGTGCTTACCGCGAGAAGGAAAAACCATCGTGTCTTATAATGGTCGGGAATCAAGCGGTACGTCGGCCACTCATGGTGCCAGTTGTGTTGAAGGATCTCTCCGATCGCGACAAAGAGAAAGTGATTGAACTTGAACCACGTAACAGTGGTTTTGTCAACCCAGACACCCGCACCAGGGTATAGAACGGGAAGATTCTCCTGATCAGCGGCGTTAAGGATCGTTTCAACATCTCTGAGAAACTGTCCTGTGATGTGAGGAACAACGTCCATGTTGGAAGATTGAGATGGAATATAAGATTTGGAGAATCTGATATAAACAGAAAAAAGAGATAGGAAGACGAAAGGTTGCCTAGACTAGCTTAGGGTTTCGAGGCAACTTTACATTTCACGTCTGAGTTATAATACTTCATGGAAGCCGAAAGGTTGCGTAGGTTAACTTATGGTTTCGCGCCAAATTGACATTTCACGGCTGAGTTATGATACTTTACGGCTGAGTTATGGTACTTTACGGCTGAGTTATGATAATTTACGGCTGAGTTATGATACTTTACGGCTGAGTTATGATACTTTATGGCTGAGTTATGATACCTTACGGCTGAGTTATGATACCTTACGGCTGAGTTATGATACTTTACGGCTGAGTTATGATAATTTACGGCTGAGTTATGATATGTTGCGGCTGAGTTATGATACCTTACGGCTGAGTTATGATATGTTACGGCTGAGTTATGATACTTCATATAAACATAAAACACATAAACCAACAGTCATGTTCGATATTACCATATAGGGAAAAGAAAATACATGCCAACAATACTACGTCGGACAAGTTTTCGCATTATGCCCAAATTGTTTACATCGAGAACATGCGTGTTGCTTCCTAGGGCGTTTATTTCCAAAGGCAACTTCCAAAGATGATTTAATCCTAATTTTCTTGGGCCTTCCTGGCTGGTTTACAACAATCGGAGGCAAGCACGGTTGGATAGTTACAATTTCAGGAACAGGTAGCGCTGTATCTGAAGGCATGATTGAATCGGCATATGCGTTAACCAAATAGCCGCTCTTATAGTAAGGACTGCACAGGGATATACGAGACACACCCATATGCTCTGCAGCTGCGATTGCATGGACGCATGGTATTTTTTCGTGGTCGAAACGACGGCATGTGCATCTTTTTGCATCCACATTTACAACATGCAAATATGTTCCATATGTTACCTCTACACGTAAAGCATCAATCGTTTGTACATCCATAAGTCTTGCTGCGATGACACGGGCCTATTTACAAAACAAAAAAACGTTAAGGCTGATTTATCAAAATAATGTCTGGTTTATGAGCATTTGACGACTGACTTATGTAAACGATTACAGCTGAGTTACCTGTAACAGTTTTTCAACACCTCGTGAGAGCGTTGTTAGCTGCGATTTCGCATCCTCTCTCCGTTCAGCAAACCATCTGGTCATCATAGTCCGTATCGATTCTAACAGTCGAACTATGGGAAGACTTCTAGCATTTGACAGTGCTTTGTTCATTGATTCCGCAATATTCGTAGTCATTAAATTGTACCTTTCACCCGGGAAATGAACACGCGCCCACATTCGGACACCAGCTCTTTGGAGGTATCCATGTAGTTCAGGATGAAGCGCTTCAATCTCATTGAACGCCTCAGTAAAATCAGCCAGCCTAAAACACCTTGCCGCTTTTTTCACCAATGGGAACAAATGTTTTCCTTTGAATTTCACCAAAATGTTCTTATACAAATGGTAAGTGCAAATTTCACGAGAAGCCAACGGATACACATTACCAATTGCTTTCCTATTGACTTATGTATGTCCGAGATTATCGCAAGATCCTTATCGTCAGGAATAACAACTTTGAGTTGCGTAAAAAAACCAACGCCAAGAATCATCATTTTCAGTGTCAACAACACCGAAAGCTATTGGGAAAATTTGAAAATTACCATCCTGAGCTAGGGCTGTTAGAAGCGTCCCTTTGTAACTACCATGGAGAAACGTACTGTGCGTGCTGGATTTCGCACAATAGAAAATATGTTAATAAAAACAAAAGAGGACAAAAAGATTCTAAGTTAAACACGACGCGAAGTTCCGAAGACGGTGATTTTATTCAAGCTGCTTTGATAAGCTTTTAGGGTATAAGTCTTTTTGAGTAAAAAATGCGAATCCCCTTTACAAATGTCTTTATGATCCTATTTATACATTTCTTCTCTTGGCGGCGGCCCCTTCCGCGAAGCTACGTCTTCTAGGGTAAGTGCGACTTCGGCCTTCTTCGTGGGCTTGGGCTCGGCCTAATTGTGCAATGACTCGCCTTGGGCTCGTCCTCGCCTTGGGCTCGTCCTCGCCTCTTGCTTTGGGCTTGGATCGTGCACGGATTATGCACTTCGGTTTGACTTGTGCATAATTTGTACGTTTTTTGGTTTAACTCGGAATCGACATGGTTTGTTCATCGAGCCGATCCCGGTTTGTGGTTGGATTGCGCATGGTTCGGCTTGGCTCGGGATCTGCCCAGTTTGTACACTGAGCCAAGCCCGAATTGTGTTCGGTTTGTGCACGGTTCGGTTCGGCTCGGAACCTGCTCGGTTTGTGCACCAAGCCGAGCCCGAATTGTGCTCGGTTTGTGCACGGTTCATGCATGGCTCGGAAATTTACCTCCATACTTGGCCTTTTCCTCCATTGATCTTTCCTTGGTGAAAACCGACCCCAACAGTTAGCCCCCCAGCTTGTTAAGCTCAGGAATGAGGGTGACGAGGTGTTAAGTTGTGCAAGATCAATGTCCAAAGGATGCCTTGATTTGTCGCCGAGGCGTTTGACCTCGCTTTGTCCCGAGATATTTTTTTTGATGCCGAGGCGTTTGTGCTCGAGCGTCGAGGTGAATAGCTTTGGTGACGAGGCGTTTAAGCATTTGGTTAACTCATTGCCGAAGCGTGTAACTTATTGCCGAGATGCTGCCCTTTTTGCTCGGCTTTCAGCTTGTTAATGCTAAACTCATTCGCCGAGGCGTGTAAGTTGCGATCGAGGTGGTTATTGTTGTTGTTTTTTTTTTTTTTTTTTTTTTGAGCCGGGCTTTCGCCTTGGCTTCTCCTGCGGGGATCATTCTCCTCGAAGCGCTTGACACTTAGGGAATTTTTATGATGATTTTTTTTTTTTTTTTTGTGCGGGCTTTCGACTTTGTACCGATATTGTTGGACTTGGTTCTACAATCATCTCTTAAGGCCCATTACCAGACTTGGGCTCGTCTTGGGAAGCGGACCTGTCTCGCGTGTTCACGAGGCGACGCGCTGGCTTGTCTATAAAACACCGAGGTTCCTCTTCACTCCTTCATTATCATCACTTCTCAAAAATTCTCAAAATGTTGGTTTTCTTTCTTTTCACCCTTCTCTCTCTCGTTTATGTTTAGATTTCAATTAGGGTTCTTCAGATTTCTACCGAGCCGCCGTCATCCGCCTTAGTTCTCCGATCGATCTTCGAGTATTCCGGCATCTTCAAGCGACAGATCTTTAATGTCTTCATCCAGTCTCCGAACCGAATTGATATCCGAGGAGAGCGTAACGCCTTCGCGCTCAGATTCTCGGACCGAGGCGGTCCCCGAGGCGAGCACGAATAAACCCCGAGGTGCTTCTTCCTCCACCTCCCGAGGTGCGACAAACACTCCGATCCTCTCTCCCCGAGGCGAGGCGAGCGCGCAGCCTCCTTCGCCCCGAGGTAATTTGGTTCTTGAGGACTCCGTTGGCTCAGTTAATTCCCCGACTAAGTTAGGGAGAATGATATTTTCTTCTCCCGTTTATCATTCCGCCGAGCCCTCGACCACGAGCCGCACCGAGGAGCAAGTCTCAGGGTCCAAGAATCCATCTCCGCTTGTTGAGCCGAAGCCTGAAGATGAAGACTGGAACTGGGATCCAGTCAAGGCGAGGCGAGAGTTAGACTAGTTAGTGCAGTTTCAAAATGAGAAAACACCGAGGCGTCGAAGTAAGAAGATAATAGCCGACCCGCTCGGTTCGTCTCTCTCGACGCCGCAGTCTCTGGCAGACATTCGAGCTCGTTTCGGGATCAGTGAGGGGGTTGAATTTCAGCTTCCTTTTAAAACAGATCGAGCCGGCAAACAGCCTGCTGGCTACTTGACCATGTATGAAGTCTTCATGTTAATTGTTGGGTGTGGTTCCCGATCCCGCAGCTCATTTCGGAATACTTATGGTCGCGCGGTCTCGCAATTGCTCAACTGACGCCTCGGGCCTTACGGCACCTAGTAGGATTATTGACTCTGGGCTATGAGTGCAAGAATCTCCTGGATGTCCGACGCAAACCTAATGCCGAGGTGTATTACATCTCGAACAAGAAGGGTCGGAGGATAATCCAAGATTTCCCTAGTAAAAACTGGGAGTGCCGATTCTTCTACGTCCTCATAAACGACGCCTCCATTTCCGAGGAGTGGCTCGAGAGAACTAAGCCGGATTGGGGTCGAATTGGTAGAGGACCGAAGTGACTCTATGGATTTCTCACATGCTCCGGCTCGATTTCGATTTTTACTAATGGTTCCTTTGTTGCTTCTGTCTTGCAGTCACTCGCCTCGTCCTTCGGTGTCCAACTGATATCTGGGAAGTCGTGAAAGCTTTCAACCAGAGGAACGTTCGTTGGAAGAAGACTTTCTCTCTCCAGCGAATTGAGCGAGCCCGGGCTCTTTACCTAAGAGGTTATCAAGCAGGCGACTCTGATTCTTCGAGTGCATCCGAAGACTCTCGGATAAAGATGGCGAAGAGGATGATGATTCGTGAGAGGCAAGAGCTTGACGCGAAGAAGGTCGCCGAGAAGAAAGAGAAGAAAGGCTCGGGGCCTCATGGATCTATTCCCGAGCAGAGGGATGCGCATAATGCCCCCGAGCTTGATCGTGCGGAGAAAATCTTCGTGGTGTACGCGGCGGCGGGTGATCCGAGCCCGAAAGAGGCCTCTGTCTCTAAGCAGAAGACCCCGAGCGGGCCTAAAAAGATTGTATCTGGTCTCAAATCTGGGACGAGGCCCGATGGATCGTCCATTTCTCAGCACCGAGGCGGCGATAAAGCTGCAGCCAAAAAGGAGAAGAAAACGGGTAAGAGACCTGCCATCGAGGCTGCCGTCGCACCCGAGACCAAGAAATCGAAAACATCTAAGCGGGCTCCGGTAACGCACGACCAGATGGACGTTCCCGAGGCCGATCCTAAGGTCGCCGAGATCCTTGCCCCGGGAAGCTCTTTCCCTCCCCCGGACACTTTCGCGAAACAGAAGAAGTACGCAAACATGGCTCTCAAAGGGACCAAGGTAAGATTCGTTATTAGTCTAGACAGTCGTTCGTTTTCCCCCATAGCTTTCCATCCTACACTCATGCCTTTCAATTTCTTCCGTATACTTTGTTGCCGCGGCCAACGAGATCATACTCGGGTATGAGATGGATGCCCGGGACGATCAAAGACGGGTCGACAATGCCCGCGGCACCGCTGTTATCCTGAAGACGAAGCTCGAGGAAGCAAAAGCAAGTCGCGCCCTTAAAGAGGAGGAGTTCGCGAAACGCTACACAGTCCTTCAAGCTTGAAAGAGATGTTTTCAAGCTGAAAGAGATGTTTTCATGTCTCTTGGACCAAAATGTCCAATTGGAGGCCGAACTGGCTTGTCCTAACCAACAAGTTCTGTCCGAGAGGGAGATGGGCGACGCAAACCTCGAGATAGCGCGCGAAGAGACGAGGCACGAGCTTGCTGGTAAATACCAGGAAAGGGTCTCGCGTGCCAAGGCCAAGATTATTTTGCTCAAAGGAGAAGCTCGGGACAAGGTTGCTGATTTGGCCGAGATCGATGGAAATCTTCAATTCATCGATGCTCTTCAAGGTCCCGAGCTGCCTACTCTGGAGGGAGAGAGGACGAGGCTAAACGGATGCAAGTCCGACCTGGAAAATGCTTACGAAGAGTTTGAGCAACTCGCCTCGGATCTTTGCGATGACCTGAATTTTTCACCCGTGTCGTCCGTCCTACTGTCGAACCTTCTGGGTGGAGAAACGCTTGTGGTTTCCGCGTCGAAAGTCGGAGTCGCGCATCCGTCTGTGACAAATGTTAACACTCCACGGGTAGGAGAGATGCAGTCTGAGAGGAGATCCGCCGAACCTTCTCCGAAGAGCGTTGTCGCCGAGGATGGATCCGCCGAGCCTCCTTCGAAGGATGTTGCCAAGGACGAAGCAGCCGAAACCGTTGAGCCTGACGTTGTGACCGATTAATTCTTCCTTTTTTTTAAGTTGTATCGTCGTCTCTTTTTGGTTTTTTGTTTTGAGCAAAGATGCCTGGACGGCTCTATCCGAAGTATCATATTTATGCAATTCTGGTTTTACGATATGTTCTCGTTATCATGCATAAGTATCTTTCTTAACTTATGATTTCGCCGAATCGAGGGAATTCGAAACCCCGAGTTAGCTTTAGACAAGCCGTTTTATTATTTGGGTTTGGGCGTTTTTCGTTCGCGATTGATTTTGTACCGAAGTGATACAGTGTCAATTGAAGTCCTGGTGTTAGACCGATGTTGCTTTGGGGCGAACGGTTTATTGGATTTTAGCCGAACATGTTTAGTTGTCTCATAAACGCTCGAGCAGAACAATGTTCGCGAGATGTGAATGACCAACGTTAAGTGAGAGTTGGGGTTTACGTGTACTCTTGGTTAGAACTTGCGTGTTTTGACGATATGCGAGCCCGTATCGAGAACAGCCGTTAGAATCTTTCTCGGGATATACCCAATAGAGATTGGCTGAGGTAAACTCGGTTTGAATTTATATAGCGCGCTTAAATCCGTGGAGGATGTAGAGAAGGTTGAGATCCCGTTTGGATGTAAGTGTTCGTATACTGTGGCCAACAGTGAACGAAATGATAAGAGTTGGTGAAAAGAGCTAAGTAAACTTTTTATTCAAAAATATTTTTGGTTTACATAGCGCTGTAGTATATGAATATACGTACCCCACTCCCCCCTCTTTTTAGGGAGGGGGGAAGTTGAACTCGTCATGAGACGAGATGCCTACGTACCCATTTCGGGGATCAAACCGCCCCGTAGTTCGTGTTTTTGTGATGAGTTTCTTAGAAGTAGTACTTCTTCATATGCGTTGCGTTCCAAGATCATGGTACCGAAGTATCTGTCGAATGGTTGGCAAGTTCGTATACTCCTAGACGGACCACTTTGGTTATGCGATACGGTCCTTGTCAGTTAGCCCCTAGTTTTTCGACGTTTCGTTCGGCCGTATTCTGAAAGATTTTGCGGAGGACCAGCTCTCCTTCGTGAAACCTCCGACTTTTGACGTTTGAGTTGTAGTACTTTGCGGTTGCGTGCTGATAATTTTGAATGCTTGGTCACGTCTTTCGTTGATTAGGTCTGCTTTGTCCAAGAGCATGAGGTGGTTGAGGCCTTCCTGTCCTGGGAGGAGTCGTCGCCGTACTCCCGAAAATTCCACTTCGGGTGGGATAATGCATTATGTCCCGTAGACAAGTGCGAACGGTCTCTCGCCAGTAGCTCGCCGCGGAGTTGTCCGGTGCGACCATAGGACTCCTTCCAGCTCGTCGGTCCATCTTCTCTTCTCGGCATCCAGGGTGTTTTTCAACCCGTCGAGTATTGTCTTATTCGCCGCCTCCCCTTGCCCGTTGCCTTGTGGGTATCGAGTTGTCGACTTACTCAGTCTGATTTTCCATTTTTCGCAAAAAGACTCGAAGCGTGTTGAGATGAATTGCGAGTCGTTATCGGTTACGTTTTCGTACGGGACACGTGCCGGCATATGATATTTTTCCAGACAAAATTCTCGACCTGGACGTCTTTGATACTGGCGAAAGAGTCTGCCTCGACCCACTTTGAGAAGTAATCCGTTAGACTTAGCAGAAACCTCTTCTGCTTGGAGCGATGCAGCGGGCCAACGATGTCCATTGACCATCGCATTAACGGATAAGGGGACGAGATTGAGGAGAGCAGCTCGGTGGGTTGGTGAATTGTCGGGGCGTGGCGCTGACACTTTTCGCATTTCCGTGAAAAAATTTCGTAGTCTTTCACCATGGTCGGCCAGTAGTAATCGTGTCGTTTTATCTTTATCGACAAGGACTTTCCGCCGCTGTGATTACCGCAACATCCTCTGTGAACTACTTCCATTACTCTGCGAGCTTCTTTCCATTCGATGCAAGTCATCAACGGTCCCGATAACCTCCATTTGAAGACTTCTCCGTCGAGTAGGATATAACGAGCAGTCTGAGCCTTAAGCTTCCGTGCAGCCCACTTGTCCGTGGGGACCTCTCCGTCCATTACGTAAGTTCGAATTGCTCCCATCCACTCTTGGTCGCATCCGTACTCGTTTTGCTGGTCTTGTTCTGTCGCGACCGTCTCTTGTTCGTCGCTTGGCTCCCCAGGATTAACAGTCTCGGAGCTTTCGATGCTGGGTTGTTCGATGAATTCCACCGGGATTACTCGCTTAAGCCCGGGATCAGACGACGAGGAGAGGGCCACCAACGCATCGCCTTGAGCATTTTCGCCTCGGGGGATTCTCGTTAGTTCGAACTCCACGAATTCCTTTGAAAGTTTCTGGACCACGCCTAAGTATGCTTCCATTCTATCGTCCCTCGCAGTGTACTCCCCATTGAATTGGTTAGCGACGAGCTGAGAGTCGGAGAAGGCCCGAATTTTTTGAACTTTGATTCCACGTGCTAGTCTGAGCCCGGCGATCAAAGCTTCGTATTCGGCCTCGTTGTTTGAAGCGTGGAAAGCTAGCCTAAAATATTGTTCTAAGACTTCGCCGGTTGGAGACGTCAGGCGGATTCCGATTCCTGAGCCTTGCCTGGATGACGAGCCGTCTACGTGAAGTATCCATGTGGAATCCTCGGTTGGTTCGTCTGTTCCATCGATCGAAAGCTCTATCAGGAAGTCAGCGAGGAATTGAGACTTGGCGCAGGTCTTGCTCTGATATTCGATATCGTATTCGTTGAGCTCGATCGCCCATTTCGCTAATCTTTCGGATTGGCTCGGGCTGTGTAGTATAGCTCGCAATGGGAAGGACGTCAGGACTACGATAGAATGTGATTGGAAATATGGTCTGAGTTTCCGTGCGGACATCACCACAGCGAGTGCCAGTTTCTCCATTTGCGGGTATCTTGTTTCTGCATCCGCCAGTGTCTGACTTACGTAGAGGATCAGACTCTGCTCTCCTCGTTCTTCTCGGACAAGAACTCCGCTGACCGCGGTAGTTGAAACGGCAATGTACAAGAAGAGGGGCTCTCCTTCCACTGGCTTTGCGAGTATAGGTGGAGTAACTAGGTATTGCTTTAGCTCCTGGAAAGATGCCTCGCACCTTTCAGTCCATTCGAACTTCTTGTTGCCTCGAAGAGTGTCGTAGAAGGCTAGACACTTATCGGTCGATCTTGAGATGAAACGATTTAAGGCAGCGACGCGTCCCGTTAGTCGTTGTACTTCTCGTTTGTTTCTTGGCGAGGCCATCTGGATTAATGCATCGATCTGCTTTGGGTTCGCTTCGATGCCTCGGCTCGTAACCAGGTATCCGAGGAATTCTCCTGATGTTACTGCGAATCTGCACTTCGCCGTGTTGAGTTTCATGTTGTGGCGATTAAGTTATTCGAAGCACTTCGTCAGATGGGTGATGTGGTCGCTTACTTCCAGCAATTTTACCAGCATATCGTCGATATATACTTCCATCGTCTTTTCCAGTTGATCGGCAAACATTTTGTTGACCAATCGCTGATATGTGGCTCCGACATTCTTCAGCCCGAATGGCATCACTTGGTAGCAGTAAATGCCTCGGTCGGTTATGAATGCCGTTTTTTCTTGGTCGACAGGGTTCATCAGGATTTGATTATACCCGGAAAAATCATCTATAAACGAAAGGAGCTTATTTCCTGCGGCTGCCTCGACGAGACGATCAATGTGTGGGAGAGGAAAACTATCCTTCGGACATGCTTTGTTCAGATCGGTAAAGTCGACGCATATACGCCATTTTCCATTTTTATTTTTTACGACTACCGGATTCGCAAGCCAATTAGGATATTTCACCTCGATGATGAATCCGACCTTACGCAATCTGTCCACTTCGTCATTTACCGCTTTAGCTCGCTCGGGTCCAAGTTTCCTTCTCTTCTGCTTTATTGGTTTGTAAGTTGGATCCACATTGAGCTCGTGACATGTGACGTTGATGTCAATCCCGGGCATGTCCTCTGCGGTCCAAGCAAAAGTGTTGATATTCCTTTTCAAAAAGGTGGTCAGCTCGGTTTTGATCGCCTCATCCAGCTCGGCTCCCACCTCTACGCATCTCTCCGGATTCCTGTCATCTAAACATACAGATATCACCGGAGCTCACCGCGGCTGATTGGCTTCAGCCTGCTCAGCTTTCTGTAATTGCTACAAGAGATTTTTGGTGCCGATTTTTGCTTCTCGTTTAGTTTTTAATTTTTTATGAACGGTCTCTCCTTTCGCCTCGGTTTTGGTATTCCTAAGTTTGTGCTCGTCATGAAGCATATCCGGGATTCCTTCTGATTTCCCCAAATCGTTTGGATCCCGTTGGTTCCGGGAAATTTCAAACAGAGGTGGTAAGTCGAGACTACGACCCCTCATCGAGTTGATCCATGGCATTCCCATGATAATGTTGTACACCGGGGGACCTTCGGTTACTGAGAAATTAACGATCTTAGTTACATCTTCTGCTAGGACTGGTAGTCTGATCGTTCCAATTGTCATAGTCGTTTCTCCGGAAAATTCGGTCAACGGGCTCGGGATCGGTATTATTTCGGACATATCGACTCCCATTTTTGCAAGGGTCTCACGGAAGATGACGTCCACCGAGCTCCCAGTATCGATCATGACTCAAGCCACCCCGTGATCCTTCACTATAAGTTCGATCACCAGGGGGTCGTTATGTGGCCCTGTCTATGCGCGTCGTTTCCCTTTCTTCGAACGTGATGATATCATTGGGATTTATGCTCGGCGCGGACCAATTGATGCTGGCTTTGGATTTTCGTTGAAAGGCTTTGATCGCGGATACCGTGTCTTTGTAGTATTCCGATCATCCCATAATCATGTTTATTCTTTGGCGAGACCCGCCAGACTCTGATGTGCTATAGTTTCTTCTTCCTCGCTTCGGTGGGCCACCTGGTTGGATTTCCGGCTCGGCTTCTTCCTGCTCGGCATCGGCGAGCTTCTCGTGTTCGAGGTCCTTTAGGCTGACTAAATTGCCCTTAGCTTGTCTCCCAGACTTCGGCAGTTGGCCGTGAGATGCCCGTAGGTCTTGTGGATTTCGCAGTAGGCTTTTTCGTCATACGAACTCGAGTTCCTAGTCCATGTGTTTCCGTTCGTTCTTCCTCGGCCTCGCCCGGCTCCTTGCTCGGCGCTGATCTGATAGTTGTGTGCCCCGCTGAAGTTTGGTCACTCGTGGTGAACATAGGTGCTGTTCGGGCGATTCCTTGAATGGCTCGGCTGGTTAGCCACCCCTTGATTCTTGTTCGTCGATTTTGTTGGTCCGAAAAGTTGGTCCAAGATTTGGAACTCTTCTTCCTCCAGTATGAAATCTGATGCCCTATGCATGGCGTCTTGAATCGTTTGAGGTTTGTTGCGCCAAATTTCTTTCTGGAACTCCGACTTGTACCACAAGGATTTTTTCAATGCTTGGAGCGCTCCTTTGTCGCTTANATACGAACTCGAGTTCCTAGTCCATGTGTTTCCGTTCGTTCTTCCTCGGCCTCGCCCGGCTCCTTGCTCGGCGCTGATCTGATAGTTGTGTGCCCCGCTGAAGTTTGGTCACTCGTGGTGAACATAGGTGCTGTTCGGGCGATTCCTTGAATGGCTCGGCTGGTTAGCCACCCCTTGATTCTTGTTCGTCGATTTTGTTGGTCCGAAAAGTTGGTCCAAGATTTGGAACTCTTCTTCCTCCAGTATGAAATCTGATGCCCTATGCATGGCGTCTTGAATCGTTTGAGGTTTGTTGCGCCAAATTTCTTTCTGGAACTCCGACTTGTACCACAAGGATTTTTTCAATGCTTGGAGCGCTCCTTTGTCGCTTACCTTTCCTACCTTCAACATCACTGCCTTGAAGCGTCCCATAAAAGCTCTCAGCGGCTCGGCTGGTCCTTGGCATAATGTCCAGAGGTCGGCGTCGGATACACCTCGGTTCATGAACATTGAGTACTGTTTCATGAACTCTGTGCAGAGGTTTTTGTAGTTGCCGATCGAATTCCGTTCGAGTCTGGAGAACCATTCGAGTGCCGGTCCTCGGAGGTTCTCGACGAACATAAGGCAGTAGCCTGCATCTCGCTCGTTCTCTCTGAGGTTAGATCGTGCCATGGCTGTGCGAAATGCCCTGATATGTTCCTTCGGGTCTGCAGTCCCCTCGTAAGTTGGGAGGCGGATTTTTTTGGTGTCCGATACTCTAGCCTCGGTAATACGCACTGTGAACGGTGTAATCTGGGCTCCTTCGAGCATCAGGTCGATTTTGGGCGCCGCGCTCACCGCCTTGTGCACTTGTGATCGAATCGCTCTCACCTCCGCGTTCGCTCGAGCCAAGTCAGCTCGGATCTGGTCGCGGGCGCCACCTCGGGTCGTCGAGTTGGGCTAGACGAGTCTGCCTTGGTTTGTCAGTCGGGGTTCATCTTGATAGTGCGCCTGCTCGACCCACTGAAGATTCTCCTCGTCCTCAGCCAGGTCGTGATCTTGCTCCGAGTCGAAGCTATCTCCCGAAGCTCCACCTCGTCTCGCCGCGGTGATGGTCGCCTCGTCTGGTTGCGATGTCGGCGCATCGGCTCGTTCTTCTCCAGTTACTGTTATGGCCACCGAGCCGTCGTTGGGTTCGCCTAGGGTTCCACCAAGCCGCTGATCTCGCTCGCCTGCGTCTCTTCGAACCAGACGTGGTGGTTCGGTGATGTTGGGCCTCGTGACTGCGGGAGTCCGTTCTCCGGAGAGGTGCTGCGACTGGAGAATTCCCGAGCCTCCTGCTCGTCTGTTTGCTCCGGGAGTTGCGAAGTTGAGCGCGGTTGGATTGAGGCCGAGCCTCCTAAGCCTGCCAGATGGATTCATCATAGGAGTCATGCTCCCTATCTGTCGGTTGTGGGCTTGACTCTCCGTCGTCAGGTTCTCGAGGGTTTTGCCTTGCTCCGCCGTCTTCTTTGTTAGCGCCGTCATCATGTCTTTCATCTCGGCCAAAGATGCGGAAATCGCCTCGGTTTGCGCCGGAGTTCGTTGAGCATTGGGCGCTCCGTCTTCCGCGAGAGGATTTACTTCGGTTCTGTCGGTGACGTTCCCCGCTCCAGTGGTGGTGTCGACGTCGGATACCCCGATGGTCATATTTTAGGATCTGGTTCGCGTCAGCTTTCGGTGTGAGAATTCTTTTTATCTCACCCTCCTTCTAGCGCCAAATTGTGCGTGCTGGATTTCGCACAATAGAAAATCTTTTAATAAAAAAAAAGAGGACGAAAAGATTCTAAGTTAAACACGACGCAAAGATCCGAAGACGGTGTTTTTATTCAAGCTGTTTTGATAAGCTTTTAGGGTACAAGTCTTTTTGGGTAAAAAATGCGGATCCCCTTTACAAATGTCTTTATGATCCTATTTATACATTTCTTCCTAGAATCTAAGCAAGGATCTCGGGCTATCTTCCGTAGATTCTTCTTTATCTTCTCTTGGCGGCGGCCCCTTCCGCGAAGCTACGTCTTCTAGGGTAAGTGCGACTTCGGCCTTCTTCGTGGGCCTGGGCTCGGTATCTGCCCGGTTTGTACACTGAGCTGAGCACGAATTGTTCTCGGTTTGTGCACGGTTTGGTTCGGCTCGGAACCTGCTCGGTTTGTACACCGAGCCGAGCCCGAATTGTGCTCGGTTTGTGCACGGTTCATGCATGGCTCGGAAATTTACCTCCATACTTGGCCTTTTCCTCGATTGATCTTGCCTTGGTGAAAACCGACCCCAACACGTACCGTCGACAACAACAACTTTGCGCATGAAAGGAAACCCAGCAACACTCGCACCAAAAGCAATGAACACATACTTGAATCTTCCACACTCATCAATTTGAAGACGCGTGACTGTACCCGGATTTGCCCGTCTTATCATGTATAGGTAAGAAGGCAATTCTTTAAAACTATTCTCAGGAGTCCCCAGATCGATCTGCCTTGCAAACTTTAGCGTCCTATGTGACTTCCAATAATCCATCTGTCGACACCAACATATTAATAAATCAGCCGAAATGAGAATAACCCAACCATAATATATCTATAACTCAGCCGTAAACAACCTATAAGTCAGCCGTAAACAATACATAAGTCAGCCAGAATGTATTAATAAATCAGCCGAAATGAGAATAACCGAGCCATAACGTCATGATAAACCAGCCGTTAAAAACCTATAAGTCAGCCGAAGTGTAATAATAAATCAGCCGATATGAGAATAACCCAGCCGTAACGTAATGACATTTCACCCATAATATATCAATAAGTCAGCCATAAAACAATCTATAAGTCAGCCGCAAACAATCTATCACCTTTATACTAAAATTCTTATTGATAATTATTCCGACACTGCGAGGTTTAACAGTCGGACCAACGTCACCAAGAAAGTCCCTGTAAAGAGCTCTCAAAATATCAGGTGTTGCTTGTCGGGATCGATTAGAACGTTATGTAACAGAACATGTGTGTTCCGAATCGTATATACGAACATAGAAATGCGGCTCATCCTCTTGTTTAGATGCACGAACTCTCCAACGACATCCATCCACCCAACAATTCATAATCACTGTACTAGGATTTGATACTGGTACATCAAAATCAAATCCATCCCTTACCGAAAGAAGTTTCAGTCGTTTCTCCAATTCGTCTTTGCTCCCGTATCGTTGTCCTACAGCGAGGTCTAGCGAAGACATCTCCAACCTTAAAGCCTCCGAGTTCCCAATCGATCCGGTCGTTTCAATGTTCTGAGGTCTCTTCTTAGAAGGCAGAGTCGGTGAATCTTTGTCTTTAATATGAGGCTCGCCGTATACAGTAAAGTTGTCATCATCAGATGACGCACCATCGGAGTCGTCGAAAACATCAAATCGGCTTGAAAATTCATCATCTTCTTCTTCGTCATCTGCTTCTTCGACATCTTCAACGTCTTCTTCATCTTTGTTTTTACTATAATCATAACAAAAACCATCAAATCCCCCACCGTAATCTTCGTATCTAGATTCTACTTTTGAGTCAGAACTGATTAGCCGTTTCATCCTTCGTCTCGATCCATCATTTCGACTAATTTCGCTAGACTCTTTCTCCGTAAACTCCACACTGAGACGTAGCCTATCGATTTTCCATAGGCTTAGAAAACATTGCAACTGTCGATCATTGGAGACATAAACTGGTGGAGGATCATGCGACATATTTTTCATAGCCTTGTTCGAGAACATGTAGCGCAGCTTTACCTGATGGCTCAACTCCTTCAATTCGTAGTCATCGAGAACCAACTTCACAAGCTTGTCGTGCGTTGTTTCCGCATCTATCTGCACAACCCTACACCCTCTCTCGTCGGTGTTAAATACATATTTGTGTTTCTTTACCCAATTACCAGAAACTACAATTAACGAAACTGGATCCATCATATATTGGAGAAGGATGAATAAAAATGAAGAAAAACGAGGAAGACGATGACGAACAGATCTGTTGATGTGAAGAACAAGGTGAAGAACAACGACGGCGATAAGAACGATGACCACGGCGAGGAAGACGATGACAACGTTTCGTATTTCTCTGTTGATGATGACATGGAAATATGCATCCAACATCATTTTTTAATTGATGAAGTGGCAAGTAAGACACCAAACGAACACGTAAATCATCTGTCTTAAACCAGCCATCAAACAAAACTTTAAGTCAGTCGTAACATGAATACTATTAGAGTAACTAAAAAACGAAAAAACGGCTGCCAAATTCAGCCGTAACTCAACTGAAAATCTTTAGCTCAGCTGTATCGTTTAATAAGTCAGCCGTCAAAACATGCTATTGTAGTAATTAATCTTTCGCTACTAAATCAGCCGTAATTAGGCCGAGTTTTTCGTTAACCCATTTCATTACGGCTGATTTATGACACTTACACGAAAATCAACCGTAACAAAGCAATAACTCAGCCAGCCGGAGAAAGTTAATTCAGCCGTGTCGAAACAATAACTCAGCCAAATTTTGACAAATCAACCATCGGGTTATAACTCAGCCGTAACTTATGGCTGGGTTATCTCGTAAGTCAGCCATTTTCTCATAACTCAGACATATTTCGTTAAGTCAGCCGAAACAACAGGCTGGGTTATACACGTAAGTCAGCCGTTAGCTCATAACTCATCTATTTTTCTTAAATCAGCCGCAACATACCGTAACTCAGCCGTCATTGCCGCTGTAGCGCTTTACGGCTGAGTTCATTAATTCACGTCAGCGATTTCTGACGTGGCGGCGCGTTTTTTCTGATGTGGAATTAAAAAGTAATGCCATTTTTTGTAATTACGTTTTTTCCTATAACATGTAACAAGTGCACGTTAGGTATGGAAAATATAGGCGAAATATGATAGTAATAAAAAAAAATTTTGTATGTAACTCGTCATTTCACATCATTTGTATGATATCTAAGTGACACATACTAACATTTGCCAACAAAAGCAGCGTGACACTGTTCATCGACAGAAAACTCAAATCGGCCTACGAGAAAACGCTGGCGGTGTCTCACCGTGGCATGGTGGAGAAAATCGGAGCAATTGAACGGCTGGCCGAGTTTGAGCTGCCACAGGCGTGGTTTAAGATAATCTTTGCGTTATTGTGTTCATCCTCGTAGCTCAAAAATGAAGCAAAAACGGCTTGGGTCGTGGATGTGTGTTCTTCCACCGGGTGGGATGGCGAAGGATTCTCTTCCGGAGACAAGCTTTCCTCTTCTTATATTGGCCGCGATTGCTTCTTATATGGTTATATTTGGGTACGGTGGTACGATTGTTCTGTTTTTTCATCTGTGTGCCATTTTTTTGTTGAATTCGACTAACCCTCTTGTTCCTCCGGTGTATCCTTCAAGCTCACAGATGAGATCGAGCATGAATCACGTTATGTTCTTGTTCTCCGAAACCATGGGAAATTACCGGACCTTGCGCTCACCCGGAGTACCTGGAATCTGTTCCGAAGGCGACGGAGTATCGTATCCGATGCCCAGCCACGATTGATGAAGAGGCGATCTTGCCGACCTCGGATACCGAGACGGTGTACAACATCGTATACCACGCCAGAGATCAGCGCCGAAACCGCCCGCCGATCCGGCGTTATGTTTTGAAGAAGGACGACGTGGTTCAGATGATGAATGAGAAGAAGACGTTCGAGGAGTCGGACTTCCCTAGAGTTTACTTGACAACCACTGTCGAGGAGGATGAGAACGCGCGTGGCAGAGGCTACGAGTAACAAAGAAGGTGAGGAATTCGATTTTTGGTTGGCATGAGATTTGCCTGATTACTAGGGTCAATGAGATTGAGGTCTATGTTGTTCGAATATATTGGAATTTCGATTTCAATTAGGGGTTCGTATCTAATTTTAAGCCCGGCAAGATAAGTATTCGTTGGGGAATTCTAGATCATAGATGGTTCCGGTTATATTTTTTTGATTGGCGAATGAATGTTTAATTAGCTTGTGTTATATGGCGAAGTGCAGCATTGGCTTCTCGTTTGATTTCTGAAGTTGTACACTTTCTTACCAAGTTTACTGAGTGAAAATCGTGGCCATAAGGTTGTGGACGAGTCCATCATTACCTTCGATTATTGGGAGATTAGATTTATCGAAAATGGTCAGTAGAAGGAAGGTTTTGGTGTTCACCAGTAGGTGCTGACTTTGGTTGCTGGGTTGAAAATGATGGCTTTTGTTGATATAGTGCAATGTGTCCTTAACGTTATGGTTGTTGTAGGTTTTTTCTACATCTCCCTCCTGCTTTAGTTTTTCAGAGAGCCTGACATGATGTCTTTTGGTCTTGACTAGATAAATTTTGTGATGCTCAATTAGTTTAGTTGCGACAATGCAGATGGTTACTGGAATATTTTTGTAGCAGTGTCAGGAAATGGCAAGTTTGGGATTGTGAGTAACCTGTTGAATAGATCTAACTAGCTGCTGAGCTCTGACCAATTAGATTATGTCTCGGTTTGTGCCTTAGCCTACAATTTAATACTGCTGCAACAGTTAATAATGTCTCGGTTTGTGCCTTAGCCTACAATTTAATACTGCTGCAACAGTTGAGAATGTCTCGGTTTGTGTTTTAGCCTACAATTTAATACTGTTGCAACAGTTTAGTGATTCAAATATTCATGTTTGGTATCACCTTGTATCCACTTTACTGCCTATACGCAAGGAAATCTCCTTCGCCAAAAACCCATTTAAATGGCTACTATTTATACCCATTTAAATGGCTACTATTTATCTGAGTTTCTATTTCTCCAGACTGAATTTTTGTTCCTTCTTTGTAGGTTTTTTCTAATCTCTGTCTCTCTCCTGTAATCTGCTGATGGGCGAAGGACTTCATGTGATATTTCTCTACCAAAAAAAGATTCTCCCGGGTTGCTTTATCTAATAAGGTTTCTAGTAGCTTTATGTACTACAAAACACTTCATTTTCCTTCACAAGAACCAGATTGTTGTTCAGTCATATTCCCAATGTTTACGCATATAACAATATATATATTGTTCTATGATGAAATCATGATTGTTTCAAGTTTATAGTTCTATTAGAAATGGTTGCTAATGTAACACAGAGAAAAACAGGTAGTAGTCTCTGTGTTCTTGGAGACCTTTTTTCTAATTCATCAGTGAGAACAAAAAAAAAAAATTATAAAGAAGAAATGGAGAAGATGATGAGAATTAATAACACTCTTTGATTCTATTAGTGAAGGTAGAAAAACGTTAATTTGTCAGAATGATGTATTATTTCCCCATATTTATTTATAAATATTTAAAATGAAGTTTTTAAATTGTTATAAAAATATATTTGGAAGTCTAACTATGACTCCAAAAAACTTGCAAAACCATTAAGGTACACACATAATTGTTGTTTGTATGAATTTATTTGTTTATGTAAAATATGTATTTAAATATTCATTTTAAAAGTTTTAAAATGAAGTTTTTAAATTTTTATAAAAATATATATTTATATACTAATTTATAAAGATTTAAAAAGGATTTTAAAACACTTTTAATCCTTATAAAAACATTAAAAATCATTTTTAAAAAAGACTTTTATATTCTCAGGAAACTCGAATCAGGGAACCCGTGATTTTCCAAGATAGGAGTTTAACCATCCATGATGTGTTGTTATATTTGTTGTACGTATGAATATAATTGTTTATAGAGGAGACGAATTAGTCATTTAAAATTGATTTTAAAACTCTTTTAAATTCTTATAAACGCATTAAATTTTTAAAAAGGGTTTGTATAACCCCAAGAAGCTTGAACCAAGGAATCCGTGATTTTCCAAGAGGGGTATTTAACCACCCATGCCGTGTTGTCATATTTAACTTTGTCTTCTAATGTGTTAAACCTTTAATTGACGTTTGTTAAACATGTTGCATCATTACATGAGAGAACTGCGGATAAGAAGGAAGAAGCAAGCACTTGGTTATGAAAGTGGAAAGGCTGGAGCTTCTTCAGATGAAATTAGAGAGCTTGAGGATGAAACAAAGTCCCTATTGGAAAAGCAAAAGGAGTTAGAGTCTGAACTTGAGACAATGTCTAAAGAAGTTCAGACTGAGGAACTCTAGTGCAGCTGCTCTGCAGAAACAATCCGAAGGGTTTCTTACTGAGGTTAACCAGTTGCTTGAGGAAAACCAGAATCTACGAGACCAGTTGCACAATTTGGATATGAAATTATCAGGCTCAAGCGTATCCAAACATTTTTAACCCTTTTTAAAAGGTTTCCTCTTATTTTCAGCCTTATTCGCTAACATAGTATTAAATATGTTATTATCCTTCTTTGTATATGATTCTACTCTGATACAAAACTGGCGAACAACACCAGACCACCACCAGCATATTTTCGAAATTTATTATCTCCCTCGCTTGCATAAAAAAAACATTGAAGACGGAGGTTTACAAAGAAGATGAATTAGTCATGTAAAAATGATTTTAAAACTCTTTTAAATTCTTACAAAAACATTATGATTTTTAAAAATGTCTTTTATAACCTGAGGAAGTTCGAACCAAGGAATCCGTGATTTTAAAAGAGGGGTGTTTAACCATCCATGATGTGTTCTCGTAGTTGTTGGACATATGAATTTAATTTGTTATAGAGTTTACAAATTAGTCTTTTAAAAAGGATTTTAAAACACTTTTAAAACCTTATAAAAACATTTAAAACGATTTTTAAAAGGGCTTTTATATCCCCAGGAAACTTGAACCAATGATCACGTGATTTTGCAAGAGGGGTGCTTAACCACCTAGGCTGTGTTGCCTTACTTGTTGTACGTTTGAATTTAACTGTTTATAGAGAATACGAATTATTCATTTAAAATTGATTTTAAAACACTTTTAGATTGTTATAAAAACTTTAAAAATGATTTTTAAAAGGGTCTTTTACATCTTCTGGAAACTCGAACCAGTGTACACGTGATTTTTCAAGATGGGTGTTTAACCACCCAGACTGTATTGTCATAGTTGTTGTACGTATGAATTTAATTGTTTATAGATAATACGAATTAGTCATTTAAAAATGATTTAAAACACTTTAAATCCTTATAAAAACTTTTATAATGATTTTTAAAAAGGGGCTTTTCTATGCACAAGATGCTCAAATCAGGGAACCCGAGACTTTTCAAGAGAGGTGTTTAACCATCCAGTATGTGTTGTCTTACTTGTTGTACGTTTGAATTTAACTGTTTATAGATAATACGAATTATTCATTTAAAAATGATTTTAAAACACTTTAAAATTATTATAAAAACTTTAAAAATGATTTTTAAAAAGGGCTTTTATATCTTCAGGAAACTCGAACCAGTGAGTTCATGATTTTTCAAGAGGACCATACAGGCTGTGTTATCATAGTTGTTGTACATATGTATTTATTGTTTATAAAGAATACGAATTAGTCATTTAAAATGATTTAAAACACGTTTAAATCCTTATAAAAAAACTGGCTCTATAGAGAATATGAATTAGTACATATGAATTTATATGCTTCTATGTATAATTATGTTTGGATGTAAGCATAAAACTGTGAGTATTACTTTTTATAACCTTTATAATATCATTTATAAAACCTTATAAATAGTAAATAGTATTTTTTATAAACATTTATAACATTATTTATAAACCTTTATAAATGAGATTTACAAGAATTAGATACTTTTGTTACATGAAACTACTCTCGTGCTCTCAGGCTCTTCCCATCGCAGAATCACTGAGTCTAAACCGCTTGTTGTTAGGACTGAGCATCCTTCCAAAGACAGAAACCTCACCCTCCTGCAAGAACAAAAAGATGATCAAAAGCATGTCCTTGCACCTCATAGCCGAAGAATTCATCATTTCATAGGAAGTTGCAAACTCTCAAGAGCTGGACAAGATCCAAGCACCTTTTCCGGTCCACGACAAGGATCCATCTTTATGCGAGACGATACTACTCTCAGTGTCATAGAAGAGAGCGGTTATGTCTTCCATAGCCTCAGCAGCCGCACTTTTTCTTTGCTTGGACTTCCCCAAACTGCTAATGCACTCCTCTTCCTTTGGAAGGCCATCGCTTGCTTTTATTTTAGCTAAGCATTTCCCAGTCAAGATATTGCTTATATTAATCGACCCCGCTGCATCCAGCAAAACCACAACAAAATCAGACTATTTTTCACAAATCCACTTTGAACATTTTTTATAATAAGGTTTCTTGATTTTAAAGGGTATATAAGATGAGTTTGCTTACCATTCCCTTCGATCCACTGATCTTCAGTATCTGCCTTGCAATATGTGATGATCAGATCCTGGTCGCTTGTTATATATATGTTATTTGTGTTACATTCAGTATGCCTAAGAAGATGATCCTCAAACGACGTCACAAGCTTTTTGCGGAAATTCCAGACAGAAACATTTCGGTTCTTGAATGTAAGAAACAACTGGTTTTCGTACAAAAATATGAATGTTGATGGTGTCATGAATTCAGTTCTGCTAACTTCTATCAGCTCAGCTTTTCGGACCTTACAGAACAAAAAACTCTGTTAGAAACATAAAATAGACTAATATATAAAGCGGTTTGAACCACGAATGTTTCACTCACGTCAAGAATTTGGAGATTCTCATTCTCTTGCTTAACTATAAGCTTTTCATTGAATTGTTCAATGAAATCAACTTTCTTGTTTCGGTGAAGCAAGTGATTAAAGGACTTGAGAACCGTGCCATCTTCGATTGATAGAATCTTCAAGGAAACATGACTTGTAGCTCTCTTGAAAATCAATAACATTATCCCTGGACTAAGGCACGTAAACAAACATAAACAAACACAAGCACGAGTTAGAGGTGACACATAGCTAAGTTGACAAGTCTTCCAATCCAATCGAAGTACACAGAACACTTGGTCGCCACTCACTTTCCAAATTTTGCAAACAAGAAACACAGAAAGGGAAAGACAGATGCAGAAAATGTCACCTGATCTTAATTTTCTAGACATTTTTGTCTGATATCGAATATAGCATGGCATAGTTTTTCAGATCAAACACCTTGTAAACACTTCAGAGCAGGGCTATGTCTCAGTTGAGAAACTTCAAGTCAAACAAAACTTGGATAATGAAGAACAGAAAATACTTGTCTTGTGCAGAATATGTCAGCATCTTGCCATTAACATCATCAAACTCTACGAAACCTGGCCACTTTAGTGACTCAGACTCAAAAAGGGAAAATCCTGCGTCTGCTTGACCCCTCAGAATATATCTAACAGTACAAAAAAAATTAGTTTTAAGAGTCTGAGAAGTAAAACTTAGAAGACAACAACACAAGAGTAAGCATACTCGATTCTAGTGGTTCAGCATTTCAAAGAGCTGAAATTGTCGGAAGCGTAAACAGAAACTGTGATGAGAGAATCATTGTTCTTGTTGTAGAACAAGCTCCGGATGACTTCATCAGGGGTAACATTTAAAAAGCAAACCCTTTTGTTCGTCTCTGCAATTACAGAGACAACAAATCCAAAGGTCAATAAAAAAGGCTCCCTCTTCCTAATACCCTAAGCCCTATATCGACCATCTCACTGTGCAATAGATTCTCCTCGACGAAACCCCAATTCGACGAATCCGAAGATATGTGAAACAAAATCGACTTGTGACATAGCAAAATACCCGAGTTTTACGGCGGATTCAAACACACACTCATTAAATCGATGTTCGTGAGCTTCGGAGACCTAGAGACGAGCTTCCCGGACAAGAGAAAATCCCAATCGAAAACCTTGAGAGTCCATAGACGTCTTCCTTGGAGATTCAACCAGCGTTTGCAAACGAGCGACAACTCGTTGTTCTGGGAATCGGGAAGCTTCTGGAGGATCTTGAGAAGGAACGAATCGGACAAGGAGAGCGATCGATGTCGGTGAAATCAAAATCGGAGGTTAGGGATTTGGACATGGATCTTGGGGATTGAGTCTGAATCACGGCGGAGACTACTTGCTTAAAAGATGTCGTCGGATGGTTCAGCCATGAGCCGGTCCAGCTCGAGCGTCTCTTTCTCAGAGGCGATTTGAGACTCGTCGGCATCTTCTCCCTAAACGACATCGGGCTGCAACACCTCCGGTGGTTATTTGAAATCATCTTCTTCCTCGTCGATTTGGTTCTCAAACCGCCGAAGGATCAATGGCGTGAAAAACTAAGGGTATTACGGACTATTTTTATTATTAAATTGTGGTATATTTTCATAAATGAAAAGTGGTGGTAGTATTGAAAATGTCAATCTTAAAAGTGGTACTTTGGACAAATTCTCATTTTGTTTTGCTGGTCGAACGGTTCAATTTGTTGGGTTTTTCAAGTACATGTCCAACTCCCCCTTTAATATGATATTGTCCGCTTTGGGCCCAGATGGCAAAGCCCGCACGAATTTGTTTTTCGGCTCCTTCCCAAAAAGCCTCATACTAATCAGAGTTGTTCATTACTTATATATTAGACAATTATTATCTAATCTTCCGATGTGCGACTTGGATTGATATCCCAATAATTCCCCTTTCAAGCCAAGGACCACATGAACTCTTGGCCTCTGACCTTTTGCGAAACTTGGCACCAATCTTGTACCACCGTACTCATTAACGGAACTTTTGTACCGAGGCACCCTTAATCGCAAGGTCACTTTGAGGGCTCTACTCCCATAACGAACATGCGGTCCAATCCACTTCTCTAGGTCTACATTTTTAGAACCTTGTCTCTGATACCAATTAAAGTATATGAGATTGTATAAAGAACTTCTCTTCTTTTTTAGATTTAGAAACTTCACAAAACTAAATTTCTCTTCTCTTAGTCGTATTGGGAAGAAGACTCGATCAACACGGCAAAGGAGAATCACGTGACCAAGCATGGGTGACGGGATTGCTCCACCGCCGAGAACAAAAGACCTTGGATTCCCATCCATCTATTGTCCGATGTTGACATCGACAAACTACACAGTTTGGGCGATGCGAATGAAGGTTCTATTGTGTGTGCATGAAGTCTGGGAAACAATAGAACCTGAATTGTTTGACCTAAAGAAGAACGATGTGGCGACAACACTTCTTTTTCAATCGATCCCTGAAACCCTAATCCTACAAGTAGGAGAATAAACCACATCAAAAGCTCTCTGGGAGGCCATCAAATCTCGACACCTTGGAGCTGATTGTGTGAGAGAAGCAAGACTCCAAACCCTTATTGCTAAATTCGACAAGCTAAAGATGAGTGACAACGATAACGTAGATGACTTTGCCGGTAAGATATCAAGCCTGGTGTCGAAATCAGCCACCTTGGGAACGATCATAGAAGAGCCTAAGATGGTAAAAAAGTTCTTGACCAGACTCCCTATAAGCAAATACATCTATATTGTGGCGTCTCTTGAACAAGTTTTGGATCTAAACTCAACAGGTTTTGAAGACATAGTTGGGAGATTGAAAGCTTATGAGGAACGAGTCATGGATGAAACAAAGGAAGAGGAAGGGAAGCTCATGTATGCAAGTAATAGCAAACCAAATTGAGGTGGATCTGGTAGCAACGAAGAAGGGAGGTTCGGTGGGAATGGAGCTAGTAATGGCTAGAGCAGAGGCGGCGGAGGAAACAGAGGCAGAGGCAGAGGCGGTAACAGGGGCAGGGGACGAGGCAGATCCAACGGCCAATACCGTGAGAAGGAGGGCGCAAACAACTATGACAAAACTAAAAAGGATCTCTCCAATATTCAATGTTGGAGATGTGATAAGTTTGGTCATTATGTGAACACTTGCCATATGAGACCACAACGAAACCAAGAAGAAAATCTAGCAGAGACGCAAGAAGCGGATGCACTGTATATACACGAAGTGGTGTTTTTGAATGAAGATAAACTGTTTCCAAGAAAACTTGATGCCAAGGAGATGATTGCGTCTGATACCTAGACAACGACGCTAGTAATCATATGACGGGAAACAAAAGTTTCTTCTCAACCCTAGATGAAAACGTTAAGGAAAAGGTGAGATTCGGAGATGGTTCACAAGTGGATATAGTAGGGAAGAGGTCGATCACCTTTGTAAGCAAGTCAAGAGAAAGGAGACTACTCAAGGACATCTACTATATACCCAACCTAAAACACAATATAATCAGTCTTGGGCAAGTAACTGAGCATGGATGTGAAGTGAATACGAAAGGCAGTACCTTGGTATTGAAGGATCCTCAAGAAAGACTACTTGTGGAGGTCACAAGGTCGGCAAATCGTCTATACAAGATATCGATGAAGATATACTACCCCCAAGTGTCTTCAAATAGTAAGAAAGGATCCTGCATGGTCTTGGCACGCACAGCTAGGACATGTGAGCTTTGGCGTGATAAAAAACATGGTGGATAAAGAGATGGTGATAGGAATGCCGCGAACCATTCAAGACAAATATGTGTGCAGAATTTGTCAAGTCGGGAAGCAATCAAGGAGCTCATTCCCGAGTCAATCAGGGTTTTGCTTTACGAGCTTGTTGGAGCTGGTTCATGGAGACTTGTGTGGACCAATCACGCCTCCAACGCCATCTAATAACCGGTACATCTTTGTCCTAATCGATGACTTCTCAAGATATATGTGGACAATGCTATTTAAGGAGAAAAGTGAGGCGTTTGATCGGTTTAAGAGGTTTAAGGTATATGTTGAGAGTCAAACCAGGATGATCATCAAGACCTTTCATACTGATAGAGGAGGAGAATTTACATCAACAGAGTAACCGATTTTGTGAAGATAATGGAGTCAATAGGCATCTAACGACTCCATATACACCACAACTAAACGGTGTAATGGAAAGGAGAAACCGAACATTGATGGAGATGACAAGAAGCTTATTCAAAGGGATGAAGGTGCCGAATAACATGTGGGGAGAGGTGGTGCGTCACGCAACCTACATCATCAACCGAGTGCCCACAAAAGCGTTAAACGGTCAAACTCCATATGAAAGCTTCACTACCAAGAAACCTAATATCGAACACTTAAGGGTTTTTGGTTGTGTTGCGTACTCTAAAATTAATGGACCGGGTAAAAAAAAGCTTGATGATCGATCAAAGATTGTGATCAAACTAGGAACTTAGCCGGGTTCCAAGACTCTATGACCCAAGTACGAGCAAGATAATTGTTAGTATGGACGTTATCTTTGATGAGAAGAAAGGATGGGATTGGACATCAAGCTTGATAGAAAACAACGAGGAACCAGGAACCTTTACTGTCTCACAAAATCGCATGACAGAAGAAGAAGAACACATTGAAGCTGATCATGATCATCATAACCTCGATGATTATGACGAACCTGAAGAAGAAACCACTAATGACGACCACGAGGAGGTGGCGTCAAACCAAGAAGGGGAAGGGGAGATCGAGAATCATGATTCACCTCATGAGAGTATTCAGCAAGGTGTAACTAGAGCTGGGCGTGTCGTTAAAAAGCCAAAACACTTTGACGATTACGTGTTACTTGCTGAATACGAAGGAGGAAAGCTATTGTTTACTGTGGACAGTGAACCGGAAAAGTATGCATAAGCAACAATCATGAAAGAATGGATTGATGCAATGATAGGTGAGCTATAGTCTATCATAAAGAATAAAACGTGGGAGCTTGTTGAAAAACCGGTTGAGGTTAAGCCTATAGCGCTGAAGTGGATCTATAAGATCAAGAGAAAAGCCGATGGAACTGTGATTAAGTACAAAGCAAGACTTGTGGCCAAAGGCTATGTACAACAACAAGGCATAGACTTTGAAGAAGTATTTGCACCAGTAGCTCGAATAGAGACCATACGGCTTCTCATATCTTTAGCAGCAAGCAACGGTTGGGAATTACATCACCTTGATGTTAAGACAGCCTTTCTAAATGGCGACTTGAATGAAGAAGTGTGTGTAACTCAGCCTGAAGGATTTGAGAAGAAAGGGCAAGAAGATCGAGTCTACAAGCTAAGCAAAGCACTGTACGGTCTACGTCAAGTTCCAAGAGCTTGGAATCTGAAACTCGACAATACCCTAAAGGAGATAGGGTTATCAAGTGCAAGAAGGAGTCATCGGTTTATCAAAAGAAGACCAAGAAAGATCTCTTGATCATTGCAATATACGTTGATGACTTGTTTGTTACAGTTACTGATAACTAGCTTTTTCACAGGTTAACAAAACCTAAAGCTTGTCTATGTCATTGAAGTACTTTAGGATATCAATCCAACCTTGGGGTGAAAGGGTACTAAGAATACAAGAGATATAAGAAGCTAAGCAAAATTCGAGTTAAATGGGTGAATAATTCTGAAACAATTACTAGCGGTTTATAAAAAGACACGAAAACTATTTTACAAATTTCACAAAAGGGTTATAAAAGTACTAGATGACTCTAAAATTATAAAACAACAAATCCACTAAATTAATAAAATACAATTCTAAAACCGGAATAATAATACAGATTTGATGGTGAGTAGCAAGATAATAAGAAAAACTATTTCTAAAATTNATCATCCGTTATGCCCATTTCCGTCGAAATCACGATACAGTTGAGTAATTCTTTGGCAACCAAGGAAGGAGTCCGAGTTTCATGCATCATTGGAGGGCAAAAGAGGTGTTTTCCATCAGCCAATTTTGTCACATGGGTATTAGGCATGAAATGAACAAAAAGGAGAAAAATATGCAATTTTGGACCAATGGAAAGCTCCCACCTCAAGCTTGAAGATAAGGATGAATTGGCTAGCCTAGGAGCTATGAAATGAAGCCTAGGGTATAGGCTAAGACGTGGCTTAAAGTGAAAGAAAGGAGGAGTCTAGAATTTACCCATTTTAACTTGTTACCAAGGGTAACTTTTTGGCTATAAATACTCCATTCCCCTCATTCTTCATTCCCACTCTTAAACCCTTTTGCAAACCTTAGAAAGAGTGTGTGAGTGTGTGTAGAATAGAGAGAGAGTTTAGCTTTGGAAGCTGCTTGGTAGTGTAAGCTAGTTCCGCGTCCAGTTTGAGGTGAGTCCCGGTAGAGGTGGACTATCGTTGTTGTTGTTCGTAATGCAGTGTAGATCTCAGATCTGCATTGTAGTGCAACACTAGCCTCGGTGGAATAGGTTATATGCTTGTATGTGTGTGTGTGGCTAATGTGTGTTGCAGGGAAGCTCGGATATGTGTAGATCTGAGGGTATACTAACGTTTTAGTGCAGGTTTAGCCTCAGATCTGTTAGATCTGTTTGCTACGAAACCCGTTGGGTGAGGTAATGGTTTGATGCATGTCTGTAGGACTTGTTATCATCCTTACCGAGTGGTGAGAAGGGTGTAAGGACTGCCTGATCTCTGATCCACTTGCATGTTCCTTCACCGTATGAGCGAGTGTACGGTTTATGATAAAACACGTTGCATGGCTGGAAGGTCATGTATGCGGAGTTGTATTAAACGTGCATGAGCGAGGTTCAAGCAAGTGAGGCTTGTAACCGAAAACGAGAGTTGGGACTAGAGAAGTTTTGGCTTTGCCGTCACTCTAGGGCGCTAACTTCTCGGAGATTGTGTGGAAGTGTGTGTTGGCGTTTGATCAAGTGTGGATCAACGCGATGTGAAGTATAATGGTGTTCGATCCATTATACTGCGGAGTCATGTTGGTGGCGCGTTATCCTTCATGACTTAGTGACGGTGTGGTCGGGGTTCCCCGTTCCCCATATTTAGCTAACGACTACTGGTATGGGAAGACTCGGAGAGACGGGATTGCAGCCCAGGGCCGAGTGCTATCCGACGGGATAGCGGGAATCCAGCAAGAGTGGCGTGGATGGTCCCGCCCGAGATGTGAACTCACTTGGCGGCTCTCGGATGGAAACCCCGCCGAGATGTGAACCGACCGAGGAGCTCCCGGGATACCGATGTTCCGGCTTGGCTTGTCTTTGTGATAGTCAAGTGCAGGGTGTTCGTGGTAGGGGAACTGGCCGACCCACTTGGAGAATTCTCTGTGTCCACGCGAGTGTGGTAGTGTGTGCGTTGTGAGAACGCGGGTGTGGTGCTGAAGTGGTAGCACCGTGGTTTATATTCACGCTTGCATATAGATCTAGGGTTGCATGCTTCGGCTATTTATTTTATGTTGCTTCGGCTATTGCATGATTGCTTGCTTGCTTGCTTGTTTACTGTCTGGGGATTTTCTTGGGGTTTTCTTTTATTTTTAGTGGGTCCTGGACTCACTGAGTAATCTTAGATTACTCATCCCCCTTTTCTCCTCTCTCGCAGGAAACCGTAGTAAGCCTTGGGATTAGAGGGTGCTGTGGACGTTAGGACCGCCGGAGTAGTTTCGAGTGCTTTTGTAAAAAGTAGTAAGTTTGTTAGTACAAGGGTTTTCAATATATTTGAAATCTCGGACGGATCCGCTATGTAATATAAATAAACGCTTTGTAATATGTATGTTTGAAATAAAAGCGGATTTTTCTTCCTATAAAACCCTTGTGTCTTCCGCTGGTAAAATGGCTTAGTCCGAGTCTACACAACTCTCGGCTGGAGTACGGGTTGGCAAGCCTTAGGCTTCAGTCGGGAGGGTCGAGCTAACTTGCCGGGACGGCCTTAAGCTTAGATGAGTTCTAAGACGGGCTGACCTATCGAGTGAAACTCGGCATTTGTAGCGTCTCCGGTCGGGACTGGTCCTATCCCGAATCGGGGGTGTTACAAAAGGTGGTATCAGAGCATGGTTTACGTATCATGCTTTCGGAAGCAAGGGATTTTTCAAAAATGTTTTCAAAAATGTTTTATCGAGTCAAAAAGGAGTCGCAAAAGCACTATTAGGAATCCGGTCACGTCCACAGAGTAGGTCTAGGTGGGGTATTGGGGAAAACCTTTTCCATTAGGATAAATCTAACCGTGCAGATCTTTATCGATGGACAGAGATGGCACCAAGGAACCGACAGGGTGAGAGGAACCAAGGGAATTCGTGGTTTGGTGGATATGAATCGGATGGATCAGATTCATCAGGGAACTCAAGTTCGAATGAGGAGCACTTCTTCGAAATTACTGACTACGATGCTTACACGGGACAAAGCACAGTAGAAGGAGAAAATCTTGCAGATCAATTCACCTATATGTTCGGCCAACAGACATATGAAGGAATGGTGGGAGGAGAACAATACTACCCAGAGGCACCAATACCAAACTCAGGGCCGGAGATTATTGTGCCATCTACGGAGATTATTGAAATATCATCCGGAGAAACTACACCAAACTCATGGGATCAGGACAGCCCAACGAGTCCGTTACCTCGCATCCTGATGCCACATGTCTTTGTACCGGGATACGGCTTATACCCATACATGCCAACGGAGTCCAACCCAATAGATTATGTGTACCCTTTCATCGTCACTGAAAGCGGTACTGAGGACATGACTGCAACTGTCCAAGAAAATCTCGCAAGAGGAGAAGGCCGAGTTGAAAACGCAGATCCAAGCGAACGAATCTACGGAGAAGAAGGATTCGTGGATCCAAGGTATTCACCAACCCGTTGGACGGAAGAACTCACACGCATCCCAACTGGCCCAGAGGAAACCATGGAACGTCCAACCGACGAATACAGTGAGATGAACCTAAACCCGGAGAACTACACGAGAGTTTCCTATGACATAAGCCAGCTGTTCGGACAATCGTCTATACCGGAAACTAATCTCCGCGAACCCAACTACATGGTAACTCCGAACGAGACGAATGAAGGAATTCAGATCCACACCGATGAGAACATGAATCAGAAGGAACCGACTCCGACATATGAGCAAGGTGAATCAAGCCGGGGAGGAAGACGTCCAAAGAGAACTCCTCGTATGAGAGTTCTGCCACCCGAAAGGGTAATGATGAGATCACGATGTAGCAATTGCGGGGAACGTGGACATTTCCCCCACTCCTGTCCCAATATGCCAACTTCAAAGTCGTCGATCCCTAAACACAAGATGTGTACTGAGTGCGGATACAAAGGAGCGCACAAAAAGAATTGCTCGATGCGCCGAAAGCCACAACCACCGAATCTCGCTCACCGCCCTGTCACCCGTTCCGTGTCTCGCCAGCAGGAAGAAGATCAGACTCCCAGAAGAGCTAGGGAAATCGGTATTAAGTTTTGGTCCAAGTCTGAGCCCAAAACAAGGTAAGTATGGGTGCTAACTCAGATCTCTTGCGTGTGGTGTGTGAAAGTCCCGTAAATCTAGGATCTTAGGTAGAACCCGATCGTATCCTAGTGCGTGAGATTAGTAAGGATTTCTCGGTAAGTCGACTTCGGAAAAGAACGACTTTACCTTGAGATTTCCGAGTAAGTGAGAGTTAGATCCCAGAAAGTAGAGATAGAAAAACCCATCTTCCGTTAGTCCGAACCTCTAGGATGTAGATCAAGGAGATCTAGGGGAATATAAAAGATGAGAATGGGATGGGGTATGGTAGAAGTGTAGATCTGGAATAAAGTCAAGATAAGCTACGCAAACCAGCGGTTGAAGCCAAAGTAAGAAAGAAGAAAACAGAAAGCCAACCTTAGAGAGACGAGAGCAGACGGCCACATCCAGAAAAACAACGGTATGAGACGAAGCAAATAATGAAATGGTGGTGAAATGGTAAATCCGAGGTTACACCAAGAAGAAAGGCGGCCAGAAGAATAAAAGATGGTATTCTAGAAGAAGAGGATTCGGGACGAATCCTATTTAAGGGGGGGAGAATGTAATAACCCGGTCTAAGAGCTAAAATATCCGGACAGAGACTTCGGTTATGGAGACCCTTCTACACAATTTTAAAAATTATGGGATTTGGCATGGAGGTAGCCAAGACTCTAAGGAAGACCATGCAAAAAGAATCAGCTCAACAAAAATTCTCCCGAGACCTACAAAATTCACGCAATCCGGTAGACACTCCAGAGCTGCGGAATGAGTCAATCGGAGGAAGAATTATTTCGGCCAAGAAGCAAATAACTCGTGGGTCTAAGCAACATCAACTACGCTTAAGAGGAGTCCATTCATCAATTAATATGGCCAAGATCTCGAAGAAAACAAGAAGAAACCATGGATCCGAAATTATCATCCGTTATGCCCATTTCCGTCGAAATCACGATACAGTTGAGTAATTCTTTGGCAACCAAGGAAGGAGTCCGAGTTTCATGCATCATTGGAGGGCAAAAGAGGTGTTTTCCATCAGCCAATTTTGTCACATGGGTATTAGGCATGAAATGAACAAAAAGGAGAAAAATATGCAATTTTGGACCAATGGAAAGCTCCCACCTCAAGCTTGAAGATAAGGATGAATTGGCTAGCCTAGGAGCTATGAAATGAAGCCTAGGGTATAGGCTAAGACGTGGCTTGGAGTGAAAGAAAGGAGGAGTCTAGAATTTACCCATCTTAACTTGTTACCAAGGGTAACTTTTTGGCTATAAATACTCCATTCCCCTCATTCTTCATTCCCATTCCAAAACCCTTTTGCAAACCTTAGAAAGAGTGTGTGAGTGTGTGTAGAATAGAGAGAGAGCTTAGTTCCGCGTCCAGTTCGAGGTGAGTCCCGGTAGAGGTGGACTATCGCGGTTGCTGTTTGTAACGCAGTGTAGATCTCAGATCTGCATTGTAGTGCAACACTAGCCACGGTAGAATAGGTTGATTGCTTGTATGTGTGTGTGTGGCTAATGTGTGTTGCAGGGAAGCTCGGATATGTGTAGATCTGAGGGTATACTAACGTTTTAGTGCAGGTTTAGCCTCAGATCTGTTAGATCTGTGTGCTACGAAACCCGTTGGGTGAGGTAATGGTTTGATGCATGTCTGTAGGACTTGTTATCATCCTTACCGAGTGGTGAGAAGGGTGTAAGGACTGCCGGATCTCTGATCCACTTGCATGTTCCTTCACTGTATGAGCGAGTGTACGGTTTATGATAAAACACGTTGCATGGCTGGAAGGTCATGTATGCGGAGTTGTATTAAACGTGCATGAGCGAGGTTCAAGCAAGTGAGGCTTGTAACCGAAAACGAGAGTTGGGACTAGAGAAGTTCTGGCTTTGCCGTCACTCTAGGGCGCTAACTTCTCGGAGATTGTGTGGAAGTGTGTGTTGGCGTTTGATCAAGTGTGGATCAACGTGATGTGAAGTATAATGGTGTTCGATCCATTATACTGCGGAGTCATGTTGGTGGCGCGTTATCCTTCATGACTTAGTGACGGTGTGGTCGGGGTTCCCCGTTCCCCATATTTAGCTAACGACTGCTGGTATGGGAAGACTCGGAGAGACGGGATTGCAGCCCAGGGCCGAGTGCTATCCGACGGGATAGCGGGAATCCAGCAAGAGTGGCGTGGATGGTCCCGCCCGGGATGTGAACTCACTTGGCGGCTCTCGGATGGAAACCCCGCCGAGATGTGAACCGACCGAGGAGCTCCCGGGATACCGATGTTCCGGCTTGGCTTGTCTTTGTGATAGTCAAGTGCAGGGTGTTCGTGGTAGGGGAACTGGCCGACCCACTTGGAGAATTCTCTGTGTCCACGCGAGTGTGGTAGTGTGTGCGTTGTGAGAACGTGGGTGTGGTGCTGAAGTGGTAGCATCGTGGTTTATATTCACGCTTGCATATAGATCTAGGGTTGCATGCTTCGGCTATTTATTTTATGTTTCTTCGGCTATTGCATGATTGCTTGCTTGTTTACTGTTTGGGTATTTTCTTGGGGTTTTCTTTTATTTTTAGTGGGTCCTGGACTCACTGAGTAATCTTAGATTACTCATCCCCCTTTTCTCCTCTCTCGCAGGAAACCGTAGTAAGCCTTGGGATTAGAGGGTGTTGTGGACGTTAGGTCCGCCGTAGTAGTTTCGAGTGCTTTTGTAAAAAGTAGTAAGTTTGTTAGTACAAGGGTTTTCAATATATTTGAAATCTCGGACGGATCCGCTATGTAATATAAATAAACGCTTTGTAATATGTATGTTTGAAATAAAAGCGGATTTTTCTTCCTATTAAACCCTTGTGTCTTCCGCTGGTAAAATGGCTTAGTCCGAGTCTACACAACTCTCGGCTGGAGTACGGGTTGGCAAGCCTTAGGCTTCAGTCGGGAGGGTCGAGCTAACTTGCCGGGACGGCCTTAAGCTTAGATGAGTTCTAAGACGGGCTGACCTATCGAGTGAAACTCGGCATTTGTAGCGTCTCCGGTCGGGACTGGTCCTATCCCGAATCGGGGCTGTTACAGGTAGGATGGCGAATATCAGTCTGTGTAGATGTCTTAGAGACATACAATCCATTCTCGAAGTGTGACCAGAAGTTCTGGCTATTGGGAAACTGCTCAGGAAGGTAGACACCTGTAACATGCGGTCTCTCAAACCCATAGATCTCGCAAAGCTCTGTAAGTGGAAGCCTGTATCGAATCCCGCGAATGAGGAATGTCAATGTGCCTTCCAAAGCGTTATTCACCACTTCATTCATGTAATACACTCGAACGGTGGAGAGGAACTGGCGGACCAAGTCGGGGTAAAGGTCGAACTGTCTAGTCGCCATAGTCCCCATCCCAACTCTGCTCAGCAAGTGTAGGATGTCGTCTTTGATGCCTAGCTCACGCATCGTCTTCTCACACGCAAATCTAGTAGGTGCGATTTCCACCTTGAGCCATGCATTGTACAACAAGGTGTCATAGTCATCCCAAGCTTCACTAATGTCTCTGTCGACACACTCATCTTTCTCAACTTCCACTGCAGGTGGGTCTTCCCAAGTTCTCTCAATCCGAATCCTCGTGTTTTCGCGCTTAGGCCAAGGAGGAAGAGATGCGATCTGGGCATCATTAACAGTCTCAGAGGCGGATGCTTCAGTTTGACGCGGTCTCTTAGTTACTGGTGGCATCTGCAAGAGAAATCATAACCAAAATCAAAATCCAATGTTTACAATTTTGTTCAACTGTCGAGACTGTCATAGGTGTCGATCGACACTAGTGTGGGTGTCGATTGACACCATGCGTGTATCTGCAAAGCTACCCGAAATCATCATCTTATCCCCAATTTGTGCATCAATTATCAACTCAAACAATCCCAGTACCACGAATTGACCAAGTCCAAACCATAAAACCCAAGAAAAATCCCTAATTTCGCAACATGCATCATCAATTTCCGAAATTTCGAAAATTTCAATTTTGTGGCAATTTAAGGGACAAAAATCAGTTGGGTAATGATCTCAATCATGGCAAACAACCTAAAGAAGCATCAATCAATCAAGAAATCAAGCTAAATAGGTCGAATTTCGAGATTTTTCACCTTAGGGTCGAAAATGAAATTGGGAGATTTGAAGAACATACCTTGGCAGATCGAATGAATGGACAATGGATTATGAAGAAGGGATGAAATCCGCACGGATTAGAGCTTTTAATCACTCGATTCCGATAAGAAATGAAGATTTGGTGATTTGGGGATTTTTGTTCTAAGGTTCGGGTTTTGAAATTGTGAGGAAGAAGAAGAAAAGGTCGGGGTTTTGAAGACTTACCTGCGTCCCGTGTGCGTGTCGATCGACACCAAGGGGGGTGTCGATCGACACTCTGTGTGGTCGTGCCTCCTCTCTTTTTTTATTATTTTTTTTTATGACTAATAATAAAAACCAAGAAAACTAATAATTAGTAGAAAAACAAAAATAAAATAGATACTTACCAATTGGTTGTCTCCCACTAAGCGCTCGTTTAACGTCAATAACTTGACTGTTCACGCGTTTAGGTAGTTGGTGCATCATCCAAAGACACAATGTGTCCGTCTGGAATCTCGGCTTGAGCCCAATAGTGTTTCACCCTCAGTCCATTCACAATGAACTCTTCTCCTTTGGATTTTGTTAGGACAATTGCTCCATATGGTCTGACCTCTTTGATGGTGAAGGGACCTGACCAACGTGAACGCAATTTACAAGAAACAATTACAAACGAGAGTTATACAGAAGTACCTGATCATATGGCTCGAATTGTCTGGAGATGATCTTCTTATCATGATATGCCTTTGTCCTTTCTTTGTAGATCTTCGAGTTCTCATAGGCATGATAACAAAGTTCGTCTAACTCATTGAGCTGTACTAGGCGTCTTTCTGCAGCTGGCTTCAAGTCAAAGTTCATCTTCTTGATAGCCCAATGCGCCTTGTATTCCAATTCCACTAGAAGATGGCAAGCTTTGCCATAAAGCAGCTCGAATGGTGTAGTCCCAAGTGGCGTCTTATAGGCAGTCATGTAAGCCCAAAGTGCATCATCTAATTTCGCAGCCCAATCCTTCCTTGTCTTGCCCACTGTCTTCTCCAGGATTTGCTTGATCTGTCTGTTGGAGACTTCAACCTGTCCACTCGTTTGGGGATGATAAGGAGTGGCCACACGATGTTGAACACCATGCTTCTTCAGCAGCTTGTTGAAAACTTTGTTAATAAAGTGAGAACCACCATCACTTATAACAATCTGAGGCACTCCGAATCTTAGGAAAATGATGGTTTGAAACAGCTTGAGAACCACTGCAGAATCATTGGTCTTAGAAGCAATTGCTTCCACCCACTTACACATAATCCACTGCAACCAAGATGTATTGCATTCCAAAGGATGGAGGAAAAGGTCCCATGAAATCGATACCCCAACAATCAAAGACTTCAACTTCAAGGATGAAGTTCTGTGGCATCTCATATCTCTTGCTAATCTTCCCCCTTCTTTGTCAGGCATCACATTGAGTGATGAACAGTTGCACATCCTTGAACATAGTAGGCCACCAGAAGCCTGCTTGAAGAATCTTGGACACTGTCTTGAAGGTAGCAAAGTGTCCAGCATACTCAGAATCATGACAATGGAAAAGCACATCTCGAACTTCACTCTCTGCTATACATCTTCGGTAAACATTGTCTGAACAATGCTTATACAAATGAGGTTCATCCCAATAGTATCTCCTATGCTCTCTCATGAACTTCTTTTTATCATAGTTCTTGAGATGTTTAGGCTCAATGTCAGCAGCCAGGAAGTTCACAATGTCAGCATACCACTGCCTATTTACATCAGACATAGCAAAGATAAGTTGTCGAAACAACTCGTCGAAGATCTTCTGAAGTGATGCTATTGTCTGCGTATGGTGTCGATCGACACTAATGTTGGTGTCGATCGACACTCGTGAGTTTTGTCTCGAGCTCGTATCGATCAGAAGTGAATCGCGAATTTCCTCCAAGTCTGCAAAGGGGTGTCGATCGACACTAGGCTCGTAGCTGCAGATTGTTGCAAGTTCTTCGAACTCCTGTCTTGAAAACGAGTTTCAACCAAGTAGACATTCTCTTCAGGCAGAAAATCATCAATAGGGACGTCATCTTCGATCCTAATCCTTGAGAGATGATCAGCTACTCCATTCTCAACTCTTTTCTTGTCCTTAACTTCTATGTCAAACTCTTGGAGAAGTAAAATCCATCTAAGCAACCTTGGCTTTGCATCCTTCTTCTGCATCAAGTACTTCAATGCAGAATGATCTGTATGAACAATCACCTTAGAGCCAACAAGATACTGTCGAAATTTCTCAAAGGCAAAGACCACAGCCAAAAGTTCCTTCTCCGTTGTTGCATAATTCTTCTGAGCATCATCTAATGTTCGGCTGGCATAATAGATAGCGTGCAGCTTCTTTTCTTTCTTCTGTCCCAACACAGCTCCTACTGCGAAGTCGCTGGCGTCACACATTACCTCGAAAGGTAAATCCCAGTCCGGAGGTTGAACAATTGGAGCGCTTACCAAGGCTTGCTTGATTTGCTCAAAGGCTGAAAGGCATTCTGCAGTGAACTCGAATTTCACGTCCTTGCAGAGAAGAGCATTGAATGGTCTTGCAATCTTACTGAAGTCCTTGATGAATCTTCTGTAGAACCCAGCATGACCCAGAAAACTCCTCACTGATTTCACAGAATTAGGTGCTTGCAAGCTTGTCATCACACCAATCTTCGCTTTGTCTACTTCAATCCCATTACCAGAAACTCTATGCCCAAAAACAATGCCATCTCTGACCAAAAATTGGCACTTCTCCCAATGCAGCACTAAGTGTTTCTCTTCACATCTCTTCAGTACAGCACATAAGTTCTCCAAGCAGTCTTTAAAGGATGACTCGTAAACAGAAAAGTCATCCATAAAAACTTCCATGAACTTCTCAATCATATCCATGAAAATGGACATCATGCATCTCTGGAACGTCGTAGGAGCATTACAAAGTCCAAATGACATTCTGCGATATGCGAATGTGCCATAAGGACATGTAAATGTGGTCTTCTCCTGATCATCTGGATGGATTAGAATTTGGAAGAATCCTGAATAGCCATCAAGGAAACAGTAGTATGGATGATTCGCCAATCTCTCTAGCATTTGATCAATGAAAGGCAAAGGAAAGTGATCTTTTCTGGTCGCGGCATTCAGCTTCCTGTAGTCTATGCACATCCTGTGTCTAGTCATAGTCCTTGTAGTAATCAGCTCGTTCTTCTCATTCTTCACCACTGTGACTCCTCCTTTCTTAGGAACCACGTGAACCGGACTGACCCAAGCACTGTCTGAAATAGGATGGATGATACGTGCTTCCAATAGCTTCATGATCTCCTTCTTGACAACTTCCTTAAGGTTCGGATTCAACCTCCTTTAATGCTTAATTGATGATTTTGTCTCATCCTCAAGGTGAATCCAATGCATGCACAAGTCTGGTGAGATACCTGAAATGTCATCAAGAGAATAGCCAAGAGCTTTGCGATTCTTGCGCAGCTTGCTTAGTAATAAAGTGAGCTCTGCATTGTTTAAGGACGCATTCACAATAACAGGATAAGTCGAAGTAGGACCAAGAAATGCGTACCTTAGCCTGGCAGGGAGCTGTTTAAGCTCAACTTTAGGCGCATTGACTTCGCTCCAGTCGTCCAATTTCGCGTCTTTTGCAGCTTTCGCAGAGTGTCGATCGACACCCTGTGATGGTGCCGATTGACACCAATCGTCTTGTGCGACTAGTGGCAAGACTTGCGTCCATCATCTTCGCGTATCCAGCAGCAACATCGTCTAAGTTCCCAGCATCTGTTGTAGAAGTTGTCAAGGCTCTTTCCAAAGGATCTGTAGGATGGTCCTCTTGGAAAATCTCTTCAGCAAGGTTGGTGAGTGAATCGACATAGAAGGTATGTCCATCAATGGTAGGTCTCTTCATCAGCTTCTCCATGTCGAAATTCATCACCAAGTCACCAACATTTAGCGCAATCCTTCCCTTCCTTACGTCAATAATGGGCTCCAGCAATAGCCAAGAATGGTCTGCCAAGAATGAGGGGATCTTTGGGTTCCTCATCATAAGCTAGAACCACAAAGTCAGTGGGAATCAAACAATCTCCCACTTTGATAGAAACATCTTCCAAGACACCTTCAGGGATCCTTACAGAACGATCACAGAGGGACTTTCCGAACCAGTCGGAAAAGATTGAACAATCCAGAACAAAGCTTCGAGGGTCTACGAGTTTCTCTGGAATCTTGTTCTGAATCACAACACTAATTTTCTCAGATATCATCATCACTCCCTCTTCCATGTTCATGTTGGTGGTCATCATCCTCTTCAGGTATCTTCTTATCACGGGAGTGGTTCTAATGGCATCGATCAGAGGGATTTCAATCAGTAGTCTATCCATGATAGCCTTGCATCTGGCGTCAAGCAGTTCCTTCTTCGACATCTTTGGTATCAAGGGGAAAGGGATCTTTGGTTTGTAGACTTTTTCCTCTGCAACTTTTGTCGTCTTGGGCTGATCTGATGTCGTCTGAGAAGAGCGTCTATCGACACCCACCTGGTGTCGATCGACACTTGCCTTTGGTGTCGAGTTCCTCGTGTCGAGCTTGGTCGATTTTGCTTCGTCTCGAGTTGAAGAGTCGCGATTCTCCATGGGTGTCGATCAACCCGCAGCATCAATGTCTTCATCTTCAATGTTCTTCAGCACTAAGTCCTGTTCTTTGCACAGGCTGAAGGTTCTTCCCATTCCTCAATGTGATGGCGTTCACATGGCGTTTAGGATTGGTATCAGTCTTTCCCGGAAGAAATCCTTCTTGCCTCTTGACAGCTCCTGCAGTTTGAGCAACTTGAACATCCAGCTTTTTCACATCAGAGGCAGCTATTACTTCCCCGGCAACGGCGCCAAAAACTTGATGGGGCTCAGGTTTTACCCAAATAAAACTACTGCAAGTGCACAGCAAATGCAATTGTAGTATAAGGGGTATCGAAATCCCAAGAGAAGTAGATGCTACACTAAGGTTTCTAATTTCGAATTATGCTAGGTCGAATAAGTTCAGCTAGACGAGATTAATGCGGTGTAAATTCAGGAGACGAAGGCGCTAGGCAAGGATGATTATCAGGATGAATCAGAGAATTCAGATATTATTTTGTCAGGAAATAATTAAGAACCGTCTAGAACTCGAAATGCTAATTTAAAACCAATCAACTCTCGTTGCAAAAGTTATTTATGCCTAAATTGCAGAAAACCAAATCTCTTTGCGAGTTCAAACAATTCAGACAAGCATTAATGTTCAGGTTCGATTTGGTCACAAAATACCTAAACCAAATCTCTTTGCGAATAGTTATTTTGCTCATCTATGATTAGATCAGATTATCAATAATGCTCTCGCATCTATTAAACAACCTAAGGTTTGATTTCTAAGTGATCAATTTCAGAAATTAATATAAGCACAAATCAAGATGAAGATCAAAGTGATTTTCCTAACAAGAAAATAATTCTACAAACTCATCATCAAGTGATAACTCAATTTTTCTATTAGTCAAACAATGTCCCAACACTGTTAACCGTATGCAGTATAGTGTATGGGGTATCAAACCATTTTGGGAGCATTAGTGAACAGATCGGTCATATCGGTATCATAAGTCAAGTTCGAAATGGGTAAAGATTGAGACTTTACTACTAAAAACGACTAAAGGATAGATGTTGTGTCACTCGAGACCATAAATAAAATAATTTTAAAGGTATTAAGCAGAAACTGGAGATTTAAAAGGTAAAAAGATAAGCTTTCAAGATAAAAGAAGGATCAAGATGGGTTTTATGAACTAGGTGACTCTCGGTTTTGTTTTATCAAGCTAAAGCTTTTGGATCACATCAAGACTTGGTCTTTTGATGATGATTCTTAGGTAAACGGATCCTCTAATCGTTTAGCCCATGGTGTTTGGGTCTAAACTCTTTGAATCTCAATCACCATACACTAGCTCTCGCATAGTGGTACAATAGAAGAAACAAGCATCTATAACGTCCCTATTGAACCGTAAGACCCTTAGACAGATGGTTAGTCATAGTCCAAGGAATCAAACTCTTGTTCATGGATCCGGCTAAGTAAGCACGTGGCGTTCGTGTCAAGCCGCCTATGGACTTTAGGCTAGATGGCCAGACTAGACTAAGCTTTGGGATTGATAAACAAGAAAGAATCTAACTTTATGTTTTACCTAAGCAAGAAATAATAACCCGAGAGTTCCTTGGTCCTTTCAACCCATCAAAATCCTAAAGAGACTACTCACGCGCCATTTGAGAAACCTCAAGATCCATAAGGATAAGAAGGCTACTCATGGCTTGCAAGATAGTCAAAAATAAGAAAAGGAAGAAGCTTTCTTGAAATACACTAAGCGATAATACTTAAAACTTCAATATAGCATAAAATTCAAAGCTTTGAAGCAAGCTTCAATGGTGAAAATACAAATATAGTTCTCGGTTTTGAAAAAAGACAGAAAATAAAACTAGAAAGTGTGATGATAAGGATAAGAGTGGAGGAGAGAGTATTTATACATAAAAGAGAAAAAACCTAAAACGTTGGGACCACTTTCCCGAAATGGTACTATTTTGGACTTTAGCGTTTTGGGCTCAAGTCGTGGTGAGCACGCCGATATGCTAACTCTTCTGATTCTTCGGGCAGTCTCCATGTCGGGCAAGTGTTTCGGGATCATGCCATGAAGGCTTGCCTTCTTTGTTACTTGAATCGGGTATTTCTCGTTGCCTTGCTCCGATATCCGTCTTCATGGAATCCTCTTGCTGGATCTTCGCTCCGGGGTGTTCCTTTCGGGACTAAGTCGCTGCTACTCGTCGAGGTTCATCATGCGTTTATCCATATCGGCTACATGATCGTGATCCATGCTCGATATCATCTGCTCATCCTCCAATTGTGATCTCCCTTCTTGTTTTCTTCTTCGGACCATCCTAAACACCTGAGAAAACACTCCAAACATGCAAGACTATGCAAAAACCTAACCTAATGCATCTAATCCTATCATGAGTGAAGATGTGATGAAAACTAAGACTAAAGTGCAAAAATGAGGTCCTAACTAACATGAAATATGTGTTAAAAACATGCAATTTACAGAGATATCAACACCCCCTAACTTGCCTTTTTGGTTGTCCTCAAGCAAAAGCTAACCGGAGGGGTGAGGTTTTAAAAGAAAAGGTGTAAGTTTGAATCCAAAATGCCATTTAAAAGAAATTAACTCAATGTCTAAGTTCAGGTTTCTAGGATGCAAGTCGAATTCTACCTATCCAGAAAGCCTTAGCCACATTCATCACAATAATCAAGCAAAATCAATCCCAACTTAGATGCACATTCAAATTCCCAATTTCCTTTCACATTCATTAAGAAATTTAAAACGTGGATCTCATTCATGCATGTCAATTAACTCACTTGGTTTAGGATAAGGTCACGAGCTAAGTATGAACTCGTAGTGTGAACGGGTTAAGTGTTTAGTGGGATCACTCTTGAAAGGAACCTTCTTAATGCAAAATGCTAAGGGTAAAAACCAATGGATGCATACAAGGCTAGATTCCCATCTACTCAGAACATCTATTTCGTTTCCTACCCTAGTTCAAACTGCTCCCTCTTAAGCTACCCTTTCTTCTGGTGTCTCGCCTTATTCCCGTTATTACTCCTAGATATTAACTTCCCTGGTCATTTCGGGGGACTTCTTCTTTGTTGGAGATCGGTTTCGGCCTTCTGGCTTCTTTGTTGCGTTCTTTGCGTTTCACCTTTGGTGTTGTTGGCCGGATTTAGACTTCGTTGATTGGCCTTCTTTTGCTTTCTTTTGGAATCGCCTTTTTCTTCTTTTGTTTTCATGCCTTTTTGGTGCCGCCATCTCCTTTATACGTGTCCCCGTCTGACTCCTTGGTATCTTTCCTTTTTCCCTTCTGTCAGTGTATGATCAATCGGAATACACCCCCCTTTTCCTAGCCTACCCAGTAACATCGGCTCCTTATTTCGGTATGTAGCCGATTTCAGTTTCATACACCACCTAACCTAGTGTTGACCCGAGATGTGAGCCAACGTCTACATGGAAATCTAACCTTTGTCGGTCTAAACCCAACACTTTTTGCCTAAGAAGATTCGAAAATGGTGCAAAGGCCTCACATGCTCTTACAAAAGTGTTTATGGTTTAAAACAAAGGTTTTGGTTTCGGGTGTGGTCTGGTACTTGGACTAGCAGAAGGGTGGTAAAAGGGGTAAGAAAGTCCAAGTGAAATCCATGGGTTATTTGACAAACATGAATGGGATAATTAAATTCTTCAAATTAACGGTTCAAGTTCATTAGAGAAATGGTTCAAGTCGCAATGCATCAAGTTAAAACCGAATTTCACAAGACAAATTCCAAATGTGGTGCTACCTTAAGCTCAGTCTAATTCAAAATGCATCAAACAAACAAGAACTAAGGCATTGAATTCATGACTTAAAAATGGCTATTTACAAGGATTCACTACACTTAACACCTTATGTGAATGCTTATGAATCCTGAATGAATGCATCTAGACTCGATCCTAGAATGGAGATGCAACTACAGGAATCTTTTTGTGGAACAAATTTTTTCAAAAAAATTTCAAATTTTTTTTTCTATGCAAGTTTAATGAATGCATGATGGTTAACCTAAGTAATGCACATACTACGTACTCCCCCAAACTTAAATCACACAGTCCCTGTGTGATAGAAGAGAAGAAAAATACGGTCCTAATAGAAATGCAAAAATGTTTAAGTAAAAATCAAAAATAAAAGAAAAAGTGCTTATATACAAGGGTTTTGGAGTGGTACCTCATTGTTCAGTGTGATGTGAGGACGTGATGTCCTCACTGGTCGAGAAGGAAGGGTTGTCCGATTCTGGTATCGGGGACTGGCTCGCACGCCTTTTCCTCGATATGCTTTCTTCTTGGCAGGAATACCTTCCCGGTTCGCTATGCTCGCGTTCTCTTGGCAGGAACGAGAAGGAATGCCTCTCCTGGTTTTTTTGGCTGTTTGTTTCGTCAGATTCCTCCTCTTCATTTCCTTCTGTTTCCTCCGAAGATATATCGGCTTCAAGCCGTGGTGATGACGCCGAGCCCTTCAGCTTCGAGGTGTGAGATTTTATTTGGCCCTTCAGGCCTTTCACATGCCCTTTGATTCCTTTCACCGTGGAGACTAGCTTCCTGATCGAACGATCCTGCCACTTGCAGTACCGCTGGAGCACGTTGATCCTATTGTGAGTTGTCTTGAGAGTTTGGTGTGTTGCACTAGTGATTGGATCGAAATGATAACGATCCGCCCCATATAGAGGGAAACCAAACTCGTCGGTAGGGTCATTATAGCTGCCTTCATCCTCTTCTTCTTCTTCAGCAACCATATCGGTTTCTTCCCGATATTCCTCCTCGTAGTCCCCATTGAAATCAGCTCCATAAGGGAAAAGATGCTCGTTCTGCGGCTCGAAATCAAGATGCCTAGGCTCCCTTATCGTGGTCAAATATGGGTTCGGTAGGAACAGCACGGCTGCCTGTCCTGATGGGAGGGTGAACTGATATCGATGTCCATGCCGATATGGCTTCCCGAGGAACTGGCACTTCTTCAAGTACGCGATGTCTATCCAACGGATTCCATGAGTTGGCTCTTCAAGATCGATACCAGCCCCTCTCAGGATGGCAGATACAACTCCTCCACAGCCCACTTGAGGTCTATCGCTCGGTGTGGAGATCATCCACGACTTGTAATGGAGGAGCTCCTTGAGTAATATCGTAATCAACCTGGTGCTCCTTCTGCTTCCCTTTAGTTCGAACACGTTCCTGGTCTCTTGAATGATTTCTACCAGACCGTCATCCATTATCTCCAGCTCCTTAGTCAGGACAGCTCCACATTCCTTCCTTGCAAAGAAAGTATGTGCAATGGCTCTTTGCACATACCTCAAAGCTGGGTGCCTATCCTGGTGCTCTTGTTAACTCCGGGCTTGTAGGTTCCTACCCCAATGTGCATCCACAGTGCCTCCAGCTCCTCCCTTTCTATATTCAGGGTCATCTCGCGCATATCGCCTTGGCTGAATCCGAATATCGACTCCAGTTCCCGAAATGACATTTGGTGAGTATCGTTTCCATACTTGAAACGGATGTAGCCATCACTGTCTTCCTCTGGTGTCTCTTCTCCAAAAGCTTAGAAGGTCACCTCCATTGTTGCAAGTAACTGGAAAGTTGCTTCATCATGGGATGCATAAGCATTTTCCATGAATCGCTTCAGGCCCATTGCGTTGAAAAGGATCTGGCAGTCCTCGTAGATACCCAATTCGATCATTGTTTCGTCGTGGGGGTAACGTGTGGCCTTGAACTCCATTCGCCTGAATGTTATACGCATGTCGGCTAGGGTGTGTCGGGAACTCGTACTTCTCCTTCCCTATGCACGTGTGGGTGAGCGCACTACAGCCGCTCGGCTGAAACTTCCAACTGGCCTCTTTCCTTCTCTCTTTTCTGTTTGGTATTCCCTCGATCTCCCAAGAACAGCTCCGCTTCTCGTTGATCCTACCATTGTACCTAACAATCAAAAACACTCGAAAGTGTGTAAGCACAAGGAAAAACACTAAGAGCAAAGATTATCTTGCATGTATGTTTAAACCTAAGGAAACTCTATTCATGACTAAAGAGACCCAAGCAAACATATTCGAATTACTACTGGATCGGGATAAATCCTAAATCGTGAAGGATAAAGAATTTTCCTTATAAGTTGTTCTTCACAGATTAAAGTTTTAGACAAGCATGCATTGATCAAAAGGTGAGGAAGGGGATTTCTGGAATCTCAAAATTTCAAAAGAGTTTAGCCGTGAAGCTATCCTCGCAAATAGATATGCCGAAATTCAGATAATCCTACAAAAAACCCTAAGTTTTTTATGCAAAATCGTCTACCAAACGTTTCTCCATCCACTCTCAAACCCCTAATGCAACGAATCTAAACAATCCTAAGAAATACTTAATCATATCGTTCTAGAGCAAGTATTTACCTTAGCACGATATTTGCAAAACATTCTTGGAAGGAAGCACAGATTCGGGTTGCGAAATTTAAAGGCTAAAGACAATTTCCTGGGTTTGAGAGCGATGGGAGATGAAAGCGAGAGAGGCAATAGCTTTTTATAAAGAGGAGATAAGGGGAGAAAAAGGGTTTGACTAGGGTTTCTCGGTTTGGGGAATAGCTGTCGGCTAACCCCAACCAAGTATTCTTGCCTTACCCGGAAAAGTGGGGCATGAATTTGAGCGCTTTTCTCGGATTGGCTAAGTCTAAATACCCTATTACCTGGACGGCCATATCGGATTGAATCCGATATGGTTTGATTGATGTTTTGGATATCGGCTGGTTCCCGATATGTGACCACAGTGAAGGTTATCTAGCTTGGGCTTCGTTCTATATCGGCTACACACCGTTATGTCTGCTCGACAGAGAATGCCCAGGGACGATATCATGGTGTTAACCCGATATTATATCCCGTTGCGGTGCTAGACAACTTCTCATAGGTTTTAGCTCCTCTTATATGTAAGTGACCCCATCCTATCTTTCATGGGATCCTGAAAACATTAAACTAGACTAGAAAAAGCATTAATATGTACATGGATAAGCTTGGGGTGCCTCCCAAGAGCGCTTTGTTTTGAGTCACTTAACTTGACTTTTCTTGATCATTTTTCAGTATGAAAGGGGGGAGCGAACACCCCTCGATCCTGTGGGAGGATCTTTACTTTCCTTAATCACAGAGATGAAATCAGCCAGAGATACATTGGATGTCCCCTCTTTGCTTACCTTAGATCCCTCTTGAATGGTCAAATCGGTGTCTTTTATCACCTTAAGATAAGCAAAGGGTCTGACCTTTCCCTTGCATTTCAGCTTGTATCTCATCTCACCATCAGCAGAGAGAATAGGTTTAAGAGTCATACCTTCTAGAAGATCACCGAGGGTTGGTCCTTTCACATAGGACTTCTAGCAAGTGATCACCTCTTTCGGCGCTTCTTGGACTACTTTTGGCTGTTCCTCGAACATGGCGTTGAGCGAAACTCCATCAAAGCTGGCTCCATCGTAGCATATTTCCAATGATGGATCTTTGGTTTTCTCAATCGCCTTCTTGAGCATAAGGGAGTAGGCATGCTCCTTTTCGTCGATCCTCTTCCCTTTTGTGTCAAAATGCATCACCAAGCTCCCGGTTAGCCTTAGCTCTACCTTGCCGCTTCTACAATCAAACATACAACCGGCAGAGGCTAGGAAAGGTCTTCCCAAAAGGAGGGTCTCCTTGACATCTTGGTCCATTTCTATCACTAGAAAGTTACTTGGCAATAGCACATTTCCAATCATGAGAGGTAGGTCTAGTAGCTTCCCAACTGTCTTCCTCTCACTTCCATCGGCCAGTGATAACGGCTTTTTGCAGTCGGTATAAGTGTCATACCCGAGACGCTTAGCCGTGGCTAGACTCATAACGTTGGTGCTTGCACCTAGATCACACAAACAGTCTTCAAAGTTGATTCCTCCGAGTGTGCATGGAAGAGTGAATGATCCTGGATCTTCGAGCTTCTTTACTACTAAGGTTTCTTCCTTAGGTTTCTCATCACGAGCTGCTGCATTCCTTCCTATGGTTACCATTGCATCAGCATAGAGCTTGTCCTTCAAAGCTACTAGGAAAGCTGGAATAGGTTTCGTTATATCGCCACTGTTGAAGAGATCTTCAACCTTCTTCAAGGTTTCAATCAATTCGGCTTCTTGTTCTTCTATTAGCCGCTTCTTGTGCCTCTTGGGGTATGGCATTGGTGGTTTGTAGACGCGCATGAATGGTGCTTTTTTCGGATCAGTGGCTGCTTTCTCTTCAGAGGCTTCCAAATTTTTCGAACTCCCTCCCCTTCTTAGGATGTCGATGTCCTCATCGACTTGAGTCCGATTTGAGTTGCTGTTATCGGCCGGATCCCGTTTTTCAATGTCGCTACTGGTGATCATTTGGCAATACTCCTTTGGGTTCATGATGGCTTTTCCAGGAAGGTTGCTTGTTTGGCTTGTCGATGCTATTCCTTTGTTATTCTCAAGGGCTTTAACGCAAGTGGTTAAGGCTTCAATCTTCCCAGATAGTTCCGTGTTAACTCCATCTATCTTGTTATGTACTTCGGCAAAACGCTTGTGTATATCCGCTTGGATGTGTGTTTGACCGTGGAGTAGTTGCTTTAGAGTGCCTTCCAAGTCAAAATTTGCTTGAGCAGATGGATTTCCTTGTTGTTGTTGGAAGCCAGGAGGTGCAACGGCTTGTTGTCGTGGCGGATAGCCGTTTTGATTCTGGAACCGTGGTACAAAGCCTTGTTGGTTCGTGTATGTCACGAATTGTTTTGCTCCTCCTGCTTGTTGCTGAGGGTATGTCTAGTCCTGTGGGTTAGCGACGTTTGTGCTCCGGTAAGACACATTATTGTTTGGTCTCCAATTTTTGTAACATCCTTGAGCGTTGATGTAGTTAACATCTTCATACTGAACGTCCTCCCCTTCTTGGTTTGGAGTGATTTCTTCCACGAAATGTACTTCCTTTTGAGCTTCGACAAGTAGTAACTTGTGTAGTTTCTCATTGAGTTCTTTGATCACTCTCCGGCTTCCATCTACTTCTTCTTTGGAACCTCGGTTGGATCTGTCATAATCTTCGTGGTAAGAAAAGTCACTCTGAGCTAGATTTTCGACCAGCTCGAGACCATCGTCAACGTCTTTGGCTAAGAAATTGCCATTGCTCGCCGTATCGAGCAGCATCCGAATCTTAGGAATGACACCACGGTAGAGAGTGCTGAGGAGTGATTCTTGACTGAATCCATGGTGGGGACACTGAGTAGTGTATCCCTTGAATCTCTCACAGGCTTCACCGAAGGTCTCATTGGATTTCTGAGTGAATCCGCTTATCTCGTTCCTCAATCGGGCTGTCCTCGATGTGGAGAAGAACTTCATCAGGAAAGCTTTTTTTCATTCTGCCCACGATGTAATGGATCCATGGGGCAGTGTCTTCTCCCAGGCGTGTGCTTTGTCTCCCAACGAGAAGGGGAACAATCTTAGCTTGAAACCGTCTTCGCTTACACCGTTTATCTTTGTCATAGCGCACACACGATCGAACTGGTCGAGATGGTCGAGTGGGTCTTCCAAAGGCAGACCGAAGAATCTGTTGTTCTGGACCGTGGAAATGAGACCACTTTTAATCTCGAAGTTGTTATTCTTCACTGGTGGTGGCTGAATACCATGTCGGCTTGTAGTCGATATCGGGGCGTCTCCTGCACCGATTTGCCTAATCGGTCTTGGAACAGCTGCAACGCCAGGCTGTCCTTGAACTCCTTGTTCACCTTGTGGACCACGGGGTCCTTGGTGACCTTGTTCTCCTTGTGCACCAGCTGCGCCCGCAGCTCCTTGAGCACCTTGTTGATTATCCATTGTCACACGGTCTTGTGTTTCGGCTTGTTCCCGATTTAGTCTGGCTGATCGTTCGAGCAGGTGGATATCGTTGATTCGGGGAACAAGATTTGTTGTACCGTGTGAGCGTAGGTTCATACACCTGTCAAAACAGAGATATACAAGTAGAAGTGTTAAATGACTGGAAAAATAAAAACTTGTCCTTATAACGACCTAGGACCGAAATGACTAAACTTTCTCTCAAAACGGCAACGGCGCCAATTGATAACTCAATTTTATATTGGTCAAACAATGTCCCAACACTGTTAACCGTATGCAGTATAGTGTATGGGGTATCAAACCATTTTGGGAGCGTTAGTGAACAGATCGGTCATATCGGTATCATAAGTCAAGTTCGAAATGGGTAAAGATTGAGACTTTACTACTAAAACCGACTAAAGGATAGATCTTGTGTCACTCAAGACCATAAATAAAATAACTTTAAAGTTATTAAGCAGAAACTGGAGATTTAAACGGTAAAAAGATAAGCTTTCAAGATAAAAGAAGGATCAAGATGGGTTTTATGAACTAGGTGACTCTCGGTTTTGTTTTATCAAGCTAAAGCTTTTGGATCACATCANCAACACTGTTAACCGTATGCAGTATAGTGTATGGGGTATCAAACCATTTTGGGAGCGTTAGTGAACAGATCGGTCATATCGGTATCATAAGTCAAGTTCGAAATGGGTAAAGATTGAGACTTTACTACTAAAACCGACTAAAGGATAGATCTTGTGTCACTCAAGACCATAAATAAAATAACTTTAAAGTTATTAAGCAGAAACTGGAGATTTAAACGGTAAAAAGATAAGCTTTCAAGATAAAAGAAGGATCAAGATGGGTTTTATGAACTAGGTGACTCTCGGTTTTGTTTTATCAAGCTAAAGCTTTTGGATCACATCAAGACTTGGTCTTTTGATAATGATTCTTAGGTAAAGGGATCCTCAAATCGTTTAGCCCTTGGCGTTTGGGTCTAAACTCTTTGAATCTCTATCACCATAGACTAGCTTTCGCATAGCGGTACAATAGAAGAAACAAGCATCTATAACGTCCCTATTGAACCGTAAGACCTAGACAGATGGTTCGTCTTAGCCCAAGGAATCAAACTCTTGTTCATGGATCCGGCTAAGCAAGCACGTGGCGTTCGTGTCAAGCCGCTATGGACTTTAGGCTAGATGGCCAGACTAGACTAAGCTTTGGAAATGATAAACAAGAAAGAATCTAACTTTATGTTTTACCTAAGCAAGAAATAATAACCCGAGAGTTCCTTGGTCCTTTCAACCCATCAAAATCCTAAAGAGACTACTCACGCGCTATTTGAGAAACCTCAAGATCCATGAGGATAAGAAGGCTACTCATGGCTTGCAAGATAGTCAAAAATAAGAAAAGGAAGAAGCTTTCTTGAAATACACTAAGCGATAATACTTAAAACTTCAAAATAGCATAAAAATCAAAGCTTTGAAGCAAGCTTCAATGGTGAAAATACAAATATAGTTCTCGGTTTTGAAAAAAGACAGAAAATAAAACTAGAAAGCGTGATGATAAGGATAAGAGTGGAGAAGAGAGTATTTATACATAAAAGAGGAAAAACCTAAAACGTTGGGACCACTTTCCCGAAATGGTACTATTTTGGACTTTAACGTTTCGGGCTCAAGTCGTGGTGAGCACGCCGATATGCTAACTCTTCTGATTCTTTGGGCAGTCTCCATGTCGGGTAAGTGTTTCGAGATCATGTCGTGAAGGCTTGCCTTCTTTGTTACTTGAATCGGGTATTTCTCGTTGCCTTGCTTCGATATCTGTCTTCATGGAATCCTCTTGCTGGATCTTCGCTCCGGGGTGTTCCTTTCGGGACTAAGTCGCTGCTACTCGTCGAGGTTCATCATGCGTTTATCCATATCGGCTACATGATCGTGATCCATGCTCGATATCATCTGCTCATCCTCCAATTGTGATCTCCCTTCTTGTTTTCTTCTTCGGACCATCCTAAACACCTGAGAAAACACTCCAAACATGCAAGACTATGCAAAAACCTAACCTAATGCATCTAATCCTATCATGAGTGAAGATGTGATGAAAACTAAGACTAAAGTGCAAGAATGAGGTCCTAACTAACATGAAATATGTGTTAAAAACATGTAATTTACAGAGATATCATCAACCCTAGATCGCCCTAACCTAACTAGCAAACTACTCAGACATAGAGATGAAAAAACAAATCATACTGAAATAAATAGCATAAAAAGAATAGGGAATGATACAGGGGTTCGAAATCTGGCTCAGATGAGTTAGAATTGTCTCCCTAAAAGCTCATGATCAATCTCTCTGTAAGTCTCAAAAACAGAAAATAATGATAAGATCTCTGGCTAAACAATGTCTGACAACTATTTATAGAAGAGATATTTTCGTCGGGGGCAGTCTTGTAATTTCTTCAAACTTGAGACAGTTTCCTTTTTCTGATGGAAATCCTAACAAAGTGGCGGTCTTCATTGGGGTCGATCGACACTAAGTGATGGTGTCGATCGACACCTTGCGTGTAAATCCACTCCGACTTCATCACTTTCGCTGCTTCTCAAAAATGCTCCAAAAAGCTTCAGAATCCCTCATAAGCTCCATTCGCACTCCATCCTGTAAAGACTTAAATAGGACTCGAAAAATACCAAAAGAATCTATAAAAACACCTATATCATGGTCCAAAAACGGGTAAAAACCATGATATATCAATGACATAGTCACCTAGGTAGGCAAATCAATCCATTTTAAACTTATTCAAATGGGCCGGATCCGGGTCGTTACAATTCTCCCCCACTTAACTGGAATTCGTCCTCGAATTCTGATCCCGCCAGTGTGAACTCTAACCCCCAAACCCCAAGACAGTCTCCTAGGACAGAACCAGTTTGCTTTCTTGGCTCTGATGCCACTTGTAACTCCCCGACCGCCCCTACCGGCGAGTCACCCATCCCTCTGTCGGGCTCGTGGACCCCGCCCCTGTCCGACGGCTGGTGTGTTATTTTTTTCGGGGCCCGACCGACTGATTTACTTGTCCCTGCAATCATCACGTGACCTTTTCCCGTGTTTTGACCTCACTCACACGGTTTCGCAGAGGAGATATGATCCTGACCAGCTTTAAGGTTTATCAAGCGGAAGCAATGCTTAAACCTAAGGAAACTAAGCTTGGACCTGAACGTGAAGGCAAAGCTTACAAATGGGTTGTGACCGTTTGTACTCTTTTTCAATCCTTGGTTTTATCCCAATGGGTTTTGCAGGAAAGGTTTTAATGAGGCAAATTGGTTCACATGGTTTTCTAAACCCATTCTGAAGCTATTACAAGCCAAGCAATTTGGAGATGCACTTAATGGACTAATCCAAGAAGTTATGGGAAAAGAAAGCATTGTGGGAGCAAAAGTGCAATACACTGAGGTTATGTTACTTTCGCACAAACCCGCCTGTTTAGAGCACCCGCCGGCCTAACATATGCTTCCAGGCCAGCACCAATTCGCACAAACCCGCCGGTTTGGAGCACCCGCCAGGCTGAAAACAGGCCACTTTTCTGGTTGACGAAAATGAAGCTCAAAAGTCATTTTTGATCATTTTTGGTCAATCTATCTTTAATTTCTACCTAGTTTTCGAGATTCACTTAGACTAGACTCTTCAAGGCTCATTTTCTCTTGATAAACTCATGTAATCTCATTTGAGAAACAACCAACTTTTTATCATAGATTCTTTTTTTTTTGTGAGAGTGATTCTCATTTGTTCCTTGTGAACTTTTTGATTACTTGGTGTGTTCATCCAAGCAATCAAACGGCTTATCAAGTGATTTACATCATCATTTGCGGCGCCATTCATTGCCGAGATTTAAGTTGACGTTCTAAGATAATTTTGGGTCTTAAGACATTGCGATCTTAAGGTTTTCAGTTACACGCCATCTTCTATCAAGGTTCCGCCGCCTTGTTTCTTTTGAAGCGTTTAAGAGAGTGTTGGGTCTTAGAACACTGCGATTCTAAGTTTATTACTACACGCCTTCCATTGAAGTCGAGGATTATCCAACTACCTCCTTAGAGTGCAATTTCTTGGGCGTTCCCGCGTCAAGTGGTATCAGAGCAACACTCTAAGTTCGGTAAGTTCGGTATTCATCCTATCATCTTCTCATCTCTTCATCTTCTTATCAATCATCTTCTTATCTTTTCATCTTCTACCTTTTCATCTTCATTTCTTTTGTTTTCAATTTTTATTATTTATTTTCGTATCCAGTAACAAAAAAAAATACAAAAAAATACAAAAACAAAAAAAACGAAATTCAAAATCAAAAAAAAAGGATCTAAGAAGTTCTGGAATTGTGTTACAATCTAAAATTTCTTATTCTATCTTTTGTGTTTTGAAAGTATGTTTATTCGGGTTTTGAAGTTCTACCTAAAATCTTTTGAGTACTATCTTCTGTCTTTGATTGACTTGGGGAAAACATTCTGAAGTTTTTGGTTAGTTCTATAAAACTCTTGACGAATCACTTAGAGAAATTCATTTTGAGAGAAACACTTGAGTGAAACACTTGAGAGAAACACTTGTGAGGAACCCTTACTACTAACATGTTTGTTAGTTTTTCAGGAAAAAAATCATGTCTTAAATCTAATGAGAGTCCCAATCAGAGGGAAATTGTACTTAGAGATGATGGAGATCTTGAAACTGAAGAAGAAGTAGTTTATGAATCGAAGTCATTGGATTGTAAAAAGATTGCTGTCAAAAAAGATCTGTTGAGATCATTGTGTGCAAGCTAGAGAAGAAGCAAGTGTGCAGCAAAAGAATCTGTTTCAAACTAGATGCCATGATCAGAATGAGGTGTGTGATTTGATCATTGATGGAGAGAGCTGTATAAACGTAGCAAGCACTACTTTGGTGGAGAAATTGAGTTTGCAACCTGAGAAGCATCCAAAACCACACAAACTGCAATGGTTAAATGTTTATGGTGAAGTGAAGGATACAAGGCAGGCTCAGATTTTGTTTTGCATAGGAGAATATGAAGGCGAGGTGCTGTGCGATATAGTACCAATGCAGACTGGTCATATACTGTTGGGGAGGCCTTGGAGATTCAGTTGCAGAGTGCAACATGATGATTTTTACAGTAAGCATACGTTTGGATACAAAGGCAGAAGCATTACTCTTGTTCCTTTGAAACCACAGGAGATTTATCAAGATCAGTTTCTACTGAAACAAAGGGAGATACAAGAAGCTTTGAGTGAACCCCCAGACACTTACTACCAAAAGGAGAGTAAGAGTTTGGGGAAAAACCCAGAAAAAGGCCTTTGAGAGTAAACCTGTAACAAACTCTAATTTCTTGGTGAGATCTTGTGAGGATAAGAGAGTTCTTTTCTCTAAACAGCTTGTGATTTTATTTGAAACTCTTATGAGTTTAACTAACTTTGAACCGGTGCTGTCGAGTAAAGTTACTTCTCTTTTGCAGGATTTCGATGAAGTCTTTCAGGAAGAAACAAAAGAGTTACAAAGGCGAGTTAGTGAGCTAGTAATATACTCATTTATTTCGCATATTTAGCATGCATTTAGAATAGGTTTTCATGCATACATCATTCATAATAGGCTAGTTTGCATCATTTATCTCATTTTAAGTCATAGAACGCTTTGCATTAGCATTTGCATGGTTTCTTGCATATTTGCATCTTTTTCAGGTTATTTAGAGTACTTGGAGCTGTGATGGATGCTGAGCATTGACAAGAAGATGAAAGAAGAGTCTAGGAGTTGGCGGGAATCAAGGGAAAACTTGGACAAAAGAGAAGGAGCATAGATCGACTCGAAGATCGACATCTCAGCCTGTTTCACCTTCAGATCGACTCCAAGATCGACCAAGCCAAGTCGATTCAACCAAGATGGAGAGACAGATCGAGCAGAATGAGTCGATCCATGAGAGATCGACTAGACGATCGAGTAGCCAACCCGAACCAAGCACAGATCGAGTCCAGGATCGACCAAATCAACTCGATCATCCGAGCCAGGCTACCAACCCGTTCCTAACTCATGTGATTGTCTTCTAGTGAGGGGACCACTTTGGTCTCAAAGTCTCCTAGAAGACATGAAACCTTGTTTCAGGGAATGGGTGACAAATTCATATAATTTCCTTATGACTTCTAAGGGAGGAAGACTTTTGTGTAGCATATCTTATCACACAGTCACTTTTCATATGATGGCAGCGTGGGAGAGAGAGAAGCAGAGTATTGTTCTTGCTTGTTCTTACTTGTTCTTGCTTGTTCTTACTTTTTCTTGTGTGGAAAAACCTTTATTTTCATTTTGAACCAAGTATTTTCGTTTTCTTAAGTCTAACCTTTCTTCTTGCAAAAACAGAGCATGTTCTACAACTCTAAACTTATGTTTAAGAGAAGTAAGAACATGATTTGCGAGTAAACCACTAAGGTTTGAGGTTGGGATGATTAAAGGGGTTGAAGACTAAAATCTTGGGTCTTTTCTTATTCTTCATCTAATTCTCTTCTTTGATTTGGGGGTTTTAAAGTCTAGAGATTCTCGATGGAGATCTCTTTAATCTTAGAGATTTCCTTATCTTAACAAGACTTAGGAAATCCCTTAAAACCAAATCCAAGAGACTAGCTCATCCTTTCCCAAACGCCATAGATGCTTAGGGAGCTAGTTAAGCCATCTTTTAAGATCCAAGCTTCATGTTCTTCATCCTGTCTTTCCACCACACATCATGGGTTAGGAGGAAAGGGTGAAGAAAGGATTTACACCACACATCATGGATAAATCTAGTCATGGCTTCTTAAGACTTAGAGATAGCACTAAAGTCTGTGAAATTATGTTTTTAAAACCCCAAGTTCGAATTTTCAACCTCCTTAAGAATGAATCCCAACCTTGAATCTGTTTTAAACTTTCGAAAACTTAAAACCATTTTCATCTTAGAGTCTTTTAAATTTGTAAAATTGTGTTTTTGCTGATTTTAGTATTTTAGAAATTGCCTAGAGTTTTATTTTACTGTCTGGTATTGAGTTAGTAGTCGTTAGATTTTTAGAAATAGTTTTCGAAAATCTTGTCACTTACTTAAAAATTGTCTAGTTTATCAGGTTTTAGATTTTGATTTTATAAAATTAGTAGATTGGTTGTTAAATCGTTTAGAAGTCATCTAGTAGTTGTATAACCCTTCAGTAAGGATTTTAAAATAGTTTTCGTGGCTGTATAATCACTGCAAGTAATTGTTACACAATTGTTCCCAAATTAACCCGAATTCTCCTTAGATTTACTTGAACTCTTGTATTTTTGGTATCTTTCACCACCCCGATTTGGATTGACTCCTAAAGTACTACAACAACAAAAAGAGACTTTAGCATTTGATTAGAAAACCATGAAAAAGTTCTCTTATCAGCTAGTGACGACAAGGTACATCAAAGAGAGCATAAGTCCATGTGCTGATCTTATTTTGCTAGTTCCTGAGAAAGATGGAACTTGGGAGGTGTACAAAGATTGTAGATCCATCAAGAAGCAACACACCTTTCTCAAAAGATCCTTAAAAACCAGGTGTTTTGTTACCTCTTCTCAAACTGATTTTGTGCTTGAAAAGAAAAATACTTGTGCCAGACTTACATGTTTAGAACCGGTGAAACCGAGTAGCAATCTTTCTGTTTCACAAAGGAGTGTGCCAGTGATTAGTGACGTGGAGCAACATACCAGCTTTGTGCCAGAACCAATTCCTAAGTCATTCCCTTATGACTATCCAAAGCATTGTAAGGAAATTGATTTGGTTAGAACAGAGCCTAGTTTGTTTGTTTTCGTTTCTTCTCAAAAAGAAAAACGATTTGGTTTGGAAAATATTAAAGAGATTTGTGTTTCAAAACCTGTTTTTGATAGCATAATTCAAGCTTTTGAAAGGTTTAAATCTGAAAAGCTTTTTGTGCCAAATTGTTTTCTGTTTGATGAACTTCGTGATCTTGACTCTTCTTTGAGAGTTTCTTTGAGTAAGAAAACATTTGATTCTGATTCTTTGAAAACATTTGAGCTGTTTAAAACTGAAGCAGAGTTTGCATTTGTTAGAACTTTTTCTAAATGTAAACAACGTGTTGAAAACATTTTATGTGTTTCAAATCAGTTCAGTAAACCTTGCAAACCGAAATTGAAAGATCATGTGTTTAATGAAAGCTTTTCTAAGCTTACAACGATCATTTCATGTTCTGATATAAATTTGCTTGTTTTGAGATCAATTAAAGATTTCTGTGACATTTGGAGTCCTAATTCCATCTTTGTCTTTAACAAAGTTCCTCATGATTACCATAAGAACTTGAATCCTGTTTTAAACTACCCAAGAAAAGAGAAGCTGTTTGAACATGTCTTTTGCATGTATGATTTGGTTTCTCTAGTTTTTGTGAAAGTACAGGATAAGTAGGTTAAGGATTCTGCTACAAAAGCAATGATGATTCACGTTTTTTCTAAGCAAGAAAGACGCAAGGATTGGTTCCAAATGGGAGCAAGAAAAGAGAACCACCAAAGGACTTATCAGTCTGAACTTCGGAACTGAAAGTACTTGAGGAAAACAACGTCAATAATCCAAGGAAGTTTCAGTCTAAAATTTCACTTCAATGTTTACAAGTTTATTCGTTTGAGTTTTAGTTTCTTTGTGTCTAAAATGTTCCCTTTTGATGTAGGCGAGTTGGATTTGACGTCATATCCTTTTCAAGAGGAGGGGGATGATATGATCCTGGCCAGCTTTAAGGTTTATCAAGCGGAAGCAATGCTTAAACCTAAGGAAACTAAGCTTGGACCTGAACGTGAAGGCAAAGCTTACAAATGGGTTGTGACCGTTTGTACTCTTTTTCAATCCTTGGTTTTATCCCAATGGGTTTTGCAGGAAAGGTTTTAATGAGGCAAATTGGTTCACATGGTTTTCTAAACCCATTCTGAAGCTATTACAAGCCAAGCAATTTGGAGATGCACTTAATGGACTAATCCAAGAAGTTATGGGAAAAGAAAGCATTGTGGGAGCAAAAGTGCAATACACTGAGGTTATGTTACTTTCGCACAAACCCGCCTGTTTAGAGCACCCGCCGGCCTAACATATGCTTCCAGGCCAGCACCAATTCGCACAAACCCGCCGGTTTGGAGCACCCGCCAGGCTGAAAACAGGCCACTTTTCTGGTTGACGAAAATGAAGCTCAAAAGTCATTTTTGATCATTTTTGGTCAATCTATCTTTAATTTCTGCCTAGTTTTCGAGATTAACTTAGACTAGACTCTTTAAGTCTCAATTTCTCTTTATAAACTCATGTAAGCTCATTTGAGAAACAACCAACTTTTTATCAAAGATTCTTCTTTTTTTTGTGAGAGGGATTCTCATTTGTTCCTTGTGAACTTTTCGATTACTTGGTGTGTTCATCCAAGCAATCAAACGGCTTATCAAGTGATTTCCATCATCATTTGTGGCGCCATTCACTGCCGAGATTTGAGTTGACGTTCTAAGATAACTTTGGGTCTTAAGACATTGCGATCTTAAGGTTTTCAGTTACACGCCATCTTCTATCAAGGTTCCACCGCCTTGTTTCTTTTGAAGCGTTTAAGAGAGTATTGGGTCTTAGAACACTGCGATTCTAAGGTTCTTACTACACGTCTTCCATTGAAGTCGAGGATTATCCAACTACCTCCTTAGAGTGCAATTTCTTGGGCGTTCCCGCGTCAGAGGACTTCCCGGAAAGTCACCCATCTTAGTTCTGCTCCAGCATAAGCACGCTTTACTGTGAAGTTTTCTCAGGATAAGTGACCGGAAAAGGTAAGTCCACTTTAATGACAAAGTCACATAGATAGCCAAATCAATCCATTTTAAACTTATTCAAATGAGCCGGGCCCGGATCGTTACACAATCTGCCAATAATTTTGTTTACGGATCCTCACGAACATCATGAAGATGTTGCTTCTAGTCCCAAATAAGTAGAATACGTTAAATTTGACGAAATCCAATACCAACAATTACGTGACACACCATCAATACATAAACAAACTTACCTTTTGCATATAAGTTTTAACTCTTCCTCATTATCAATCGAAAAGAGTAAAACTATCATTTCAACACATTTTAATAAAAAAACATTATAAAATTGATTATTCACACATTAAAAGAGATTATATAAGGTGTTATATATTGATTTAGTTCTGAGATATATAGAAAATCTAGAAAATAAGTTCAGAAGTAAATTTAGTTCTAAAATAGAAAAAGTTAGAAAATTAGAAAATCATGTAGTATAATTCATCGAAACTGTAACACCCCGATCGCCTCTACCGGCGAGTAACCCATCCCTCCGTCGGTTCGTGGGCCCCGCTCCTATCCAACGGTCGGTGCGTTATTTTTTCCGAACCCCAACCGACTGATTTACTTGTCCCTGCAATCACCATGTGACCTTTTCCCGTGTTTTAGCCTCACTCACAAGGTTTCGCAGAGGACTTCCCGGAAGGTCACCCATCCTAGTCCTACTCCAGAGCATAAGCACGCTTAACTCTGGAGTTCTCTTAAGATAAGTGACCGGAAAAGGTAAATGCACTTTGATGACATAGGTAGCCAAATCAATCCATTTAAACTTAATCAAATGGGCCGGATCCGGGTCGATACAATTATCCCCCCACTAAACGGGAATTCGTCCCCGAATTCTAATCCCGCCAGTGTGAACCCTAACCCCCCAAACCCCAAGACAGTCTTCTGGGACAGAACCAATTTGAGTTCCCTTGGCTCTGATACCACTTGTAACACCCCGACCGCCCCTACCGGCGAGTCACCCATCCCTCCGTCGGGCTCGTGGGTCCCGCCCCTGTCCGACGGTCGGTGCTTTATTTTTCCCGGACCCCAACCGACTGATTTACTTGTCCCTGCAATCACCACGTGACCTTTTCCCGTGTTTTAGCCTCACTCACACGGTTTCGCAGAGAACTTCTCGGAAGGTTACCCATCCTATTCCTACTCTAGCATAAGCACGCTTAACTCTGGAGTTCTCTTAGGATAAGTGACCGGAAAAGATAAATGCACTATGATAACATAGATAGCCAAATCAATCCATTTAAACTTATTCAAATGGGCCAGATCCGGGGCGTTATAGAAACATACAAATTTTCATTTTGACAAAATCTTTTTACAAAATCTATACACCGTAATCTGCTTTAATCAAACGGATCGTCGAAGTTGTTTTTCATATTACGGATATGAAGTTGAAAATAGAAAGCCACTAATAATTCGATACCATTGCATTGATTGGACTACACCTACCGCTTAACCCGGTTAAGCAAGTTTTTCATTACACTAATAATTCGATACCATTGTATTGATTGGACTACCGCATAACCCGGTTAAGCAAATTTTGTTTAATGAAAAGTTGAAAACTTTATTGTGTGAGTATTTAAGAATATATATACTGTATGGTAGTTTGGATATAATTTATTTTGAGGAAAACTAATTAAATGCGATAAAACGAGTGAAGGAGTAAAGAAGACGAAAAGGGTTAAAAAATCACAATATTAGCCATCACAAAACAAATGAGTCACGAGACATAAGACGACAATATAAACCAAAGACAGAGTCAGACGCTTCGTCTTCTAGCTTCCTCCTTGTTCATTTTATTTTCCACCAAAACCAAAAGATATATTCCTCTCACTTTCTGAGCTTTTCCAGTGAGTCTTATTGTTTCAACAATGGCGGCTCCGATCACACTTTTCTATTTCCTTTTCTTATTTTTCTCTGTCTCCGTCTCTGCGCTTAACGTCGGTGTTCAGCTCACACAGCCCACCATTTCCCTGGTCAGATCATGTTTCTTTCATATTTTAATGAAATCTCTGTTAGTGTATTAGAGTAGCTGGTTTAGGTAAACCGTTTTATTATAATTGGTTTGATGATTAGACCCAAATTCAAACTTTCTACGTATATAAGAGGCTCTATATAACAGAACAATGTGAGAAATAACGATTTTTTTTTCCGATTTCACACCACTAACTATCTCTTAGAGAACCTAAGAATCGGTATTTCATATCTTCTTTGGTTTAGATCCGGTTTATTCTAGTCGATAACCATTTGATTTGAATTGTTTTGGCAGAGCAAAGAATGTAGCCGAAAATGTGAATCGGAGTTCTGTTCAGGTGAATAATCTCTAAGTTAATAAGAAAATTCACATATTTGAATCATTTTTGTGTATAGACATAACAAAAAAAAAAGTGTATAAATTTGGACAGTGCCACCACTTTTGAGGTATGGGAAGTATTGTGGACTATTGTACAGTGGATGTCCTGGAGAGAGACCATGTGATGGTCTTGATTCTTGTTGCATGAAGCATGATGCTTGTGTCCAATCGAAAAATAGTAATTGAACACATAAACTCCCTATTTCTAGTCCCACTTGTACTAAATGTGTTACGATTTTGATTTACCATATGTTATTATTGATGTGCAGATGATTATCTAAGCCAAGAGTGTAGTCAGAAGTTACTAAATTGCATGAACAATTTCAGCGAAACTAAGCAACCGACGTTCAAAGGTAACAAATGTGATGTGGACGAAGTCATTGATGTCATCTCCATTGTCATGGACGCCGCTCTTATCGCCGGCAGAGTCTTCTGGAAACCCTAAATATAATGTTTTAAAATTTTTATTGAGTTAACTGTTTTCTTCTTTTTTTTACCCTCGGGACATTTGTCTTTATCTCACGACATTTGTCTTTATTTATCTATTTTATGGAAAAACAAACTAATAGTATTAAGCAATACATTGTGACTATTATGAAATGGATTTAATTATTCATTCACATCCGAATTATAAAGTGGATTTGAGTAACTTGACATCCTACCGCTTTACATTAATTTATTACTTTCTTACCATCTATAAATAGAGAAGCATGGTGAAACATTTTGTAATAAGTTAAGTTGAGAAGAAGTTTTATTATCTCTCTATCATTAAAAACACTCGTCTCTCTCACATCTCTCTCGCTTTCTCTCAATTATCCCATCTTCCTCTTAGCATAAAAATAATAATATCTCATCTAGTGTAATATTTTATAACACGTTATCAGCACGAACGTCTATAGATCCGTTCTATACCGAAAAAGTGAGATTTATTTATATGTCATTAATTTTAATTCTTATTATTATTATGTCGGGATGGTAGGTTTTCCTCCTCCGAGCCGATTGTTATGACAGGCTCTGTCTTCACGATCGAAAAAAGTTATATCGTTATGCCGGGATGATAGGCGCTGTCTTCTCCGAGCTGATCGTTATGATAGGCGCTGCCTTCACGATCAAATGATCATATGGTTGACTATGTCACCTCGGGTCATATTTATGGAGTGGGAGATTAAAACCCCATCCTTGTTTATTTATTATGCAATTATTTATTTCTTATGCAGTGGGAGGTTAATATCCCCATATTTATTTATTTGTTTATGAAGTTTTAATACTGCGCTAAATTGTTATTTTAAATTTTGTTATTATACGCAAATTTTAAATTGAACTTCAGATTTTTAAATTGGACATTAAAATAAAAAAAAATTAAATTACTTTTATTAAAAGTTTTAATTAATCAATTGTTATTTTATGGGTACAATTATAATGTCAAATCTGGCGAAGCTCGAAATTCCTGCCCTTGATATAGCCGGAAAAAATTATATGACATGGGCAGTAGGTGCAAAAATGCATCTAAGGGGAAACGGGCTTCTTGAGACCATCGATAAGTCGAAAACGACATTAGATGAGAAAAAGGCAAAAGCCATGATATTTTTACGTCACCATATCCACGATGGTTTAAAAGATGAATACATCATCAAAGAAGATCCTGCAGATCTCTGGCAATCTCTTAAAGAAAGGTTTGATCACCAGAAATATGTGATCTTACCGAAAGCCAGGCACGAGTGGTTATATCTCTGGGTTTAGGACTACAAAAGTATTAGTGATTATAATTTTGCGATGTTCGGAATCACATCTAGAATGGTGTTATGTGGAGAAACAATAAGTGATTATGATATGATTGAGAAAACTCTCTCCACATTTCACCCGAGTAATGTAGTCATGCAGCAACAATACCGGGTGAATAGATATATTCGTTATTCGGAGTTAATGCATATGCTTCTTGTTGCAGAACAGAATAATGAACTCGTGATGATGAACCATCAAAGCCGTCCAACTGGATCTGCACCATTCCCAGAAGCGAATGTTGTATCATCTAGGTATAATAATTGGCAAGGACGTGGACGCGGACGCGGTTATTACCGTGGTCGAGGTCGTGGACGTGGTCGTGGACGTGGTCAAGGACGAGGATACCGTCCTAATGATTTCAACAATGAAAGAGATCATAAAATTTTCCCAAGAAATGATGATGGCCGGGAAATTAAAAAGACAAAAGAAACGGCTTGTTACAGATGCGGCATGAAGGGACATTGGGCACGTACATGTCGTACATCCAAACATTTAGCCGATCTGTACCGGGAATCACAGAAAGCAAAAGAGAAAGAAAGAGAAACCAACTTTATTTCTGGTGAACCCGGACCTTCGTTTCATGGCCTAAATGATGACACTCATCTGGATGTTACAGATTTCCTAATTGATCCAGAAGAATCAACGGAAACGAAGCGACAAAAAATCGATGTAATATGATGTCTTCCTGAAGAAGACAAGAAAAATAAAAGTTTAATGTTTGTTACGTTTTATGTACTTTTGTGTTTTAATGTTTTGTTATAAAAACAAGTTTATTGTAAAATAAGTACTTTTATAACATAAGTTTCTTTTTATTAACATTCATTAATGCATCTTTTATGAATATTTTAAATTCAGAAAATGTCAGACTTTGAGACTGAGGAAGGAGATATATGTTTGGCAGACAGTGCGACAACGCACACGATAATTAAAGATAAAAAGTATTTCTCCTGTCTCAAAATAAAAGAATCCGCCGGAAGCGTGAATACAATATCTGGTAATGCAAAAATTATTATGGGCTCCGGAAGAGTCAATTTTTCAATGCCAAGGGGAACGAAGTTTGAAATAAATGATGCGTTATATTCCCCAGAATCTTACAGAAACTTGTTAAGTTTCAAAGATATTCGCAGGAATGAATATCATGTAGAAACTATGAATAAAAATGGCATTGAATATCTTTGCATTACATCGGAGAGGAAACATATATTGGAAGAGTTGCAAATGTTATCCTCTGGAATATATTGCACAAAAATAAATATGACTGAATCATATGTTACAGTAAACCCGAAGTTTACTAGTACATTCAAAATCTGGCATGAAAGATTAGGGCATCCTGGTTCAGTCATGATGAGAAAGATTGTGCAAAATTCTAATGGCCATTCGTTGAAAAACGAGAAAATTTTGAAAACGGACGAGTTTTTATGTAATGAATGTTCTCAAGGAAAACTCATTACTCGGCCATCGTCAGGCAAAGTTGGGAATGAATCACCAGAATTTTTAGAAAGAATACATGGTGATATATGTGGGCCGATCCACCCACAATGTGGGCCGTTTCGATATTTTATGGTATTAATTGACGCATCCAGTAGATGGTCACACGTGTGTCTATTGACAACACGAAATACGGCTTTCGCTAAATTCATTGCCCAAATAATCAGGTTGAGAGCACAATTTCCTGATTATGCCATAAAGAAAGTAAGATTGGATAACGCTGGTGAATTCACTTCACAAGTGTTTAATGATTATTGTATGTCTTTGGGAATCGATGTTGAACATCCGGTTCCGCATATTCATACACAAAATGGCATGGCTGAGTCATTAATTAAACGGTTGCAATTGATTGCAAGACCGTTAATATTGAGAACAAAGCTCCCAATTAATGTTTGGGGACATGCTATTTTGCATGCTGCGGCACTGATCCAGATACGACCAAGTGCATATAATGAATATTCACCATTACAGTTAGTATCTGGTCAGGAGCCAAATATATCTCATATTCGTGTTTTTGGAAGTGTGGTTTATGTTCTGATAGTCCCACCGCAAAGAACAAAAATGGGGCCACAAAGAAGATTGGGAATATACATCAGTTATACATCACCAAGTATAATTCGGTATCTGGAACCAAAAACTGGTGATATGCTTACGGCACGTTTTGCCGATTGGAATTTTAATGAAGATGAATTTCCAGCGTTAGGGGGAGGAATAAAAGAAATTTCAAAGGATGTTACATGGTGCACAACTTCTTTATTGCACCTTGATCCCCCTACGAATCAACGTGAGCTCGAAGTTCAGAAAATTGTACATTTACAAAATATGGCAAACCAGTTACCAGATGCGTTCACAGATACAAAAAGGGTGACAAAGTCATATATCCCCGCTGCAAATGTTCCATCAAGAATTATTGTTCCTGAAGAACAAATTAATGGGAACACAGCAAATGAACCTAGGGTTCAGTTGAAAAGGGGGAGACCGATGGGTTCTAAAGATAAAAATCCCCGAAAGAAAAAGAATATGGGAGAACAAAGTAAAATGGTTCCAGAAGAACCATTTAAAGAAAAATGTCAAGAAGACATAAATGAAAAGGTTCCAGAAGAACCACATCTGGAAGAAAGTCCAGAAGATGAAAATGAAACAGAAAAATATGAGATTTCCATCAATTACGCCCAAAATGGAGAATTATGGATCAGAGATAAAATAAAAGATATTGATGGAATATTCTCTTTTTCTGTATCTAAAGAGCTTGATCATGAAAGTGATGATCCAGATCCAAGGTCCATATTAGAATGTCAGAAAAGACATGATTGGGAGAAATGGAAGATGGCCATAGAAACAGAATTATTCTCCCTCAATAAAAGAAATGTCTTTGGACCTATTATCACAACACCAGAACATGTAATGCCAGTCGGATACAAATGGGTTTTTGTAAGAAAGAGAAATGAGAAAAATGAGGTCACAAGATATAAAGCCCGACTTGTGGCACAAGGATTTTCTCAAAGACCGGGAATTGATTATGAGGAAACATATTCCCCGGTAATGGATGCAATCACATTGAGATTCTTAATGAGTCTAGGAGCATCTAAAAACCTAGACATGTATCTGATGGATGTTGTGACAGCGTATTTATATGGATCACTTGATAATGCTATATATATGAAAATCCCTGAAGGATTTAAAATGCATGAAGCATTAAGATCAAACTCGAAAGAGATTTGTGCGATCAAATTACAGCGATCACTTTACAGGTTAAAACAATCTGGACGCATGTGGTATAATCGCTTAAGTGAATATTTGTTGAGTAAAGGTTACGTCAACAATGCGATATGCCCTTGTGTTTTTATTAAGAAAGCTTTATTTGGATTTGTGATCATTGCTGTTTATGTTGATGACCTGAACATAATCGGAACTCAAAAAGAGATTGATGAGGCAAGAACTCATATGAAAGAAGAGTTCGAAATGAAAGATCTTGGAAAGACAAAGTTTTGTCTTGGGCTCCAGATAGAGCATTTCCAAGACGGAATATTTGTTCATCAATCAAATTACACGAAAATGATCTTAAAATGCTTTAATATGGATAAAGCGACTTCTTTGAGTACTTTGATGGTCAATAGATCGTTTGATGTTAATAAAGATCCATTTCGACCTTGTGAGGATAGCGAAGAAATATTAGGTCCTAAAATACCTTATATGAGCGCTATCGGTGGGCTTATGTATCTTGCAAATTGCACTCGACCAGATTTAGCTTTTGCTACAAATTTACTTGCAAGATACAGCTCATCTCCTACTCGCCGACATTGGAACGGAATAAAATATATATTTCGTTACCTACAAGGTACGGTTGACTTTGATTTATTTTATTCTAGAAACTCCGAGGTTGGTCTAGTTGGTTTTGCAGATGCAGGTTATTTATCAGACCCGCATAAGGCTCGATCGCAAACCGGATATGTTTTCACAATGGGAGGAACTGGGATCTCTTGGCGTTCCCAAAAGCAGACTTTGGTTGCAACTTCTTCAAATTACGCAAAAACTATTGCATTACATGAAGCTTGTAGGGAATGCGTATGGCTCAGATCTCTAATTCATCACGTAAAAGAAACAAGCAGAATAGAGACAAAAAAGAAGCCAACAAAAGTATTTGAAGATAATGCTGCATGTGTCGCACAACTCAAAGAAGGTTATATCAAGAGCGACCGAACAAAGCATATCCCATCAAGATTTTTCTCTTACACACGAGAGCTCGAGAAGAATCAAGAAGTGGATATTCAATATGTTCGTTCATGTGACAATGCAGCCGAACTATTTACGAAGGCGCTTCCCACTACAACATTCAGAAAGCACGTTCAAAGTATTGGAATGCGTCATCTAAGAGATCTTTGAAGAGAAGATGATATCCATCATTTCCAGGAGGAGATTACGTCACTGTACTCTTTTTCCTTTGTCATGGTTTTTATCCCAATGAATTTTACCATGCTAAGGTTTTTAACGAGGCAGTACGCAATACTTCATTAGTGATGGATAATCAAGGAGGAGTATTATGAAATTGATTTAATTATCCATTCACATCCGAATTATAAAGTGGATTTGAGTAACTTGACATCCACTGCTTTACATTAATTTATTACTTTCTTACCATCTATAAATAGAGAAGCATGGTGAAACATTTTGTAATAAGTTAAGTTGAGAAGAGGCTTTATTATCTCTCTATCATTAAAAACACTCGTCTCTCTCTCACATCTCCCTCGCTTTCTCTCAATTATCCCATCTTCCTCTTAGCATAAAAAATAATAATATCTCATCTAGTGTAATATTTCATAACAGTGACAACTTTTACAACCATTTTTTATAATTTTGCTTTAAAAATTATATGTTGGAAAATTTTCACTAGTTATTGATGATTTTTTAACGGATGATGGTTTTAACTTATGCACGGATAGCATTGATACAGACTCTGGGACAGTACGTAGTGCGTGATACAGAGGCTGAGAGAGCGTCGATGTAGATGTTGTGGCAGTTCAAACAAATACGTTGTGGCAGAACTGACACATATGCTGAGAGAGTACTTGAATGCAGATACTGGTAAAGCAGATACTAAGGAAGTACTTGATGTGAGCGTTGTTACATTCGATACAGCTATCGACACTGAACATAAGTATATTGTGGAGATCAGAAGAATGCAAGCTGATGCATCAGAGGATGTCTCATATGTCGTATCAGAAGGCTGATGCGTCAGAGAATGTATCAGACATCATATCAGGAGGCTGATGCACCAGACGTCGTATCAGGAGGTTGATGCATCAAACATCGTATCAAGAGGCTGATGCATCAGAGTATGAATCAGACGACGTATCAGAAGGGAAGAACTTGACGCAGCATAAAAGATGATGTGGCAAGTGGCTTGCTGAGTATGACCAAGTTGCTAGGATATGATATATTCGCTGCAACGGATTTGGTAAGTAGATAAACTTGGGGAGGAAGTTGTATCTATCCGAGATCGTGTGAGGATCCTAGGTTCTAGGGTTAAGCGTGGTATAAATACCAAGAGGCCGTCTCATGAAGACTTGTGCGCCTAGGGTATCATTGACAGAGGCACACGAGAGTGTGGTGTCACCCAGCCAGACATACAAGATGTAGGGATCTATAAGTTCTGTTGGCGGTAATTCTGTGAAGATCGCAATCATCAGAAAAAGTAGATTTGCGAGGATTCACAGTATAGAATATATGTAGAAAAGAGCGGTACATGAAAGTAAGTGTACTTATTACCATTTGCAATTGTAATTGCTTCTTTATCTAGTGGATTCGTTTCTGAACTAGGTCCCGTGGATGTAGGGAAAACCGAATCCCATTAACAAACTATGGGTTCTTTACTTTACGCACTTGATATGTTTTACGTATTTCTCATCGATCAAAACGTATATCGGGCCACAAATATGAACTTTCAATTGGTATCAGAGCAGGACTCGATAGAGATCTGTTCTTATTTCGGGTATGATTCTGGATTTGTGGCTAGTAGAAAACCTTTACAGCGTATGAGAAGTAAGAGGCTGTGATGGAGGTTTGAGAGGTAAAGACATAGAGAGAAGCTTAGCGTCTCGGCAAGTGCTCAAGCCTTGGAAGTGGTTCTGTTTAGCGGTGAAGGTGTCAATGTGAATTTTGTGTTGCTTTTGTGTGTTGATTTTGGCATGAGTGGAGGTGTTTTTGAGTTGCCGGTAGGAATTACCGGAGAGAACGTCAAAGTATCGGCAGCGGCGGACGAAATTACTTCTCGGCACTATCAAGTATCAACAATGTTTCTTATTGTGAGCTTGATCTTTTGGGCTTCATTGATGGGCTTATTTTTGTTTCATTAACATTGAAGCTAACTAAATCAAAATGTGAATATGGGCTCTCTCTTCTTTAACAAGGTGGGCCAATATGAGTTCAAGCCCAAATTAAGAAAAGTAGTCATCTTCAATGGTCAAAAGAGCAGTCACTGGGATATTGAAAATATATTGTTAGAAATTGAGAAGATAAAAAACAAGTGGTCATCGGGAAAGGCATAAATTGTAGCATACATCAGATTTTTGTGATTTCGACTATATAAAAAAAGGGGGAAACCATGAAACAGAGGTTCTAAAAGGGGAGAGTTTGATGATGGATAAGCTCACCATAACAAGGTTGTTAGTGTTTGAGGTTCGCAAAATCGTCAATGTTCTCTCGGCTTCTTCAATGTTTGGAGCTTCTCAGTATCCTTGGAGTTCCCAATAATAATAAAAAGGGGGAATTCAGGTTTTGGTATCTTCAACGGTAAAGGCGACTAGTTTGTGTGTGTGTCAGAAAGGTCAGAGTTAAAACTGCACACCATAAGCTGCAGAGATTTTGATGCAGTGTGTAACATCCCGACCGCCCCTACCAGCGAGTCATCCATCCCTCCGTCGGGCTCGTGGGCCCCGCCCTTATCCGACGGTCGGTGCGTTATTTTTTTTGGGCCCCGACCAACTGATTTACTTGTCTCTGCAATCACCATATGACTTTTTCCCGTGTTTTGCCCACACTCACACAGTTCCGCAGAGTACTTCCCGGAAGGTCACCCATCCTAATCCTACTCCAGCATAAGCATGGTTAACTTTGGAGTTCTCTTAGAGTAAGTGACCGGAAAAGGTAAGTGCACTTTGATGACAAAGATAGCCAAATCAATCCATTTAAACTTATTCAAATGGGTCAGGCCCAGGTCGTTACAATTCTCCCCCACTTAACAGGAATTCGTCCCCGAATTCTGATACCGCCGGTGTGAACCCTAACCCCCAAACCCCAAGACAGTCTCTTGGGACAGAACCAGTTTGACTTTCTTTGGCTCTGATACCACTTGTAACACCCTGACCGCCCCTACCGGCGTGTCACCCATCCCTCCGTCGGGCTCGTGGGCCGCACACCTGTCCGTCGGTCGGTGCTTAACTCTGGAGTTCTCTTAGGGTAAGTGACCGGAAAATGTAAGTGCACTTTGATGACATTGATAGCCAAATCAATCCATTTAAACTTATTCAACTGGGCCAGGCCCGGGTCGTTACAATTCTCCCCCACTTAACGGGAATTCGTCCCCGAATTCTAATACCGCCGGTGTGAACCCTAACCCCCAAACCCCAAGACAGTCTCCTGGGACAGAACCAGTTTGACTTCCCTTGGCTCTGATACCACTTGTAACACCCCGACCGTCCCTACCGGTGAGTCACCCATCCCTCTGTCGGGCTCGTGGGCAGCGCCCCTGTCTGACGGTCGGGGCGTTATTTTTTTCGGGCCCCGACCAACTGATTTACTTGTCGCTGCAATCACCACGTGACCTTTTCCCGTGTTTTGCCATCACTCACACGGTTCCGTAGAGTACTTCCCGGAAGGTCACCCATCCTAATCCTACTCCAGCATAAGCACACTTAACTCTGGAGTTCTCTGAGGGTAAGTGACCGGAAAAGGTAAGTGCACTTTAATGACATAGGTAGCCAAATCAATCCATTTAAACTTATTCAAATGGGCCAGATCAGGGGCCGTTACACAGTGGGTCTTGTTGGTTCTCACATATCAAGGTTCACATGAATGATAAGATGTCAGAAGATAGAGTCAATCACAAGAGAAGATGAAGATGGTAGCAGGAAACTCAATAGAAATCACATATATTCCGGTCGTTTTCATTTTGGTCTGATCGGTTTGTCAAAGTCGAAAAGTCTGTTCACATATCTGAATTTACGATTGATAAAATCAGAAAACAGAGGTCGCAATGACATGTTCTTAATCGTATAGGAAAATCTACAATGGGTCTTTTGATCATTTATAGTTATTGTTGGGCAAAGATTGGAGGCTAAGTCTGAAAGAATTGTCAAGGTCCTCGAAATGCTCTCAGGTGTTTTTAGAGTTGGCAAATTTTGGAGGTTTGTTGAAGACATTTGAATACACTCTTGGGTCATCAAAAGTGAAGTCCACTGATTGCTACACTCTTCTGAAAGAGAGATAAGACATTCTGAATCAGCGAAGTCTCTATTTTAGATAAAAGGTTTGATTACATCATGAGAGTCAAAGACTGTATGAGACAGCTGCGACGTAAGTGAAATTGCTAGGATTTTGCTCGGTTTAACGGTTCGGTCCTCGGTTTAATGTCGTGGGCTTACGATTTTAAAATTTTTGAGCCCGGGATGTCACAATTCTTCCCCACTTAAAAGGAATTCATCCCCGAATTCAGCTGTCTTGCCAGAAGTTCTTTGCGCTCGCTCGCAATCTCATACATCCCGGTGACGTGTCTGCGAGTCCATACCAGTGATTACTTCATAACGCCCCACTTCCTCTCCACATGATCTCTAGGTAGCTCCACGCCCCCCATCGTTACCGAAACATCCTTATATGGTCCTTCCGATTGAACCGCTCCTTCCCCGACGGTTCAATTTTTCTAAATTTCCGGGCAACACTCCACTAAGACCCTAACACTTGCCAATTCAGGGCTAACAAAATTATGTGTAACGTCCGAGTCAAACAGAATGTAAGTTGTCGTCACACCCACAAGGACCAATCCCACACAATTTATTTATTATAGTTTTAAATGACTCACGAGAAAGGACACCGGCAACACTTCAAGCACTTTCAAACATGTAAAAAAATGATGTAAAACAATGACTTACCCGCAATCGGCTCATCGTCCTCCTCAATGTTTGCTGCGAACACTTAAGGTCCTCCTGCTTGCCTCTTTGGTGGTGGCGGCGCCGCTCCTCTGTCTCTGTTATCATGTTGCCTGGTGGGGCATTCTCTCGACTTATGTCTCGGACGGTTGCAAAGATAGCAAAGATCCTCCCTGCTGGGACAATTCGACCTTGAATGCCCATTATGTCCACACTTGTAACAATGGAATGCCCCTCCTGTTCGTGATGGTCTCGTGTAGCCGTTATCCACAACACGTCCCTGCGGTTCGGCCACTCTTGCCGCTCGTGCTTGACTTGTCTTTGTCTGCTTAGACTCTTCCTCAAGTCCTTGTTCCATCAAAGATGATGTTTCCACCAAGTCATTCATGCTAGTGAACGGTCGCACCCTGCAACGGTTCTTCACCTCCAGCCTTAGTCCCCTTAGGAACTTACCGATCAAATCTCTTTTGCTCAGGTTTCTCCTAGCAAACCTCCTCAAACGGCGAAACTCTTGGTCATATTCTCGCAATGTCTTGGTCCCTTGAACCAAATCGGCAAATGAGCCCTCCATCTTTTCTACAGCCTTTTGGTGGAAATACTTTCTCCCGAACTCATCCCTGAACTCAAACCAGCTAAGGTCATAATCTGGAGGTGCCTCATCTTCCACGCCCTCCCACCATGCTTGTACATCATCCCTCAGATACAACACTGCGAGCTCTCTCCGATGTTCCATCGGACACCTGATAGTCGAAAAATTCTTTTCCAACAGCTTTCTCCAGTTGTCTGCGGCGATTGCGTTCGTACCCCCACTGAACGTCTCCGTACCCAGATCTGTCATCATGGTCAGCGCTTGGTAGTAAGTAGGTATCTGATCCCCGCATGCGCTCATTCACCAGGTCTAGCCTGCGCACACGCTCCCCATCGCGCTCGTGTTCACGCTCCTCACGGACACGTTCACGCTGCTCCTCACGCTCCTGCTCTGGTACCCCCGGTGGTGGTGGTGGCAGATTCGGACCTTGCGGCTCAACAACTCCTGGAGGTTGTTGCTGAGCTGCAGCCACTCCTGGTATGGGAATATGTTTCAACAACGGGACAAGAAGCTCCCAAAGACCCTGCAACACAGCTGCACTCACCGCAGCAGCATCCATTGCTTGCGGTACACCTGCTGGCACTGGCACCTGCTCTACGTCTTTGAATTTTTTTTTTTCTTTTTAAAAAAACTACCAGCTCCCGATAATCGGCTCTCCGGATCAGAACCGGAGTAGCACCTTCCGCTCTGATACCAAAAATTGTCACACCCGTCTCGTTAAACCAGCCGAGAAGAATGCCACGCGTCACCATCTCATTGCCTAAACCATCACCGCAATAACAACCGCAAATTTAACCCGCCAACATTAAAATCCATAAATAAAACTCCATTAAAATATTAAATGTGCTTCAAATACTAAACGTCATAAAACAACTCCAAATAAATACGCAAGTCTTTTAAATAATAAAATATTAAATAGTACTTAAATAAAATCTCAAATGCTCGAAGACTTGAAAATGCCACACCACCCCGAAGATCATTTGAACCGCTACTCCTCCAACTCACATGCATCCATAGAAGGAGGCATGAGCAACCAAAGTCAACTCACTTGCTTCTCTAATCAAGAGTACGCGACTATCTCAGAGTCGAACGAATGCTAAATGTACTCAGTTGATGTACCGGTGGGAGCTCTTGCTGAATACTACTTCGGTGTGGATTCACAGCCATTGGTTTGTTTTCCATCCAAGAGTAACTTAAGTTGCTGAGCAATTTTCGTCATTTCAAGCATGTGAGATTGAGATTACTTGGTTGTGTTTTGAGCATGAGAGTGCGTCTTGTATTTGGCTGTGGAAAGAAATCAGAAGTATCCTGGAGCTAAGACTTAAAGAATCAACTACGGTTTGTAGTTGAAGGAGTTCCAAGAGGAAAGGTCTTACGGTTTGCAATTTCACTGGAGAAGAAGAATCTTTTGGCTTGATGGAAAATAGGCCTATGACATTTACTTGGGCCCAACTAAAGATTAAGATATTGTGAGTCATGGCCCATATGTTCAATGACATCATGTCAAACCATCTTCTCGATTACACGTTGCAAGAAAGAGAAGGAGATATTAAGAAGACTGAGATTTTATGTCGTGAAAGAGAAGTCAAAAGTTCTCTATTGAAGACAACCTCTGGTCATTGTGAAGAAGAAGCCGTGAACGCTTATTTCCGATTCTATGTGTCACACTCGCCTCGCTAAACTAGCCGAGAAGAATGCCACGCGTCACCATCTCATTGCCCAAACCATCACCGCAATAACAACCGCAAATTTAACCCGCCAACATTAAAATTCATAAATAAAACTCCATTAAAATATTAAATGCGTTTCAAATACTTAACATCATAAAACAAATCCAAATAAATAAGCAAATCTTTTAAATAATAAAATATTAAATAGTACTTAAATAAAATCTCAAATGCTCGAAGACTTGAAAACGCCACACCACCCCGAAAATCACTTAAACCGCTACTCCTCCAACTCACCTGCCTCCATAAAAGGAGGCATGATCAACCAAAGTCACTCAGTGAGAAGATCACGCCTGCCCATGCGATCCACAAAATACGCCTATGCAACCAACCATGATTACACTTAACCGAGAAATAAAACATGCACGACTGACTCCACGAAACAACAACCACTTAGCTCCACCGAGCTAAGACCCCACAACAAGTGCAACGCACACGACCGACACCCGCTAGTTCCCGCTTCCGCCGGAACAAGACAACAACCCATGCCCATCCCCACCACCGCCAGAACAAACAACCATCTGTCCGCGCCACCGCCGGAACAAGACGATAACATGTGCATGTTTCCGCCACCGCCAGAACAAGCAACCATCCGTCCCCGCCACCGCCGGAACAAGATGATAACACCCACATGTCCCCGCCACCGTCGGAACAAGCTCCTGTGCGTCCCCGCCTCCGCCGGAACAGGACGAAACACCCGCCTATTCTTGCCACCGCTGGAACAAGCTCCCGTCTGTCCCCGCCACCGCCAGAACAGACAACACCCACTCGTCCCCGCCACCTCCGGAACGAGCTTCAACACACAACAACTTAGCCCACCCTGCTAAGTTGTACAACTCTCAAGCATAAATTCTAGTTCATAATACAATCACCACCATTTATTACTTATAACTTATTCAACAATTAATTAAATAAAACACATAATTCCCTACCAACCTAAAACCACAACGAAATCATTCCTACGATTTTATTTCCAAATCAACTATAAACATGATTAATAACATAAACGTCGTTTGTAAATCCACAGATCACGCCTCACCTTAGCAAACGGATTGAAAGACGTTTTGGAAATTCTCTGTTCTCTCTCTCCGGCCCGAAAGTACTTTTGCTACCACAATTTTTCTGCTTTTTCTCTCTGTCTCTTTCCCCCACGTGACCTCCTCTCTCCTCTTTTCTTTTTCTTTTTCTTTTTCTTTTCATTCTCTCTTTTCTCTCTCCTTCTCTCGAGACTTCTTCTTCTCCCTTCTCTCTTCTTCCTCTTCACACGCTCCCTCTCTTCTCCGGCGCACAATAGCAGCTCCGTCCGGCGATTCTGAGCGGCAAAACTCGACGACGGTGACAACAATCTCTCACCCGATCCGTGACTACTGTTCATGCCTGAACGAGATCTATGAACGGACGAAGACAACGGCTCCTCTCCACGGTGAACGGCTCTGATTTCCGGTGTGGTGATGACGGCGGCTCCTTCGGACGGCGGCAACAGCTCGGTCTCTCCCTCTGATTCGATCTGCACAAAGGTGGCGCTCTCCAAAACCTTGCACAAAATTTCCAACTTACGTTTATAAGTGACGGAATCACTTAGGGTTTTACTCGGTTTAACGGTTCTGTCCTCGGTTTAATGTCGTGGGCTTACGATTTTAAAATTTTTGGGCCCGGGATGTCACACTATGAGTCATGAAAGAGAAATTTTTTTAAAAAAGGGGGATAAAGAGAGCTCTTGTTCTGAAATTAGAAGGAGTTTCACAAAGAGATTGTTGTGAATTTGTGCAGCAATTCAAGATCACATCTCCACTGGTGATTTCTCTTGAATCAGGTAATGGTGGAGTTTGAACATGGAAGTTTAATGGTGTCTGAGTTCAAGTTTGGCTGAGAATGAAGGAAGTCGTAGAGTATGAGTTATGTCAGGTTGATGATCACACTGTTAGGAGATTTTCTTGTATTTGCAGGGAAGCAAAAATCTGAAGCTTTATGTTGTTGAAAATATTCATGGATCTGTTGATTGTCTCCGAAATAGTTCGTAGAACTGCTACCTCTGAGCTATTTTCCTCTAATAGGTGCTAGAGTTCATCTTACTGTGGAAGCTCTGTTTCGACAAGATGTTGAAAAGATGTAGTCTCAAATAGATCTTGGTTGTTGGTTTTTCTTTAGATTGGTTAAAGGAAGAATCATGATTGCTTTGGGATTATGAGATGATGTTTCTGATTTGCAAGGAGGTTCTTGTTTGAGGAAAGTATCAGAAGCTGAAGCAAGATGTTGGTTCTGAGTTTGTTGCAAGAAGAAAGTTATCACCTGCAAACATGCTTTAATGTTTGAAAGAAGCTCATTGATTATGGTTTTAATGAGATGCCGAAGGAGATTTTTCTGGGTGTTATTGGATGCCATTTTATCTGATTAAGGCTTTGAGTTCCAAGTGAAGAAAGATTATTGATGATGATGTGTTGGAACACGGGGAATATACGCGTAAATCAAGGCTGTGAGTAGTCTGAAACTGGTATGTGAGTGCCTATTCTTGAAGTTGGTTCTTTATGGTTGGCAGATTGTCATTGTGTCATGAAAAATAGATGGATGTTCAATCAGATTATTCATGATCTTACAACATCATAAAAAGAGGATTTTGTTGAGGAACCTTAGATTCAGTATGAAGCCAAATGAGTTGTCTTTGATGACAAAACATGAACGTCACAAGTGGTAGTTGTTGTGTTCATAATAAAGCTATGTGCAAGAGATACAGGTGAGGTTGCATAAGCCAAAGATTCAGAGTTCTCTCTTCAATTGAATTGCAGGTTTCTAATCTAGTGAAAGAGGAACTTAAGGTTCAGGTGGAGCTCCACGATGTCTCAGATCATTCAGTACACGAAGGCTTGAGTAAGTTTTCTATCATTTCTCAGGGAAAGATGTTGAAGAAAGGCAACCATTGCTGAATTGAAATCTTGCTGTGTAAGTGTGGAGAAGACAAATCTGTCTAACTAACTTCAGAGGAACGTTTGGAGGGCTAAATTTATTCTGATCGGACTGAAATTTGGTGGCGAGTTTCGTGGCACTGTTTTGTTGAGAATCAACGGTGTGATTGAGATTCCAACAGTTAATTCAAGACTTATTCATCCATTTTCGAGACATATCTGTTAAGTATATGCATTGAGTAGTTTGATGAGAAAATATGTTTGGATGGTCAAACAAACTCGGCTTGATCTGAATTTTTGCAGGAGTATTCTTAACATATGGGGATGTGTTCTGACCAAATAAGAGCTCATTTGGAGTTTGAAACTCAAGTGGTCGTTCTGTTGAAATAGAGGCAGTAATATTTGGTGAAGCTCATGTGGAACACTTGATTTGCTCACTGATTGTGTAAGAATATATTTAAGTTTAGAGTTCTGTGATTCTAAAAAGGAGATTACAAGTGTGAGTTTAAAGCACGTCTTCTGAAGTTTGTCTAAGAAGAGAAGCTTAGAGGTTGATCAAACTCCGAGAATTTCAGATTTACGGATAAGCTTGAAGGGCAGTTTTTTTAAAAAAAAGTTTATGAAAAGGTTCCTGCTGCAAGGAGACAAATATCTGAGAATCTTAAGGCCACAGGTGTAGTGTTCATGAGAGGCTGAGCGAACATATCATGTGACTCTCGTTGCAGTGTTGTAAAGTTTGAATCAAAGAACTTCACTGAAAGGTCGTGATCTTCTGCAGGAAAGTCAAACATAAAGCAGAAAAAAGTGATGGGTGACCTTGGGATACACAGAGATTCAGACATCAAATTTGGAGAGGCTGGTTAAATCTGTGATTGCTTCAGAGTTGTAAATCAGGCAGTACATGATTCCGACAAGCGTCAAAATTTTTGTTAAAAAAAAGGAAAGGGGCTCTTTTGACGATTCAGAATTGCTTCCTTCGAAATGTTCCTATGGTATCTTTCAATGCAGTAGAAAATTATAGATTCATCGCAGAAGAAAATTATGAAGGAAGAGTTCATACAGAAAGGTGTGAAAACATTGATGCTTTTGAGCATGATTTAAGCTGCAACGAAGATTGCACAGTGGTTCTGACATTCATTGATGGTGAAGGTGGTTGTCTGCAGAAGAAACTCCTATAGATGGTTAAGTCATGTTCGAAGAACCATATAGATTGGTGTTTGTGACGTCTAAATCATGTTCGAAGAACCATACGTTCTTGAAAATCTGCTTGGGAGAGTTGGTCCATGGTCTGCCACTAACACCGGCGATTCACATGGAAAATGCTCTTAGCCCATCATTATGGGAGTATGGATGATGGGTGATTTGTGTTTTAAGGAGTTGCTATTTTGGTTTGTGTTTTTACCTCAGTTGTGTACTCATGCAAGGGGAGAAGAAACATGATGTTGAGAGCTTAACTCGTGGGGGAATTTTCTGGTCCTCAGAACGTGAATTGATTATGGTTTTTTTTGTGTACATTGGCTTGCACATGCTCTCAAAATTTGCTCAATGTTTTTACCATAGGTGTGCACTCAAGCTGGGGGAGATACATTGAAGTGGGTTGATCTTGCGAGAGCGTATGTATGTTCGAGATGATATGATGATAAAAACAGTGTGTTTGAGTATCACACTAAGGTAAAAAGGGGGAGATTGAAGATGTTAGATCTTGCGAGCTTGGTGATGATACAACCAGATCCTGTAAGCGACAAGCAGGTATCTAGAAGCATGGCGTGACTAAGGTTCAAAGAGACTCATGTCATATTACAAGTATGCTTGGGTTCTAATACTCAGTCATCAAGGGGGAGATTGTTAATGTATTGCTGACTGGTTTGAGAACCTGCTGGAACAAGACGGATTACAGCGGTTGTGACAGATGAAACAGAGACACGCGGATAGCATTGATTCAGACTCTGGGACATTACGTAGTGCGTGATACAAAGGCTGAGAGAGCGTCGATGTAGATGTTGTGGCAGTTCAGACAAAGACGTTGTGGCAGAACTGACACACATACTGAGAGAGTACTTGAATGCAGATGCTGGTAAAGCAGATGTTAAGGAAGTACTTGATGTGAGCGTTGTTACATTCGATACAGCTATCGACACTGAACAGAAGTATATTGTGGAGATCAGAAGAATGCAAGCTGATGCATCAGAGGATGTATCAGACGTCGTATCAGAAGGCTGATTCGTCAGAGAATGTATCAGACATCGTATCAGGAGGCTGATGTACCAGACGTCGTATCAGGAGGTAGATGCATCATACATCGTATCAGGAGGTTGATGCATCAGAGTATGAATCAGACGACGTATCAGAAGGCAAGAACTTGACGCCGCATAAAAGATGATGTGGCAAGTGGCTTGCTGAGTTGGACCAAGGTTCTAGGATATGATATATTCGCTGCAACGGATTTGGTAAGTAGATAAACTAGGGGAGCAAGTTGTATCTATCCGAGATCGCGTGAGGATCCTAGGTTCTAGGGTTAAGCGTGGTATAAATACCAAGAGGCCGTCTCATGAAGACTTGCGCGCCTAGGGTATCATTGACAGAGGCACACGGGAGTGGTGTTGCCCCACCAGATAGACAAGATGTAGAGATCTATAAGTTATGTTGGTGGTAATTCTATGAAGATCGCAATCATCATAAAAAGTATATGTGCGAGGATTCACAGTATAGAATCTATGTAGAAAAGAACGGTAGATGAAAGTAAGTGTACTTATTACCATTTGCAATTGTAATTGCTTCTTTATCTAGTGGATTCGTTTCTGGATTAAGTCATGGGAACGTAGGGAAAGCCGAACCCCGTTAACAAACTATGTGTTCTTTACTTTACGCATTTGATATGTTTTGTTACGTATTTCTCATCGATCAAAACGTATATCGAACCACAAATATGAACTTTCAGTTGGAAACCCAAGTTTCATCTGTTTGGATTCAGGTTGGCGCCTGGACAAAGTAAAAGACTGACATTGGAAATTTGGAATCATGGGACAATACTTCAGTCTGAAAGAATTAGTAGATTCCAAATGTATTACCGTGACCGGCTAAACCGCGAGGACGAATATTAAATCCATCACTAATAGTTAATCCAATAATCAATCGGAAACAAAGGAGTGGCACATAAAAATAATTACAAAATTTGTAGATTCCGAGAAACCCCATCATGTTGAAGGAATCATACTAATCAAGGTTTATAAAGATGACTTATATTGTTAGCATTTCACCAAAGCCGAAAAAAATAGGCTATTAAGTTTTAAGAAATCTTTTTTTGTCAGGAAAAAAAAATTCAGGTTAAGCTTTACATTTTCGAGTGCGAAGTTAATTTGTAAAAGAACACGTATCCGTGTTGAAAGTTTGATTTGAACAAAAGTTTTTGTACACACCATAAAACAAACATTTTTTTAGATGCATAGTATATTAAACACAGTATATAACATAACTAAATGAAAAAATATATATAAAAAAATATTAAGGAGTGAGATTCCTTCGGTCTCTAGTGGCTCAACAAGAGTTTATTAATTCTTGTACACGAGGTTTGGGATTTGATTCCCATAAAATGCAAATTTATACAGATTATTGGAGAGTACAACTGTCCATCTTGAACGTGCTGCATGTAGAAATGTCTATCGTAGAATTTTGTTTTGCTGGTCGAATGGTTCAATGCAGAATCGTCCGTGGATGAGTTGTTCACTTGTCTTGATTGATATCATTAACGGTAATATGATATTAAGTTAAATAAGCATTTTCTAAATAACGTTTCTGACGGAAAAATTAAACATTATGTAAGCTCCAAAGAAATCTGAATTTTTGGATAAATCCATTCCAGTTAGGATTTTCTTCTCACACCAGCCCGGAAAATTAAAATTGATTCTTAAAATTTGCTAAACTGTGTTTGTTATAAGTTTTTATTATTCTTTCCGTTTCAAAAAGATAATTTTTTATAGATTTTTCACACATATTAAGAAAATAAATTAATGTCAATCATAAATTTATAAACTTTTTAAACCAAACAAATTTATATGACTCTGAACCAATATTAACTCATAAAATTCAATTATTTTCAATAAATAGTTCTTGAAACCTGAATTTTGTTACAATTAATTAGAAAAATGTAACAATTATCATCGATACCGGAGGCGATGCCTCTTCCTTTACACCGTCGCGAGGCTTCTTCTAGGTACCTCCACTAAATCCTTTTGCAAGATATCGCGGAATATTGTTGGTCGGATTTTCAATACATCACCGAATAAAAGAATCCATGAAATTACGGTGGATCTGAAACCATAAAATTTGTCGGAACGCCCTACATCCTTAAGATGACTCCAACTCTACTTATCATGTTCCAAAGCAAACAAATCGAATTCCCAATAACTTAATTTTCATCGGATTATCTTTTATCTTTTTGTGTTGTAATTATATTAAGTTTTGTAGTTTTTATATAAGTTAAGTTATGTCCGATTATTTACATTTTTATTTTAGTTTATTTGGATTTATTTAAAACTAGGTGGTAAGACCATGATCAACGCGGTGTCTTAGGAGGAGTTCTTAGTATTAAAAGGGATTAATTAAAAAGAAAAATAACAAAAAACTGAAGAATCAATTCTTAATTAAGGAATTTAAGAATCGATTCTTAAGTGACAGGTGTGAAGTTGTGATTGGATAGAGAATTTCTTGAAGACAAAGCGTATTTTTTTCTTCCCATTCGATCTTGGCCTTCTCTTTCTACGACTATCCTCTCTCTTTCTCCTCTCTTTCATGCGATTCTCCATTGAATCGTGGTTTGAATCGGGTTTAGACGCGAAATCACTCATTGATTATGAAAAATCTGAGAAGAAGCTACACGAACTCAAACCTCTTGGAGAGGTCTACACGAAATCAACGATTCGGCGAAGAAGCTATAAGGATTGGCCGATCTCATTGCATGGTAAGATTTCTTCCACAATTGGTTGTGGTTTCTGATTTGAGAGGTGTATATGAAATCAACCTCTTTCCGATTTCAGATCAAGTCCTGGCCAAGCTCGCCAAAAACGGTGAAGATCAGCCTCCGATCTTGCTTCTTTTTCTGCGATTTCTACATATTTTATGCATGACTAGTGACCTACAATTGTTTAGCAGAGGATTTAGTGAACGTGATTGTCGACAGAGGTGCTGTTCCAGCTCTTATGACGCATCTACAGGCGCCGCCGTACAGCGACAGGGACATGGCTTAAAAGTCGTTCGAACACGAGGTCGAGAAGGGAAGCGCGTTTGCTCTTGGTCTTCTTGCAATTAAGGTTTTGATCCTCATTTTATCTCAGCCAGCTACTTGTATAGTGTGTTAGCTTGTTAGAAAGCAGTTGCCTTTTTATGTTATGATGCTCCAAATCTAGTTTTTCTAAGTCAAATTTTGGTAATTGAGCTTTTATTTAAGGAGGGGATTATGTATAGTTTGTCTGATCGCGGTTGTGGAATTGACTGCTAACAGCTAGGGTATCAGAAACTGATAGTAGACAAAGGTGCCTTACCTCATCTCGTGAATCTGTTGAAGAGAAACAAAGATGGCTCTTGTTCTCGAGCTGTTAATAGTGTTATCAGAAGAGCGGCTGATGCCATCACTAATCTTGCTCATGAGAACAGCAGCATCAAGACCCGTGTTAGGTCAGCATATTTAATTGATTTCCTCCTTTTAAGATTTGTTTTGAGTACAACTATCTTCATGACTTACACTTCTTGACAAGCAGGCTAGAAGGCGGTATTCCACCTCTCGTGGAGTTGCTTGAATTTTTTGATTCAAAGGTTCAGCGAGCAGCAGCAGGGGCATTGAGAACCCTTGCATTTAAAAATGACGATAACAAAAACCAGGTAAATATTGCTATCTTACAGCTTCTACTTAGATTTGGACGGAGCATGATAAATTATTTTACTTTCGCAGATAGTTGAATGCAATGCTCTTCCCACGCTCATTCTAATGCTAGGATCAGAGGATGCTGCTATACATTATGAAGCGGTTAAGAATCTTTTACTGGATTTGAGAGTTTTCATATTCAACTGTTTTGCTACGTATCTATCTATGTACATGGGATTGACATTGAAATAACCAGTTGACTTATGCTTTTAGGTTGGAGTTATAGGCAATATAGTACATTCGTCTCCAAACATTAAAAAAGAGGTTCTTTCTGTTGGGGCATTGCAACCTGTCATTGGTCTCCTCAAGTATGTGGAAACTCGCTATGATTTACATGGTTGGGCATAGAGTTGTTGCTGTAACCGTAGGTTCATTCGTCTGGTTTCTTGAATTTGTCTATTTCAGCTCTTGTTGCCCTGAGAGCCAAAGAGAGGCGGCTTTATTACTTGGACAGTTTGCCTCAACTGATTCTGATTGTAAGGTACTATTTCATCCTGGCTTACTATCCTCAGTTTATCCACATGACAATTAATTCTTAGATATCAGTAATTTTCGAGGCAGTTGGTTTCTTTGCTACATTGTTGCTTCTCTTTGCTACAATTGTTGTGTCTTGTTGCTTCTCCACCAAACACATTAATGCTTGTTAGATTATGATTGTGACTGTGGTTGTTAGTGTGATAAATGTTTCTTAATGTTAGATACTAGTCGATGTGGTTGTGATCAATGCTTCAAATTGTTAGATACATGTCAAGTCCCTGTTTAATGCTTTTTCTCTCTGTGTTATCATCTATTAAACCCGTAACTTCTTCCCTTTCTTTTCATCTTCTAAACTCATTTCTTCTTCTCTTTGTTATCATCTTTTAAACACATTTCTTCTTATATTTCTCACTTCTTTGACATTTTCGGTTATGGATTCTACGAATCCATATACCTCTTCCTCCAATTTTGTTGACCTTTTGAACAGTTAACAAGATAATGACGAACTTGGATTTGAACAACTCCATGTCTTTAGTACTCAATGTACTGAAGATTCAAGCTTCCGTGAAGACACACCTGCAAAGCGAAGAGAAAGAAGGAAATGGACCCCCACTGATGATGTAGTGCTCATCGGCTCATGGCTAAACACGAGCAAGGATCCTCTTGTAGGCAATGAGCAAAAATCAGGGTGTTCTGAAAACGCATTGCAGCGTACTTTGCGGCAAGTCCCAAGGTTGCAGGATGTGAAAACCGAGAGCCAAGTCACTGTAAGCAACGGTGGCAGAAGATTAATGAAGCTGTTTGCAAGTTTTGCGGATCCTATGAGACTGCAACAAGAGAGAAAGCTATTGGTCAGAATGAGAATGATGTTCTTAAACTAGCTCACGAAATATTCTACAACAATTATAATAAGAAATTCACCCTTGACCATGCTTGGAAGGAGCTTTGCAATGACCAGAAATGGTGTCAACTTTGTACTACTAAAACTGATGGCAGCTCTAAAAGGAGAAGGTGTGAGGATGGTACACAATCATCAAGCACTCTAGATGATCAAGCAACCAACCGTCCTCCTCGTGTTAAGGCAGCAAAAGGAAAAGGTAAGAGGACTACGGTAGAGAGCAAGGCTCTGTTGAAGTTTCAGACCGTATGGGCGATTAAAGAGAAGGATTGGGGGATAAAAGAGAAGGACATGGATTGCAAAGAAAGACTGTCGAAGATGGGTCGTCTTGACAGTCTCATTGCAAAGAAAGAACCACTATCTGAGTTTGAAGAAGCTCTGAAGAAGAAGCTTATTACAGACATGTTGTAAAATTAGTGATCTCATCTGTGTGTCTTCTTTACCGTGTGTTTCAACTCTGTATGTTTCATGTTCTGTTTCTTGTTTCATGTTTTTAGTATGTTTCATGTAATATATTTCAGGTTCTGTTTCATGCTTCATGTTCAGTTATAATGTTATATATTTATTGTTCTGTTTCAGTTTGATGTTTTCTGTTTCATGTAGTATGTTTCTAAAGTAGCCTATTTGTTTGGGACCTCGGTTTAATGAGTTACTAAAAAACTTTGCAAAATTGTATGATTTGTTTGTTAGTAATTTTGTTAAACCGAATGTTATGATTGTTGCAAGCACAACAACTCTAGCTTATACTTAATTTCCCGTTGCAGATTACGTCTACAAAGCTATCGATTCTTTGCCTTCTACAGCTCATCCAATGACTCAATTTCCTAGCAGTGTTATGGCCCTCCAGGTGGATGGCTCTATTCTTTAATAGTTATGTGTCTATCTACCTCTTAAAGTAGTTAATTTTCACGATTATCTTATCTTATCTTGTTGGATTGTTATCCAGGTTCAAAGTGAGTTCCAAAAGGCATATGAGAAGGGTGTTTTCGGCACAATCAAACAAGAGAAGTCACAAGAATTTTTGTAACACCCCGACCGCCCCTACAAGCGAAGCTCCATACCTCTCACAGACTGTTGGTCTTCGTCCCTGTCCGACGGTCGGTGCGTTATTTTTCTCGGTGTCCCGACCGACTGATTTACTTGTCCCTGCAATCACCACGTGACCTTTTCCCGTGTGTTGACCTCATTCACACAGTCCCGCAGATGATATTCTCGGAAGATCGCCCATCCTAGTGCTACTCTAGCATAAGCAGACTTAACTCTGGAGTTCTCTTAGGATAAGTGACCGGAAAAGGTAAGTGCACTTTGATGACATAGGTAGCCAAATCAATCCATTTGAACTTATTCAAATGGGCCGGGCCCGAATCGTTACAATTTGGATTATGAAAACCGAGACCACAAGTTTTGTATCTTTGCTAAGTCACAAGAATTTGGTTTTATGCTTTTGGTTTTGTATCTTTGCTAAGTCAGAAGAATTTGAACTATGCCTTCTCTTTGTATCTTTGCTAAGTCACAAGTGTATACGACTTCCTCTTCTTCTACTTATATACTTTGCAAACTCACAAGTTTCATAAGTCTTTTTCTTTGTGGTCTTTGATAAGTTCATACGTCTTCCTCTTCTTGTACTTTTATTTTTTGCAAACCCAATAATAAGAAATCAGAAATCAAACCTCTTTCTTCTCTCATTCTCCTTCTTAATCAAAATATACTTCTTGATCAAATCCACTTCTTTCATCAAAATCTCTAAAAAAAAATCATTTATGGCATCTTCTTCCCATAATCTTTTTGATTGATCAATTGATGAAATTTTTGATGAGAAATTTAATCAAATATTTGATCAAACGCTCCAGAATATGTTCATTGATCATCAGGAGGCAAGTGAGTAAAAAAAAAACGAGTTGTTATCGAAAGAGATCGCGAAGAAGGCTACATCCGTTTATGGAACGATTATTTCAGTCAAGCTGCAACATACCCTGCTAATATGTTCCGACGACGTTTTCGAATGAACAAGCCATTGTTCTTGCATATTGTTGATCGACTTTCCAATGAAGTTCGATTCTTTCGACAACGCAAATATGCTCTCGGAAGGCCTGCTCTCTCTGGACTTCAAAAGTGTACAGTAGCAATTCGTCTTTAGCCATATGGTACTGCCGCATATGGTACTGCGGCTGAATACCTCTGCCTCGGTGCAAGTACTGCTCGTTCATGTTTGGAAAATTTTGTCGAATGAATAATATCTTTGTTCGGCGATGAATATCTAGAAGACCCACACCAGAGGATCTTTAACGACTACTTGATATTGGAGAGCAACGCGGATTTCCCGGGATGGTAGGAAGCATCGATTGTATGCATTGGGAGTGGAAGAATTGCCTCACCGCTTGGAAAGGGCAATTTTCACGTGGTTCTGGAAAACCCTCTATCGTTTTAGAGGCGGTAGCTTCATATGATCTCTGGATATGACACACATTTTTTGGACCTCCAGGTACCTTAAACGATATCAATGTTCTTGATCGCTCATCCGTTTTTGATGATATAATAAAAGGTCAAGCTCCACAAGTGAAATTCTCTGTCAACGGAAGGGAGTATCATTTGACTTACTATCTCACATATGGTATTTATCCGAAATGGGTAACTTTTATCCAATCTATTTCACTTCCACAGGGCCCGAAAGCATCTTTATTTGCTCAATATCAAGAAGCTACCCGAAAAGATGTCGAGCGTGCTTTTGGAGTCTTGCAAGCTCGATTTACCATTGTTAAAAACCCATCTCTTTTTTGGGATACAGCAAAAATAGGTAAGATTATGAGAGCATGTATCATACTCCACAATATGATAGTAGAAGACGAACGAGATGGATACACTCAATTTGATGTATCAGAATTCCAACAAGGAGAAGGAAACGGAAGTTCACAAGTGGATCTCATGTATTCTACATATATGCCAACAAATCTCGCCAAAATGTTCAGTGTTCAAACTAGAGTTCGTGATAGAGAAGTGCATCAGCAATTGAAAGCTGATTTGGTTGAGCATATATGGCAAAATTTTGGACCTAATCAATTTAACTACTGAGCTTTCCTTTCCGTTTCTTCTATCGAAATCTATGTTTAAAATGTTTTTATGTTAAGTTTGTTTCAAATTTCATTATATGCAATATATTTTATGTTTTAGTCATAATATAAACTCTACTTACAATAAAAAAAAATCATTAATTTTTTTTTAAGAACCCCATTAGGTGTTCTACCATTGGAGCAGAAAAATCATAATTATCTTAACAAAAGGTTCTTAAAACAAAATTTATAATTAAATATTAACTAAGAACCCCATTAGGGGTTCTACCACTGAACATGCTCTAACACATATGCGGGTATGAAATTTTAAATATACATGTAATATTTAAAAGTATATTAATTTTCTTGATACCTTCTGTAAACGTTATGTTTGTACACGAGTGCAGTTTTGGCGTTTAACAATAATCACATAAAACGTTTCGTATCGTTTGTGTATATTGAAACCGATTTATTTCAAAACTTTTTACTTCTCTAACGTTTATGGTGACGTATAGTTATAAATGTTAAAATTATATTAAATACTAATTAAAACTACAAAAAACTTTTTAAAAAATCGTTCTTTCTCATCAAAATATATTAACTAAACTAAAAAGTATTTGAAGTTATAAAAAAAATAATTATGCATATAAATTCTAAATCATTTAAAATATATATTTATATTCCAAAAAAAATTGTGTAGTTTACTTGTCCTTAGAGCAGATAGGTGGTTGGTCCACACATGCGTGTGGACGAACCAACTCACCGCTCTTATAATAGATGAAGATATTCAAAAAGAAAAAATTGTCTAATGACTAAAATTAAGGTTGGACTCAAACACATGTTAGAAAAATGCATGTACAACGAGTTCGCATGCGACTTCAACTTTTGCACAATTAAGTTTAACATAAAATATAATTATGCATAAAAAATTCAAATCATTTAAAATATATATTTACATTCAAAAAAAAAAAAAATATATATATATATATATGTTTACTTGTCCTAATAGCTGGTAGGTGGTTGGTCCACATATGCGTACAGACGAACCACTTCACCGCTCTTAGGACAAATGAAGATGTTAAAAAAAAGGAAAGTTGTCTAATGATTAAAATTAAGGTTGGAATGAAACCAAGGTTAACAAAATGCAAGCACAACCAGTTCGCATGCGACTTCAACTTTTGCACAACTAACATTGATGTCCTCACGCATATTTGTGGAAAAATCAAAGTTTATAAATTTATAAAAGACTGCTAAATATTTATATGATGATTTATAAATATTTATATGATGATTTATGTGTTAAAAGGAAATAATAAAGTGTATGTCTTGTAATATCTATTTTTACGGTGACGTATAGTTTAAAATGTTAAGATTATATTAAATAGTAATTAAAATTAGGGAAAATGAGCTATTTCCCCACGAGAACTATGATATAGCACCAGATGTCTCCCAAACTATAATTGCGTGTTAGATATCTCTGAAACCAAAGTTAAAGATCCAATTCTCCCTGAAATCAAAATTCTAAACTTGTATCCCCACGAATGTCGATTTTAATGGTTAAAGGCTAAACCCGATACCAAACCATCATTTGCTATCGCTTAACCAAATCAAAAACCCAAATTGAACATAAACCCGACCTGCCTACGTTACCTACTTTAAGAGTCAAAAATCAAAATCTTTAAATCAAAAATTTCAAAACCTTAAAATTCAGTTCGTAAACCCAGATCGAAAACCACCAAATCCATTGTTCTTCAACTCCATTTCCGAAATCGGGTCTATTTCTATTGTTAGTTTGAACCCAGATCGAGAGAGTTTACTTGGGAAACCAAAACTTGACGAATGCAAAACCAATTTTAGAAAAGCATAAGATCGAAACTACTTCTTCTGCCTCCTTGAGTGTGTTTGAGTTCTTCTTGTTTTGAGAGAGAAAAACAAAAAAAAATACTAACCCGTAAGTAACCCGACGCTATCTTCTTCTTCTTCTTTCACCGACCGATCTTCTTCTTCTTCACCCGCTTTGGTGTTTCGGTTTGCTTCTGCTTCTCCCTCATATTTGCTTTCCTCCTCTTTCTCTTCAATGGCCTCTCCTTTCATCACAAAACCTCTCTCTCTCTCTCTCTTTCCCTATCTATTTCTCTCACCATTTGATTATCCTTTCTTCACATATCTGTGCCAATCATTTGTTGTTTTGTTTCGTTTAGCGAGGGAAGACTCCATTAATCTAAAGCAAAATCTTTTGTTTTTTTAATCTTTTTTTTTTACATCAAAAACCCCATTTTATTAAGTTTGCGGAAATAGACTCTCTTCTAGAGAAAGCCAAGAAAGAACCGTCGAACTTACACGGGAGAAACAGTACCCACGTGCTCTTGCATATTTTGCAAGGAAATCCGCACGAACATTTTCAGATCTTGGAATATAAGAGATATAGAAATATACAAAAGAATCTTTAAGAAGTCTAAAATCTTCTAAATCTGACGCAAAGTAGGCCATTCCACTGGGTTTGCGAGCATAGTGATCAAGTTTGTGCAATCTGGTTCAAAGATATTACTTGTCATGGATTCTGAGATTAGACATTTCTTGCCTATAGAAGAGTATTTAAACTCGGCATGTAGTGGCGATAAACTTCTCCTTGACCCCAATGGCAAAAACAATTTAATCTTTTAATTCGATGAGATTCCATTTTATTTCTGGGTTCGAGCATCTAATGGCAAAAAATTGGCATAATTATAATCTCTTAAACACTCCAATCCGAATCTGGTCGATGTTGAATCAATAAATACAAGTTTTAAAGAGGAGAATCATGATGGATTTTGTTAACCTAAAGGCTAAAAGGAGATAAATGAAAAATAAATAAAAAATCACTTTTGGTTGGGCATCGAAAAATAAAATTCTCCTTCGCCAACCCCATCTCGAATAATTACAGCCATTTCACGCAATTCAATTTTGTATTGAAGCTTCTAAATCTAATTAGGGTTCTAAGGATTTGGGGATTTCTGGGTTTGGGGATTTGGTTGGGTCATCAACCGGGTAGTTAGATGTAATCGGGTCATAATCAGGTTTAATTTCGGTTTAGTGTTGGTTAATGGTTGTTTACAAAACAATAAACCGGCTAAAACCGAGGTCTATGGAGTTTTAAGTTTCAAACTTTTATTTTATGGAGATAACAGTTTTGAATTTTAATTTCGGGGACGAACTAGATCTTTAACTTTGTTTTCAGGGATATCTAGTACGTAAGTAATAGTTTGGGAGACATCTGGTACTATGTCATACTTATCGTGGGGAAATAGCTCGTCTTTCTTTAAAATTACAAAGAACTTAAAAAAAAATATTCTCATTAAACTATATATATATTAACTAAACTAAAAAATACTTGTAATTATAGAAAATAATTATGCATCAATATATATATATATATACTTCACGAACCATCTCGCCGCTCTTAGGACGTATGACGATGTTCAAAAAAGAAAAGTTATCTAGAGATTAAAATTAAGGCTGTACTTAAATTGAGGTTAATAAAATGCATGCACAACCAGTTCGCATGAGACTTCAAATTTTGTGGAAAAATCGAAGTTGATAAATATATAAATGACTGCTAAATTTTTTTTTTTGACAGCTGCTGCTAAATATTTATATGATTATTTATGTGTTAAAAGGAAATAACAAAGTATATGTCTTCTAATATCTAGTTTTACAATGTATGGTTGATTTTCAAAAAGAAATAAATATGTATATTTGTACATGCATATGTGTGTTACAAATAAGTTAATTGTAATATTGGATGTTGGTTAGTTTTCCCGATACTTTGTGCAAAAGTTATCTTTTTACAAAATCTAATTCGTTTAACAATAATTACAGAAATCGTTTCTACAATTTCGTGTTTAATCAAAATTTTCTTATTTCTCTAGCGTCTACGATAATGGGCGGTTACAAATTAACAAATTTATATTAAATATTAATAAAAATTACAATTTTTTAAAAATAATTAGAACAATATTTTTTCTTCTTAATCAAATATTACATATCAATATATATATATTGAATATTATATAAATTTCCATTAATTATTTAAAATAATAATATATATATATATTAAATAATTCAAGTTAAATATCCATTTATTGTTAATATCTTTTCATAATTTTCATTAATTTTTTTATTTAATACTAATAAATTTTTTAAAATCTAAATATGTATTTATATCTTGCATATTTTTATTTTATTTTAATATATTGAAAATATCAAAATTAGCATATAAATACATATATATATATATGTTTGAAAAAATTAATATTTGATAATTCAAAACTGATTTTAGACGTAAAATGATTTTTTAAAAAGTTACTTAAATTAGTTGTGAAGTAGAATTAGTATTTTAAAAAAATTTCTGAAATTATATTTTATGGATACAATTATAAATATATGTAAAATTTGCGAATCATAATATTTTTACTTTCAACTCTGTTATGTTTATATTTGTTAGAAATAATCCTAATCTACAAAATATTTTTATATTTTTATCAAAATTGACATGTTATATTTACATATCATTTTTAAAATACAATAAATTTTGATTGTTAATGTGACACATTATCTTTCATCACTAATTTTATGTCACAAATAATAGGGTGAAGATTATTTGTATAATTTTTTTAAAAACTAGTTCAAAATACAGTAAAAATTCTATAAATTAATATTCGATTCATTAATAACTTGATAAATTAATATTTTATTACAGTTTTAAAATTAATTTTTTAACTAAATAATATATCTATAAATTAATAATCATTATTAATTAATAATTGTTTTTATAAAACTTAGAGTTTCTAGTGTATGTGAGGTTTTGTGGGTTTTGGGTTGAACCGGATGGAAACTGAAATTCGTTAATCGTAACCCGGAATTTGATCCTCAATAGTCTTGGCCAAAAAAAAGAAAAAAATCCACTAAGACTAATGGTTTCTGGATTCATCTAGAATTTCTGAGAAAGTGCCCCTCTCCTTCCACATGTTCCTTCTTCTCTCTCCTGAGGCTCTTCACTTGCTCTCTGCAAAAAATTTAAAAGCCTCGCGAGCATCTCTATAGCCATTAGTCTTCATCTTTATTCGAAAATTCTCAACTCGCGTAACCCTAACCTTTTCGATCTCCGAATTAAGTTGATTCTAATTTTCCTCTGAAAGCTTTGTTCGCCGTTTGACAAAAAAAAACATGGCGGGATACGATTGTTTGCCGATGAAGATGAAGAGGAAGGAGATTGACAGAGTGAACGACGAGTTCTCGGATTTTTCCCTCTCTTCTCCTGCCAGAAAGATTCGCCGACTGGTAATTCGTCTTTCTCTCTTCTGATTTCGAGGAAATTTGCTGCTGTTTGATTTTAAACCCTAAGTTTCATTGTTTGTTATTTTTCGCGGCCGTAAAATCCGTATCCTCTAGTCCGGTATGTGGAGCTTTTTGTGATCACTGCGATGATGTTGATTCGATTGATTGCATCTGCGATGCCACAGGATTTGGATTTGCCACCGATTATGGAGGAAGAGGTTGATTTGCCGCCGATTATGGAGGAAGAGGAGATTCAGTCTGCTCCAGCAAATGGAGAGAGAGCGATTGTTCTTTTCAAGCCTCTCCAGCATTATCATCAACCTCAACTCTTTGTGGATAGAAACTTGATTTCAGGGTTCAAGAGTAAGTTCTTTGAACTAAACTCTCTTGACGTTTGATCAATTTTTGCAAGTTTAGTTTCCATGATTAGCTGATTTGAGGATTGAATTGGTGTTTGAGAACAAGGATATGATTTAACTAAACTATGAGTTTTTTCTGGATATTTTTTTGAGACCATGAGGTTTTTTCCAGAGAACAGTAGAATATAATAGCTCCTGAGAGGCTTGTTACAATGTTTATTTGCTACAATGAGATTTGTTCTGAGTTGTTTACACTTTGGTAGTACTGTTTTGATCGTGAGAACGTTTGCCATTCAATAAATCAATTTTTTTACTTATTAGTTGTTTCTTTTGTTGCTCGATGATTCAGATGTTTATAGTAGGACCTGATTGAGTTTATCCGTTTAGTTGGCCTTGTTATTTGGGGATTCGGTCATCAACACGTTTAGTTAGTTCTCTTCTTTGCATCAGACTTTGTTTTATTTCGATTTAGTTTGTTTGGTACGCTATTTGACTATGGTTTCTGTTTCAATGAATGGCGTAATAGCTAGCTCTTTTTTACTTTGTATCGCAGATAGATTTCTTCACGATGCAGCAGCAGCTGATGATCTCTATGATGAAGATGGCAGAACAAACAAGCACCAAGCTGTTGTTCCCTGGAACCCATCCCAGTTTCAGTTCCTGGAATCCACAGGAACCTTCTGGGAACAGCCCGAGCTAGAGATTGTTGAGTTGGATGGTGAAGATGCTATGATGGAAGAAGCAGCCATGGATGTGGAAGAAGAGAACATTAGCAGTAGTAGTAGTAGTGTGTCTCTGCCTCAGTGGCAGCAGCAGCAGCAGCAGCAGCAGCAGCAACTTCATTGTATGATACCGCAGCTTCCCCAAACCAACTCTACTCCGATCTCCTGGTTCCGATGACTTTATGTGTAAACGTGGAAGCAGTATTTGTCATCAGTAGTTCTCTAGCTGTATATCTCAACTCTTTTGCTAGGCGTTCAATGTTATCTTCTTCTCAGATTGAATGTAAGAAAACAAAGTGATTCTATGTATTTGGTAAAGTGTTTTATTTTAAGAGTGCTTTTTGTTCTTTTTTTATGATCAAAATGTCAAGTTAGGACTTGCTTGCTTTAAAGGAACAACAACTCTTCACAGTCGGTCACAATATCATATAAAATTTCTAAAATAAAATAAAACTGTCTTTTGAGCTGAAAAAATTGGAAAACCGGATGTTTGCTAGTTTGGGAATGTAGTTCTAATCGGTATGTAACAAAGCAAGCTTTTAATGATAGTGGAGAATAGTAGAAATACTTCGGTGTGAGTTTGGTAGAATCGATGCCCAGACGCCTAGTTAGTATTTGAGAAAATTTGGGAAACTATCTTAAAACTATATTTTAATTTGAAAACTACACCACTAATAAATTTTTAAAAAATATATATTCAATTATATATAAAATAACTAAATTAACTTTATTTTGAGTTTATAATATTTTTAAAATAATTTAATAAAAATAAACCTTTTTTAAACTGAATAATATCTATAATGATTTTCTTTTGATTTAATAATAATTCTAACTTTTGTACATGTTACTTTTATATAATATTAATAAAATTTAGAAAACTAATTTTATTTTTGTAAAAATAAATTCTCAAATATGAAGATTTATCTAATCATAAAATTTTAAAATAAAACAATTATATATCTTTAGATTCAATTAAAATTAAATTTTTTTAGTATTTTTGTTTTTTTTTATTCAAAATTATTTTTCTTTTCTAAAATATTTATTTTCTAATTAAAATCTGGTCAAAATAGTCTTTTTACATATCAATAAGTGTAATTATCTACAAACTAAAAAACCAGTGTATTTTTCAAATTCCAAAACTTAATTGAGGTATTTTGCCAATTCCCCCGAGTGTTTTTCTTCAGCTGGAACAGAAAAACAATAATTAAAAGAGAAATTGTCTCAGCCCCATTTTAAGTTTTCAGTTCAATAATAAAAATATGTGTTTTAATATAATTTTAAATAAAAACCGTAATTTTGAAAAACCGTAAATCTTCTAGAATCACTTAATTCCCAATAGTACTCCCCAGTTTTAATATCAAACCGTCGACCCGTTAACAGCATACAATGACGAGAACTGTTAGCTCTATGATAAACCATATATATATTTTTTCCCTGGTTTTTGGGGAAAGAACACCCTGAAAAACAATTGTATCCAATTACTAAAATTATTTATAACAAATAAATCGTATTAATTTAAAAATAAAGAAAATATAACGTACCTTATAGTTGTCTTTTCATAGCTTGAATAAATGTCTACGCCTACGATAAATAGGCCTTCGGACAAAAGTCTCTTCAGCAGAATTTCTTAATCATCTGATGGGGGCCCATCACTATTGTTTTTCCAAGAAGGACGTAGCGTGCGCCAAATCACTTATACCGGCTCCTCGGGATCGAAACTGCAGGTCAATACGCCTGCACGTGGAATAGATATCTCGGCTAGACCCATCGCGGAATGCCAATGCCTATGCAAGGCAACACACCAACAGTTTCCTGTAAAAAAGGGAATTATTAGATAAGAATTAAAACGAAAACAAATGAATTGAATATTATTAAAACATACAATAAAGATTTTAATATTGTTATCAAAAATAGTTTTGAATTAAGAATAAATAAATCAAATACAATAATAGCTATACCTATTGTTTGTGCAATGGGTGCGGCAAGAGTATCCACTCTTAGATCCATCCAAGAATGTCTTTTAATGGTATATTGCGAATTAATAGCCATCATTTTCTACAGCAATGAAAAGGCTGCCTTGGAAATGGCTGTAACCTTTTTGAATGCCTGCAAAAAAGAGAGTGTGATGCCAAAATAAGAAATGAAAAGGAAAAACAAAGAAAAACAAAATGGAGAAAGAGAAATATTACTTCAGCATCAGACTCGGATTTCTGCTCTTCTAAGTGTTTCGATCTAGAGTTGTCATATTTAGCCAGTTTGGACTTCAACATTGAGAAGGAGAGTGTGAGGCAAAAAAAAAAAGAAACATCATAAGAAATGAAAACATAAAATTTATTGCAAAACAAAGAAAAATCTTACAATGTTAGATCCAGGGTCAGTAGCTTCACTGTCAAATATACCCCGTTTGATGCGGTCTGTGGACTTATCCGGCGGAGATGCCATAGCTTAACCGCGGCAAGAGAGAGAGAGAGAGTAGGGTTTGAGGGAGAGATCTGAGTTAGATTTGAGCGCATCGTCTTAACGGCGGGGTTAGGCGGCCAGAGAGAGAGAGAGAGAGAGTAAGATTTGAGCATAAACTAGGGTTTACTAGTTATTTAAGATAAAAATAAGAAGTGGGCTGCGCTTTCGTCAGGCCAATAATTAAAAGACCACGTCCAATTAACTCAATTACCAAGCATATCCCATCATTGATTTTATCATGCTCATATTTATCTATTTTATTATAACTATTTGCGTACAATAATTTATTCTTATTTATATCATACTGGAATAGGTTCCGAATATATGCGGATTTAAAAATAATATTTTAAATCGATTAAACATTATTTGAAAATAATATCCGATCATTTGTGAATAAAATTAAATTTGAAAAATAAACATAAATTTTCTTTTTATATTTTGTAGTTAAATTTTATTACTATTCCTAGATAGGATTTTGATAAAATAAAATAATATTTATTTTGTCGTAAAAATTACAAAAAGAAATTTTACATTCTCAAACAAAATTTATTCGATAATGTCAAAATATTGATTGATAGACTTTAACACGCATCTCCATCATGTTAATTAACAACATTTAAACATAAAACTTTATATAATAAGATTGTATATTTTTCTCAATTGGAGTTAAATTTATTTATTTTTTTATTTATTTTAGATTTCCATTGAAGTTTATTATTTTTATAAGTTTTTCTTTTTAATTTTAATCAAATTTTTTTTTAAGATTATTATTTGATTGCATAATTTTTTAATATAAAGTTTAATCTACTAATATATTTTACTCATAATGAAAATAGCTTATTTTTCTTTATGGCGTTTTGTTTATAAAAGCATAATTTTATTTTATTATAGTTTAAGTTATATCATGATTATGTTTTAAGTTTCAAATAATAATGTTAATTTATGGTTAATTCGAAGTGTGAACCGTAGTAATCGATTATACAATTTCCTTAATCTTTTTGAAAAATATAAAAGAAACATATTTTTCCTTTTCTGTTTTTAAAACTAATTTTTAGATTTATGTAAACATCATGTTAAAGTCTAATTAGTTAAATTTTTAACATGTAGCAAAATCTAATCGATTAACTTGACACGTGTCACGAATATGTTAAAAACTAACTTTGATGCATCCAACTTTATATAGTAAGATTTTTGAAAAATATAAAAGAAAATCATTTTTCCTTTTCTATTTTTAAAACTAATTTTTAGATTTATGTAAACATTATGTTAAAGTCTAATTAGTTGAATTTTTTAACATGTATCAAAGTCTAATCGATTAACTTGACACGTGTCACGATCATGTTAAAAACTAACTTTGATGAATCCAACTTTATATAATAAGATATCATTGAAAACTCTTCTACAACTATACACCGAAATTTCAGTTGGTTTTGTGTTTCAGAACTTACTTAAGACAACCAATTTATGAATGTGATTGCTAAAAAAGAAGAAAAAACTCTAGATGTTATTCAAATACTAATCATGAAAGTATTTAAATATCTTAGTATTTTTTAAATAAATGAACTAATATTTTAATTTGTATATACCTAACTATATTATGAAAGTTGTTTTGGTTCAAAATTCACCATCGCTTGCATTTTAACTACATAACTAGATTTTGACCCGTCCGTGAGGGCGGGAATATTTTTTTAACTAACTAAGGTTGCAAAAACATATTGTATAAATTATATATATAGAAATTGTGGTTCCTTTGATTAATTGATTATTTGTAAAATATAAAGTTTTGTGCTAGAAAAAAAAGTGTTTTCCACTTATTTGTTGTTTGGTTCTGATTCGGAATTAAATAGAAAGTATATCAAGGAAACATTCATTGAATATTTTTATTAGAAAGAATATTATTTTTGAATGTCGAAAAGGACATATACGCAATTAATAAATAATTCAATACAAACTTATGGAAATAAATGAAATCATCCAACTAAATAACACGAAAACGAATTAAATGAAAATTCCATAGGGGTTCAACGAAAATATATCCTGTTTTTTATTCTGAAGGTAATTTGAAAAGACTCAAACAAACTCCTAATCTACTAAAAAAATACGACAATGCATGTTAGTAAAATATTGATTTCATAGCATATAATGATAAATTAAGAGACACAATTAGGGAAGTCCAAAGGCATACCTTCTTCACCAACATCAATATCTTCAAGTTTTTGAAAAATTTCCTTAAACACGACATTCATGGTTCTTTTCTGAGCTTTTCTTTCTTTGTCTACGATCAGAATCTTCAAACTTTTTCTAGACGTCACTCTAGATATGGCCACATAAAGTTGATCATGTGAAAAACAGGCTTAGGCAAAAGCAAACCCACTTCAGATAAAGATTGACCTTGACTTTTTTTTATTGTTATAGCAAAAGAAACTGATAGAGGCAATTGCCTACGTCGCATCTTGAAAGACAATCTTGCATCTGAAAGAGATATTAACAATCTTGGAATTAAAACTTTATCACCGACTCTATCTCCTGTTATTATCATAGCTTCCACCATAAAAAGAGCCATTTGTGTGATATGAAGTTGGGTTCCATTCATTAATCCTCCATTTGGGTCTATATTCCGTAGCAACATAACAAGACAGCCTATTTTCGAACGCAAACTATGATTTAGTAATCCAGCAAATTTGATTGATACTATTTAAAAAATTAGATGTGAAAACAGGATTATCCAATGAAGACTTGTCAGACGGATCAATAGTATCAAAACTATGATAAACTCTTTCATCGCCTGGAATATTCAAAAACAAAAATAATGTAGGAATAAATATTAAATAAAAAACATAATACGAGCAATATAAGTAAACATAATGAGATTTTACTAACCTTTTAGTTGAGAAAGCATATACTCGTTAATAATGTTGACGTCTTCATTTGTAGGACATAAAATAGCTCTCTCTTGCCAAAACTTAGGTTCATTTTCTTCTTGAATGGAATGACTATCTCCATAAACGGTTGAACATATTGATTGAACAGGATCGGTTCCCTGTTCAATAAGATATTCATCAGGAATATCAATCTCAACTTCACCGTCATTGGGCTCAGATATCTTCCCTTCACCAACAACAAATATCCATTCAAAAAACTCTCTAATTTCTTTTGCCTCTTGGTCATTCAAATTTGCCGAAAGTAACCGCATGTTTTTGGTGAGCCTCAACAGTTTGCATTGCTTCCAAATGTAAGATGAATTCAGTGCAGCCAAAACAATTTATGCCCTTCCAGCACCGTTTATTAATGGAAGAACTTTTCTTAAATCCCTTCCAAACACAACAACCTTTCCACCAAATATTGTTTTATCTTCATTGTCCATAATATCAGATAAGCTTTTTTCTAGGGATTTAAAGCGGTATTTACTCATCATAGGAGCCTCATCCCAAATAATAAGTGATGCTTCTGATACCAACTTACCAACATCCGATCCTCGTTTAAAAGAACATGTAGTAAACAGGTCTGGATTTATTGGAATAACAAACCGAGAATGAGCTGTTCTGCCACCTTGTAATAACAAAGAAGCAATGCCACTTGAAGCTACATTTTGGACAATGTCACCCTTCATTCTAATTGCCGATGATATTAATTTTCATAGGAATGTTTTTCCAGTTCCTCTAAAACCATAAACAAAAAACACACCACCTTCTTTATTCAACACAGCTCCAATGATCTGATCATAAATACTCCTTTGCTCCTCTGTTAACATTAATATGTCTCTATAATGATTTCTTTGCAGCTCATTTGTGTTGTAGTTCTTCTCATCATAAATAAGAATATTTTCAATTTCACTTCTTTCTTTTTGAGGCTTGGGCATAGATGGATAGAATGATAGAGAGCTTCCATTACACTTAAGTAGTTTTTCAATCTCAGCAAGAGCAAAATTCTTTTTATCGTCATTACTTAATATCAAACTTACATTAAAGTAGTGAAATGATGTTAGTAACATATAATTTCTTAAATTATAAATTATAAAATTATGACCGCAAATAAATAGTAGAATTACATACCATGTCTGTTATAATATTTTCTCTTCATAAACTCAATGTCTTCAGCAAGAACTTCCCAAGCATGTTCCCAAACATGATCAGGTCGAGATAAACTTCCTGACTGAAGCATGATAATAAAAAGTGATCGCAAAAAAAGACATGTACTTGTGAAGCTGGTGCAAAGTAGATCATCTATGTATTCTTGGTCATCTTCGAGCAAACCCCTAGCAAAACATGCATCCTTGTAAGAAGGATACATAATTTCATTTGAATCTTTTAATGTCTTCATAGCTCTCAGGACCCTTGACATGATTTAGAAAGATTCGCAAATAATATGAATCTTCCAAAATTCGTGGAACATATTCAGTTCTCCCAATTGCAAAACCTCTTTCTCTCCTCTTAAAAAGTCTAGATTTCGAATCCCATACGAAGTCATTCGGAATTTGTGCGAATGTTAATTTTTTTGCGTCCTTATTAGTTCTACAAAGCTGAAACCACACTAAGATTTTTAGTCGTCTTAATCTTTCTTTATTCAATACCTCTTCAACGAAATCGTCAGGGTTGAAATAACAACATTGTTTACCTTCCAAATGGAATGTTAACTTCTCAACTGATGTTGAACGGTAATGAAGTGGGAGTTTGAAAATTCTCCAAGCACCTTCACAAGCAGAAACATATCTGAAAGATAAAATATTTTAATATTTTACTTACATATACAAACGCCCATGTTAAATGTCTCTAAATATATTTATTTACTTAAATAATTAAAAGCCAACCTGCAATCGAAGTAATCTTTTATCTCGTTTGTTTTCTTCTTGCCAGTTGTAGGACTTACTTCTCTTCCTGTATTTACCTGGCCATTATTCGTAGAAGCCAGTTTTGCAGGAGGCTCAACTACTACAACAACACTATCATACCCTTGTTGATATATTTGAATAAATATTTGATGGATCCCACTTGATTACACCATTCAACATTGATGTGAGCTCTATAACGAAGAGACAACTTCTTGTTATAAGGAATGACGTATCTATTGTCACATTTAAAACCATTCTTCTCAACCCTGTGTGTGCTTCCAGAGCTTCTTCTGTATAAGGCAAAACCATCTTTGCCTATTCTAGTTTCGTCAACATGTTTCTTTGGATATAACTTAGAACACTGACCTTCAACCATACATGGTGAATTCGGGTTAATAGACCCACATGAACCATGTATCATCATATCAGAAACAACTCCATATAATTCAGGCTCCTCCAATGGATCTTAAATCTCGGCAGATATAATTTTGTCGATATCACCTGGCCGTGGTAATTTATTCTTTGGATGCAAGAATAATAATATATGAGCATGTGGAAGTCCTCTCTTCTGAAACTCTATTGTATACATAGCTGTATGAATAATTGAAATAACAATAGTAAGACAAATTACAAATAATTGTTCTACGCCAAAAGATATTGATCAAAGAAATAATAAACTTGCATGCAACAGCCTCTCCTAGAAGCTTCTTCTCTATTAGATCAAACATCATTTGATCAAGTTTCATCTTGAATATCCTGCATATAATATCTGGTCGATCGTCATATGCTAGTTTGCGCTTATTGACAAATCTTTGAATTTCTGGCCACTTTGGATTGCAAGTAAAGGTGATGAAAAGATCAGGAAACCCATAATATTGAGCAATAGCCATTGCATCTAAATAATTCTCCATCATATATCGTGATCCTCCTGTAAATGAAGAAGGCAATAAGGTTCTTCGTCCTTGATCATGCATATTAGTCTTTCCTGCAACTGATGCCTCTTCAATAGAGTCAAAATCTTCTGACCTCAAAGACTTCTGATTTTTATTCAGGTATGAAATTATGTTACTCTCAATCATTGTGAAAGCATCAACTAAAAACTGCTGGAATAATCTCTTCGATATGAGAACTCTGTCACTTTCTTGAGGTCGTTCTTGTATTCGAAATGCAAAGAACTCTCTCATGCTAATGTTTACATGTTTGCTTGTTTTCTCATTTTTCATGGTCTTCTTTATTTTGATATGAAAACCATCTTCACCAAAGGGAAAAAGAAGGGGATATTGAAGCGCAAGATAAGATGGATGAATCTCTTTGATCCTTTTCAGTTTACCGTTCTGCTTCTGAAGAATTATATCACGACGAACCAAGTCCGGATGAAAATCTCCTCGAATCAATGCAACAACTTCAGATGCAGTAGGTTTGTTATACAATCTCGAATCCTTAACTCTGTCGCTAACAATCCTCATATAAAAAACTTCGTCTGGATTTACTTGAAATCTATCTCTAGTTGCCCTGAATTTCTGAACGTAAGGGTTGAAAGAATCTAACATCGTTATTAGTGAGTCGATGATTTCTTTCCTAAACTGTTTTCTCTTAGACACTTTCATCGGATTCTTACTCTTGCTGCAATTATGTATGATGATAAATTATAAAATAATAATCTACTGTTATACAATGAAAAATCATGAGAAAAAAATAAAAATGTATACCTCATAATTGTCGATCGGTTGTCGACTTCGTTCTCAGTGTCAACTATGTATAATTGATAGAATTTTGCGGCTCCAGGAGGTACTGGCATCATACTACCCATCAAATAGTAATTTTCACCATGTAATTGAAACATAGATGGAGCACGACCTGGTTTAATAGACCTGTCTACTTTACCTCCAATTGAAGTAAATGAGAATAACATATTGTAAGGTCTACTATTTTCACGGAAATGTTTACTTAGGTCATCATCATTAGTTAGCAAACCACGCAAGACTTCTGGAATCTCCCCTAGAATCGGTAGTTTTACTGATCCCTGATTACAACATATAGTGAAAGTAGGTGTTCTGGAATTTCTCCTTTTGTTAATACGCACACCATACCAAAAAATTGCATGACAGTGTGAACACTCGTATGTAGGATCGCCATCATCGACATATTCTGAAAAATAAGATATATAAACATAGTATGATGATATTCGATTGTTATATTTTACTCAAGTGCTAACTAAAAATATTTTTATACTTTAATAAAATAACATTTTACCTTTATAATTTTACAGTCTCATCACATGTGCGATACGTGCCAGAAAATAGGTCCTTTAAAATAAGGGCTAGTCTAGAGATGTTTTCACTGGAGTTATATTGGTACGATGAACTTCTGGTACTATTGGCAGGAACAGCACCGCAAATATCATATTCTTTTTCAGAATCAGAAGAAGATATCAAGACTACTACAATCAAATTATTGATCATATTCATCTTACCCTACATTTAAAAATTATATATTTTTAAAACAGAACTATTTATAATTTCATATTTATTCCTAGTAGGATTATAAACATACCTTCAAAACAGGCATAAAATTCCAAATCTGAAAGATCTTCTTCGGAATCATTGGTGTCTACAATTATAATACATTTACCCTTATCAGCGCACTTTCCTAAATTTGTAAAAGTTAGGCAAATATTTTATTTCGTTCTTAAATGTATAAAATTAATGATAAATATTATAAAATTGTAAAATACCATGTTGGAAAAAAAGTTGCTTTAGCTTGTTGATGTTGTACATGTGCCTTTACTTAATGAATTAGGTCTAACCTCAAGCAACTTCTTTCGTGAGGGATTTTTTAATATAATAGTAGGAGAATTTGTACTGTCTCTCAAAACCGCCTTTCCAGAAATTTTTGCGAAATTAACAATGGAATATCCATTCCCAGATGTCGTCAACTCGGGAAAATTTTCTTTGTAAACTGAAAAATTGAATGTTAATTAATATGTTGGTTAAGTAGAAAGTTATTTAATAAATTACAAGTTAATCCTAAATTTAATGGTTAAAGTACATACTTGAAGACGGTGATTCAGGATTTCTCCTTTTGTGTTTCGTTAGGACACTATTATTGGGTTCAGATAATAGACAATCATTCTTAAGAACTACTACAAAACATACAAATTGGTTACATACGATTCAAAAAATTGACAAATACAACAATGGAAAAGAACATGAATAGATAAATAAATGTTTGGGAAACTAACCGGGATCAGAACAATGTTTGTTTTCATTCGAAAGGACTGGAGAACAGTCAATATTGTTAATACATTGATCAAATGGTTGCATCGGTCTAGATAATTTTGAAATATCCTTGAGAATACGGCTGAAGGCAGATTTAACTTTAACAGAAGTGGGAGTCCCGCAATCACATATTTCAGATTGCAAACTGGATTGAATAGAATTAGGAGTAGATTGATTATTGTTGGTTCTTTGTCTGTTTGCAATGCGATAATTATCTTCAACATGATTTTCTTTTCTTTTCTTCATACTGAAGTGTACAATTATTTTAGTAAAACTGTAGATACTTATTTAAGAAGAAGGTTCAACAATATCTTATTTACTTGTTAAACTCTTCTAATTTTGGAAATACAATATATATAATAAATAAAGAATCCTAACAAATATTCTTCATAATCTTATTGTTTTTATTGTTGAGATTACATCAAGTTATGACTGTATGAGATAAAAAGAAATTATATTATTGTATTTCAAAAAATATAATATTTTAATAAACAGTTTATGGCTATTTGAGATATATAGTGCATCTACATCTAATCTGTTAATTTATATAAGGGAATTTCTAATATAAATTTTCCTATCTACATCTATTAGCATTATTGAAATGCAATACAATATATTTATTGTGTTTGAATGCATTAATTAGTTTATTCAAATGTTTTTAAGAGATGTATCATAAATTTTCTTTAAAGAGATTTCTAAGTTGTTTATTTAAAATTTGGCCAGACAACCAGTTCTGATTTTTATCCTGCAAAAATTAAATAAAGATGTAAATGTTAATTTACATTGAAATGAAACTACCGGCATATATTAAAAATATTAATAGATTACATATATGTTCTTGAAACTTTCAACTTCGGATAAATTTGGATTGTAAAGGATTTGCGAGCAACCATCAATATTAGTAATCTTTCTAGCACCAGCTACAAAACCAAAAAAAAACCAAAATTTTTTTTTATATATATATTGAAAGTTTGTAAAATAGACACGTTATATGAAAAGGTATACTTACATGGTAAAACTTCAATTTTTTAGAAGCGCAAAACACAAATGACGATTACATTGGGAGATGCATTCCAAAAAATCGTATATACTTTTGGCCAAATTTCCATATGTAACACAATCAACTTGATTAAGACTACAATATAAGAATTTTTGAACAAACTATATGATGGTTTGCTCTAAGGAAGTCCTAGTGAAAAGTGAATAGATGGAGAGTTAGACAAAGTCGAAACGCCTCTTTCAATTTGAAGATATTTAACACAAACCAAAGCTCCGTATAAATCTACTCGATAATACATTTTTAATAAAAAAAACCGTAGTACATCACGACTTTAATTATAAACGAATTATAGAAAAGTGAAATTTTTTATTGAAAATTACAAATACGACTTACTGAAGGCGAACTTTGGATGAATAAGATCTCTACGAATGTCATAAAATTTGGAAAATGATAAAGAATCATTTACTTTCATTGGATGAATGTTGTGGACAACTGTATCTATTGCGAGTAATCCTTGTCATTCCAATAGAATGAATTACTCTGAAATTTGAAAGCTTAGTCCATTCAGATTCTTTGATTTTCTGCTGAGTTACGGAATTGAAGACGTCATTTTCATAGTTGCTTGTATCTTCGCAGCCTAATAAAAATAAAATATGAATCAAAATTATGATATCATTTAATATAACAGTACAAAACTTAACTGGATAAATTAATATTGTATATTGGCATAGATTGATTAAGCACTTACTTTTGCATCCATAAAAACAAATTCATCATTGTTGCCAAATCTTCCATTAACTTGGTTCCAAACACGCAAAACTTTAACACAAATTTCAACATTCTTTTTCGAAGGACTCATTTCAACAAGATAAATTAAAGAAGCCATTTGAAATGCAAAATAATATATGACTACAGGAGTGACTTTATATAGTTTACATATCACGAAAAAGGAAATAAAATATTATTTCTAGAAAATTGTAGTTTTTTATATCTAATTTATAAGATAATTGTGATTTCCTGTACTGCATATAAATTATTAATTTTTCAGTGAATATCTCGTGAACGGATAATATGGCAGGAAATTGTTTTTGAATATACGACATACTATTAAAGAAATCTGAAAAAACCGATATCTTAATAGAAAACTATAATAAAAAATCTAATAAAAAAGAATATAAAAACTTTAATAAGATTGTGATCAAGTGATCAAAATATACCATATATATATTCTTTACCATAATTATCGGTTACTTAAAAACGGTTCAGAAATATTAGGCATGCAAATCGTAAAAAAATATTGAAGTCTTTTGATATTCGGACAACCACAATTGTAAACCGAAATACCACAATCTGAATTATAATAAACATTACGAAAAGATATAATAAATAAAACTGGGGTAAAAAAAATTCAAACAAACATCACATATGATATTGTTCTTAACAACATAAAGGTAAAAAGTTCAAGACATTGCGAAATTAAACATAAATATTCCCAAACTAATTAAACATATTTTTAACATATGATATCGTCGATTCCACTCTTGATTCACTGACTACCATTCAGAAACCTGAAGTATTATTGAAAAATATAAACATGTTTATGTAGTTTTCAAAATAATAACATAAAAAGTTAATTTTTATAAAAAGTTATACTCACTCGGACTTAAACTCTTCAACATGAGGATCAATTGGGTCATACATGATATCCGAGCAACCATCTATTGATCGAAGAACAATAGACCGTTCGTCTTCTCCTACATAAATAATAAAATAAATATTACTCACTATAAATATTCAAGCTATATATTAATTTATGAAACCATTTTTGATATTTTATAATGATAGAAAATTACCTTGCCCATCGGTTACTTTCCATAAAGGAAGTACACATATAATAGGCTTGTCTAGGACCGAAATGTATCCATCACGAATATCCCTAGCAAGCTTACCACGGGCAATACATACAATAACAAACTCTCTCCTGCACGCATATAGCAAAACATATCAAAAATCTACAAACAAAAATGATTAACACGTTCAGTAAGATTTTTAGATTCGTACCTTCAGTTCATAAGTTCGAAACGAATATAAGCAAGATCTTCTTCATAATGATCATTGGACACATCGCGAAACTCTTCCATAACTCTCACAGATCCCATTACATCTAATATGTAAATAGTCCAGAAAAATTTCAATGGTTTAAAATAAAGAGATTTATCAAATTGTAACAAATAGTTATTTAAAAAAAAAAATTCTTCAAGGAATTTACTGATTAGAAAATCATGATCAAATGACCGCGTAGCGATATTGACAAAATTTGCGCAGTTGAGAAAGAGATCGTTAGATCTATGCCTAGCAGGTTTCACAACAGTCAACGAAGATAACTCAATTCGATACGGGTTAGAAGTAGTTCGAAGAGTTCCAGAAGCTTCAAGTAATTTTAAACCCCAGATTTCCACCCAATCATCTACTCTTAGATTAGGTCCATAAACGTTCACTAATTCCGACCTTACAGTTGCAGATATTTGCATGCCTTTTTTCAGGATTAAAAATTCTAAAAAAAATTAACTAGAGAGAATATTATCTAAAAGGAGTTAAGTTCCAAAAGAAAAATACTAGCCTTCTCGTCACACAAGACCATCTCGATATCATTAACAGAAAACGTAACCATATTCCATAACTTTTGAATCTTCACAACGATAGCTTAGAGTAGGGGTGGGCGTTCGGATTACCGGATCGGATCGGGTAAGATATTTCGGGTTTCGGATATTTCGGAACTATAGCCTTAGGTACCGATCAGATATTTTTAAAGTTCGGATCGGATTCGGTTCGGATCTCTCCGGGTTCGGATCGGTTCGAATATAATTTTCCGGATCCGATATTTCTCGGATATTTCGGGTTCGGTTCGGATCCACATACATTTATCTCTATTGCAACGCAAAAGAAACCGAAAATAACCAAAAGTAATTATAAATAACCGAAACTTAAAACATGAAAATTAAGAAGTAACCAAACAAAAAGTCAGAAACCAAAAACCAAACATCCGAATACATAAAACCAAACGAAAAATTCAAAGAATTTGAAATGTTTTGCAAAGTAAAAGCATGTGCCTCAGTTTGTCCTTTTTCGTAACTCCTCCTTTTTCCTAACTCCCTGTTACATAAGTATCAAATGATTCAAATCAATTGAGAGAGAAAGATGTGGTGTTTTGTAAATTGGATGAAACACCAAGATATAAAGTAACCAATTAAACACCACGATATAAACACCACGAGCAGAGCATCACTTAACCTATTACTCGTCACTTGAGCATAATGGAAAAAGTCAAGAGCAGCACCAAACACGTGATTTCAGTATCAAATGAGAGCATGTTACCTTACCCTCATCTTCGCTTCTAGTTCATGTTGATTCTACAATAGAACTCTGAAAAAGAACTACAAGAATCAGAAAACAGAATGATAAAATTTACAAGTGAAAATCTAAAACTATAAAGAAGGATTCAAACATAAAAAAATTAGAAAAATTACATTTTTCAAGTTTTGTGTGTAAATCAGCATCAACAAGCAGAATAGAGTTTGTAACAACTCTTTTCTCACATAATTTAATCTCACTCTTCATCCATTGTTCAGTGCACATCAAGACCTCAATCATGTAGTGCGTTAAACAACTTCTATAAGGGTTGACTATTGGGCCGCTAGTACTAAATGCACTCTCAGATGCAACAGAGGACACTTGCATTGCAAGAACATCTCTAGCTACTTCTGATAAAATCGGGAACTTCCCCGTATTGACCTTCCACCAAGACAAAACATCATACTCGGTTCCAAGAAAAGTTTTAGGATTTTCAACCGCATCTTTTAGATATATATCCAACTCGTTTCTGGTCTCATCAACGCCTATTTCATTAACCATTTCCTTGTAAACAAAGTCCATCCTTTCATATCCCAGATCATGATCCACTAAATCCATATTTTCAGCTGCTGAAACATGATCGTGACCACTAGAAGATGATGTCTGAGTCGACTGAGATGTTGGCAAAGTTGATTCTTTCTTTACCCGAAGACTTTACTCATCAAACAAAGCTTTCATAACATTACCCAATGTTTGAAGCATCCCTTTATAATCTGAAGTATCTTTGCCATAAAATCTCTCAAAGCAAAGCTTAGCAAATTGCATTTTCTTAGTCGGATCAAAGACACTAGCAACAATCAATACCCTATTGATGTTCTTCATTCCGTCCCAATACTTATCAAACTTTTCTCTCATATCATCGGCTTTAGCTGCTAACTCTTTGTCTACACTATTGCTCTTGTTCATTAAATTCCTCTCTATAGTCACTATATCTCCATAGCACTTGTAAGAGAAAATCGAAGTAGATGCTGAGACAACCAAAGTAGAATTGTAGAAAATGAGTAGAAATTGTACTAACCTCTCCACAGCTCTCCAATCGCAAGAAAGAGGAGGTCCAATCCTTTTTTTACCATTCTCAAATTCCATAAAATAGTCATTGTAAAGCTTGTCTTCAAGTTCCATTTTATCGAATGCAACCTTAAACTTAATAGCCTGTAGCAACATCAAATATGTTGAATTCCACCTTGTTCTCACATCCAAAGGCAAACTCCCTCTACTTATCTTTCCTATGTCAACCCTCTCATCAAAAGAGTTTAACCTATTCGTAGAAGCCCTCACATATTGCACTGCATTACGAATGGCTAAGACATTATCATCTAACTCAAGCAAACCTTCCTTGACAATCAGATTGATAATATGTGCGCAACACCTCACATGCAAAAGCTCCCCATCTAAAACCAATGCCTCATTGTTCAATAACTTGAGTTCGCTCTGAAATTTCTTGAGAGTGGATGTGTTGGCAGTGGCATTATCAACTGTGACGGTGAATATCTTCTCTATTCCCCATTCAACCAAATACTCTAGAAGAACTCTCGATATGGTCATCCCTTTATGATCAGAGACGTACTTGAACCCGATTATCAGCTTCCTCAACTGCCAATTTGCATCAATAAAGTGCGCAGTGATCACCATATAACTATTAGCTGTAGGCTGAGCAACCCATATGTCAGTAGTCAGTGACACTTGTTGCTTATTGACTGCAATATATATTCCTTAAGAACAGCTTTCTTTTTCTCATACATCTTCACAATGTTTCTTGTAGCAATTCTTCTTGAATGAGGAGTGTAGAGATTAACCTTATCACAGAACCATCTATAAGCCAGAGATTCCACAAATGCAAGTTGTAATTCCGCCAACACTATCATCCCTTCTGTAGCCTCTTTGAAAACATCAAACGAAACCTTTGCATCCTTCATACCTCCATCCTTAGAAACGACTCTTGTGTCTGAAGATTGACTCTCTTTCAATGCCTTGTACTTCTTGCCGCTTAACAAATGCTTCTGCAAGTTCGAAATCCCTTGTGAAGTTGCACAGCCAAAAATTTGCAGACAATGATCACATCTGCATTTGTCATAATTCTCCTCTAATCTTGTATAATTATCCCACACGGGAGACCTTGTATTTGGTGCCTTCTTTGGCTTAGGTGGCTTAGAAATAGATCTAGTTGTCTTTCTTTTCCCTCGATTATCAGTCACTTCTTGAGGTTCTTGAGTTTCTTGAGTTTCAGCATCTGGAAATGATGAAGAGTCCATCTACAAAGAATAAAAACATAGTGCAAAAATCAGAGATTGTTATGACAAATTACTTGAAACATTACAAGATTGTACTGTTAATTGCACAGAAACATACATATTATACGAACAGCAATCAAAAGAAAGACTTAGTTTTAGTACTTATTCACAATACAACACACAAGACACAACAATTTACTGGTGCCAATACACAAGTGTAGTCGTATAAGCTCAACGTTCAATCTTGAAGAAACCAAAGTCAACAACATATATTCTTCTTCTTTTTTTTCTACACTCAACATTTACTATAAGAATCTGTTTTTTCTTCATCAATCTAAATCGGAAAATCAAAGTTTGGACATCATTAACCAATTCAAGTAGTATTAAAAAAAGTCAAAGTCGACCGAATCCACTCTTATATGCATATTCTTAATCTGAATTGGAAACTCAAACTTTGGATTTCACTACCAATTCAAGTATCTAGACGTTCGCATAAACTAAAACAAACAAGAAAATAGAAATCAGAGATTGTAAACTAAAACTAAGAGAGACTTACAATTACTTACTATTACAAGTATTACTTGGAATCACTATAAAATTAGTAAATACAAACTTGTATCGATCCTCAAAATCACAACTTACGAATTCAGTTTATTGATTTACTATGATTAACATTTTCCAAAAGCAACGCAGAAACAACAAGGGTGATCTGGTTTACATTGTTTTGTTTCTTTTTCTCTATATAGTATATCCTCAGCTCCCCTCTCATATGATAAGTTGTCTACACGACTACATGATATGCTCTCAAATTTACCCTAGAGCTACTCTCTCAAATTAAGAGATCAGTTGTAGTACTTAGGGATCGAATCCACAGGGAAGGGATAGTCACACAGCAAACTTCTAATTTCGAATTAAGCTAAGAAGAAGTAATTAAAATTAAAAGACAGAAAGCAGTTAAAAACGATGTAAATTCAGGAGACGAAACGCTAGGTTCAGGAAAATTCTCAGGTGATCCAAATTGCAGGTTTAGACAGAATGTTAGGAATTATTAAGCACTGTTTTCTAGAACTCGAAACGCTAATGTAAAATCAACCAACTCTCGCTGCGAAGATTATCTATGTCTAAACCCTAGAATTCCAAATCTCTTTGCAAATTCAAACAATTTAGACAAGCATTAATATCAGGTTCGATTGTTCGCAAAATCCTAAACCAAATCTCTTTGCGAATAGGTATTTTGCTCATCTAACATTAGTTCATGCAATCAATAACATTCTCGTGTCTACTGATTAGCCTAGGATCAGATTCTAGGTCATGAAGCTAGAATACGCATTAAACACAAATCCTGATGAAGAACTCTAATGATTTTATCCTAACAATTTAATTTGACCTAACAATTCATCAATCACCTTTGAAAAACCCTAAACCTAACAAGCAAACTACTCAGACATGATTAATGAAACACAAATCATAATTTGAATAGAAAGCATAAAAGAAATCAATAGAATCAAAGGAGTTCCAAATTTGCTCTGAAGGAGACAAATTCTTCTCTCCAAAATCTCTCTAAAAATCTCTCTCTAAATAATTGTGTGTTATTTTATATGCCTAAACAATGGCTGAAAACCTCTATTTATAGGCCTAAGTTCGCATCTTCAATTCCTTGGAAGATTAGGAAAAGTCTTGGAGATTTATTTTTCTTCAAAATATGAAAACTTCTCGATTCTGGAAATTGGAAAACCTGGTGTCGATCGACACTAGGTGGTGTCGATCGACACATTGCGTGTAAATCCGCTCCTGACTTCATCACTTCGTGACTTTATTCGATTAAGCTCCAAAATGCATCCAAATCTCCAATTTATCTCCAATTGTACCTGAACCTGCATAGACTCTATATAGACTCGAAAATAGCCAAAAGACTATAAAAAAACTTATATCATGGCCTAAAAATGGGTAAAAACCATGATATATTAACTCCCCCAGTCTTAGCCTTTGCTTGTCCTCAAGCAAAACAGAAACCAAGTATAGAGTCGAGGTTTGAAAACTGAAATATCCAGCTAACCTTCAGAACGCCACATTGGTTAGCACTCTTGAATCCACATACCATAGAGCCAACCTTAGGAAAGCTCAGTTTACTCACCACAAGCTTAGCAATCTCCCAGTTTGAATCCAGATCCTTATCTTAGATGAAATTTTGAACTCTAACAGTGGTATGACCAAAGAACTTTCCAGATTCTTTCCCTTCCTTAGTGCTTTGAACAAGATTTTCTTCATACAGCTCTCCTATTTTCTCTTCCCTTAGTCAACTGCTGCCCATTTTCAGGGTGTTCTAAGATCTTTTCATTGACTTTTCTCATTCTTTTTGAAGTCTTGGAATAGTGCTACTCTTACTTGTGTTCCTTGTTAGGAGACAGGTTCATGAGCTCTCACTAATATTGTTCCTTGTGAGGAGACAGGCTCATGAGGATCTTTGCACTATTCCTTGGTCAGACTTCTTGTTTCTTTTCTTTTCTTAAGGGAAGATCAAGGAGAGACTGCAACTTGCTTATCCTGTTCAAAGCTGAAAGAGGAATCAAGTTCAATGCATACCTAGTTCTTATAAAGGAATCTGAGCTCTCTCTCTTAGATTGATCTTGCAGCTTTCTACTTAGTAAGACCTGCAATTAACTACTATGGCAATGGTCCTTCAAGTGTCAATCTTATGTGGTTAGTTCTTCTGAAAACTGAAAATTTCACTGATTTTGACTCAATAAAACAAGTTTTTGACTGACTCAATTGACTCACAAAACAAAACACAAAGTCAGTAATCACCTCCCCCAGACTTAAACAACAGTGTCCCCAGTGTTATCAAGCCCGAAGTTGGCTAAAAGAAAGATTAGAAACAACATAAAAGACCAGAAAGAAGTCTTACCTTCGGTTGCGCGTGGTGTCGATCGACACCCACGAATGGTGTCGATCGACACCCACGAATGGTGTCGATCGACACTGGTCTGTGTTGACTCCAATGTCGCCTTTTTCAACTGACTGAAACTAGGACTTAATAAAACCAAAACAAAATAAAAAGAAAAACGTACCTAACAGTGGGTTGCCTCCCACTCAGAGCTTGTTTTCAGTCATTAGCTTGACTGTGTCGGGGTTCAGACGTCTGGTGGATCAGAGGGTGGCATTGAATGCTTCCCAGAAGAATGTCTTCTCATCCATGGTGGTGAATAGGCAGTAGGTGCATGAGAGCGACCAAG